>NIVC01001831.1:0-92500 GCA_002269645.1 Macrostomum lignano | reverse complement strand
GGAGAGGGAGAGATTGAGAGAGGTGGGACAGATGGTAGACATGGAGAGAGGTGAGACAGATGGTAGAGATGGAGAGAGGTGGGACAGATGGTAGAGATGGAGAGAGGTGGGACAGATGGTAGAGATGGAGAGAGGTGGGACAGATGGTAGAGATGGAGAGAGGTGGGACAGATGGTAGACATGGAGAGAGGTGGGACAGATGGTAGAGATGGAGAGAGGTGGGACAGATGGTAGAGATGGAGAGAGGTGGGACAGATGGTAGAGATGGAGAGAGGTGGGACAGATGGTAGAGATGGAGAGAGGTGGGACAGATGGTAGACATGGAGAGAGGTGGGACAGATGGTAGAGATGGAGAGAGGTGGGACAGATGGTAGACATGGAGAGAGGTGGGACAGATGGTAGAGATGGAGAGAGGGGAGGCAGATGGTAGAGATGGAGAGAGGTGGGACAGATGGTAGAGATGGAGAGAGGTGGGACAGATGGTAGAGATGGAGAGAGGTGGGACAGATGGTAGAGATGGAGAGAGGTGGGACAGATGGTAGAGATGGAGAGAGGTGGGACAGATGGTAGAGATGGAGAGAGGTGGGACAGATGGTAGAGATGGAGAGAGGTGGGACAGATGGTAGAGATGGAGAGAGGTGGGACAGATGGTAGACATGGAGAGAGGTGAGACAGATGGTAGACATGGAGAGAGGTGGGACAGATGGTAGAGATGGAGAGAGGTGGGACAGATGGTAGAGATGGAGAGAGGTGGGACAGATGGTAGAGATGGAGAGAGGTGGGACAGATGGTAGAGATGGAGAGAGGTGGGACAGATGGTAGAGATGGAGAGAGGGGAGGCAGATGGTAGAGATGGAGAGAGGTGGGACAGATGGTAGACATGGAGAGAGGTGGGACAGATGGTAGAGATGGAGAGAGGTGGGACAGATGGTAGAGATGGAGAGAGGTGGGACAGATGGTAGAGATGGAGAGAGGTGGGACAGATGGTAGACATGGAGAGAGGTGGGACAGATGGTAGAGATGGAGAGAGGTGGGACAGATGGTAGAGATGGAGAGAGGTGGGACAGATGGTAGAGATGGAGAGAGGTGGGACAGATGGTAGACATGGAGAGAGGTGAGACAGATGGTAGACATGGAGAGAGGTGGGACAGATGGTAGAGATGGAGAGAGGTGGAACAGATGGTAGAGATGGAGAGAGGTGGGACAGATGGTAGACATGGAGAGAGGTGGGACAGATGGTAGAGATGGAGAGAGGTGGGACAGATGGTAGAGATGGAGAGAGGTGGGACAGATGGTAGAGATGGAGAGAGGTGAGACAGATGGTAGACATGGAGAGAAGGGAGGCAGCAGTCAAGCCGCAGTCCGTGCGCAGCACACAGCACTCACAATTGAGTTCTTCCGATGCCTACCGGCTCAGCTGCGGAGGAGAATCGCGGAGGAGAATCGCGGAGGAGAATCGCGGAGGAGAATCACAGAGGAGAATCGCGGAGGAGAATCGCAGTAAACCAGAGTAAGCCATGAGCAGCCAAATAAAGCATGGATGGAGAGTTCAGCATCCAATTGAAGCAGCAAAAGTCAGTGGGGAAGCCCAGCAGCCAACCATGAGCGGTCTGGAAGGGAGCAGCGCTGAAGTGAGGCAGGGATCCCGGATGCACAGCTTGAGGACGCACCGGATGCGAGCGGATCTGCTGCATAAACTGCATTTTCTGATGTCTTCCGCCGTCAACTCACTTTCCGGCGTGTCCGGGGCGCCCGGAACTCCGCAATCAACTGGGCTGCGGGTGGCTGATGAACAGGCGAAATCACGAATGGCTGCCCTTCATGTGATCAATAATCCCCTGGTAGGCAGCTGGCTGCCAGCTGTAAACTTTGGGCTATGAGCTGTGAGATGTGAGCTGTGATATGTGAGCTGTGAGATGTGAGCTGTGAGATGTGAGCTGTGAGCTATGAGCTGTGAGATGTGAGCTGTGAGATGTGAGCTGTGAGATGTGAGCTGTGAGATGTGATCTGTGAGATGTGAGCTGTGAAATGTGAGCTGTGAAATGTGAGCTGTGAGATGTGAGCTGTGAGATGTGAGCTGTGAAATGTGAGCTGTGAGATGTGAGCTGCTAAGGCAGACAAGCAGGTGAGCAGTGCTCTGACCATCTGACAGCAATAGTTGCTCCCTGCATGGCAGCTTGCGCGTCTCTCACAACGCTTCTCGCAACTCAATAAGTCATCTGTCGCATCCAGCTGTCATGAGGTAGCGTCAACTCTGCTGCTGCAGTCCAACTAAAAATTCTGTTTCATTAAAAAGCATAATTTGTTTTAACTGAGACTAGTTTTTAGTCGCGCATAGCCTTTAGCAGAGCTGAGCAGTGGGAATGAATTTCTCAGTTAAGAGCCTCAGCAGTAGCTAAAATGAATTCTAATCGCTTGCTTGCTGGGTGAATTCCAAACTGCTGTTTAAGCAGAACTCTAACTGCTCACCTCTCAGGGACCGGGCTGCTCATGTTGACTCAACTTATCTTTGCCTGCGAGCTTGAATTATGGAGTTCGATCGGGCTGCTCTTTACAAAAATATGCTATCTGAATTTGCCTGCACCTGTTCGGTACTATTTATAGCCGTGAGTTAATTTACCAATGCTGATCAGTATTCACAGGACTCGATGAGCAATGCTGATCAGTATTCACAGGACTCGATGAGCAATGCTGATCAGTATTCACAGGACTCGATGAGCAATGCTGATCAGTATTCACAGGACTCGATGCCAGTCGCATTCCTTCCAGCGGTTTCCACGCACAGCTGAGGGTCGCAGGCCCTCTGCTTGCAAAGCTTTAATTAAGCACTGATAGCGCTGCCGAACCCGACTCAGGTTAGCCGGCCAGCGTTCACTACACTAACTCGATTGGCGTCAGATTGACTACTCGACTGGCGCCAGATTGACTACTAGACTGGTGCCAGGTTGACTACTCGGTTGGCGCCAGGTTGACTACTCGACTGGCGCCAGATTGACTACTAGACTGGTGCCAGGTTGACTACTCGGTTGGCGCCAGGTTGACTACTCGACTGGCGCCAGATTGACTACTAGACTGGTGCCAGGTTGACTACTCGGTTGGCGCCAGGTTGACTACTCGACTGGCGCCAGATTGACTACTAGACTGGTGCCAGGTTGACTACTCGGTTGGCGCCAGGTTGACTACTCGACTGGCGCCAGATTGACTACTAGACTGGTGCCAGGTTGACTACTCGGTTGGCGCCAGGTTGAATACTCGGTTGGCGCCAGGTTGACTACTCAATTGGCACCATATTGACTACTCGGTTGGCGCCATATTGACTACTGGATTGGCGCCATATTGACTACTCGATTGGCGCCATATTGACTACTCGGTTGGCGCCATATTGACTACTCGATTGGCGCCATATTGACTACTCGATTGGCGCCATATTGACTACTCGATTGGCGCTAGGTTGACTACTCGGTTGGCGCCAGGTTGACTACTCGGTTTGCGCCAGATTGACTACTCGGTTGGCGCCAGGTTGACTACTCGGTTTGCGCCAGGTTGACTACTCGGTTGGCGCCAGGTTGACTACTCGGTTGGCGCCAGATTGACTACTCGGTTGGCGCCAGGTTGACTACTCGGTTGGCGCCAGATTGACTACTCGGTTGGCGCCAGGTTGACTACTCGGTTGGCGCCAGATTGACTACTCGGTTGGCGCCATATTGACTACTCGATTGGCGCCATATTGACTACTCGGTTTGCGCCAACTCTGGCGCCAGAAAAAGTAAATGGCAACCTAAGAATTCGACAATACTAGCATTTTTTTATCACACTACATGCCTACTACTCATAGTAGTTTTATTTTGATTTTGAACTAAAAATGACGCTGAAGTTTAGTTTTGAAGGAAGTGAGTCAGACCCAGACAAAGGTGACACGTGCTGACAGGTGCAAAATTTTATTGGGAGGGCTTGTTGAGTTCGGAACTACCTTGACTACGAGTAGCGTTGGCAGTAGGCAGGGGGGTTAAAATGCAAAGCTTTACAAATCACAGGTGCATGAAATTATGCCGACTCAAATCGCGCTTTCAGAGTAAATTGTAGCTTGCTGCTCATGAGTAAAAGTTTGAGTCCATCAATTAAGATGTCCTCGAATCTGTCACTCCTAACAGCAGCCAATGCAATACTCCAGACACCACCAGCTCTGTCACTCCAGACACCACCAGCTCTGTCACTCCAGACACCACCAGCTCTGTCACTCCAGACACCACCAGCTCTGTCACTCCAGACACCACCAGCTCTGTCACTCCAGACACCACCAGCTCTGTCACTCCAGACACCACCAGCTCTGTCACTCCAGACACCACCAGCTCTGTCACTCCAGACACCACCAGCTCTGTCACTCCAGACACCACCAGCTCTGTCACTCCAGACACCACCAGCTCTGTCACTCCAGACACCACCAGCTCTGTCACTCCAGACACCACCAGCTCTGTCACTCCAGACACCACCAGCTCTGTCACTCCAGACACCACCAGCTCTGTCACTCCAGACACCACCAGCTCTGTCACTCCAGACACCACCAGCTCTGTCACCAACTCTTTCACTCCAGACACCACCAACTCTATCACTCCGACACCATCAGCTATGTCACTCCAGACACCACCAACTCTATCACTCCGACACCATCAGCTCTGTCACTCCAGACAACACGCTGTCACTCCAGATGCCACCAGGCTACAGAGCGACAGGCGCAGCGGTGCCGGAAGGCAGCTACAGGCAGTCAAAGCTGTCGATCGGGCACTCGGTGGTGGTCGCTGGCGACTCGGTGCTGGCCAAGCCATCCACACTGGCCCGCCTGGACAGCGCCTTCATCAGCACCAGCAAGAGGAAGAAGGCCACCAGCAGCAGGAGGAGCAGCCAGCAGCGGTAGCGGGACAGCCACCGAGCCGCGGCCCCAAAGCCCCGGTGGCCTCTTGGCGGCTCCACGAGGTCCCTGACGGTGTCCAGGTTCACAGACACCATTGTGTCCACCGGCTTTCGCTGCTGGCTCGGCTGCAGTCTGGAAGCAAACTCGGTTTTGCTGAACACCACCTGCTCTTCGGAGTCGGCCCTGAGCAGCGACACCTGCTCGGGCTCAGCTGAGCTGGTGTCCGCGGGTGCCTCTGCCACCTCCTGCTGTTGCTGCAGCTTCCCGCTGATCACCGCGTCCAGCGAGGGGCTGCTGACCTCGAACTCCACATCGGCAAGAGTCTTTCGAGCCTCCTCCAGGAATTTGCGCCGAGCGGCAAGGTCCTCGGAGGTCACGAAGCGGCCGTTGTTCTGCGACATCAGCTTCAGCGTCTCCTCCAGGTCCTCCAGGCTCCACTTCACGTCCCGGATCCCGTTCCTGATGCTGCCTGGGGTGACCAGGAATTCCGTTTGATTTTGAGCACCTGACCCCACCCAATCCCAATGACCCACCCTCCACCCAATCCCAATGACCAACCCTCAACCCAATCCCAATGACCCACCCTCCACCCAGTTCCAATGACCCACCCTCCACCCAGTTCCAATGACCCACACTCAACCCAATCCCAATGACCCACCCTCAACCAAATCCCAATGACCCAACCTCCACCCAGTTCCAATGACCCACCCTCGCCCCAATCCCCATGACTCACTCTCGCCCCAATCCCAATGACTCACTCTCGCCCCAATCCCCATGACTCACTCTCGCCCCAATCCCCATGACTCACTCTCGCCCCAATCCCCATGACTCACTCTCGCCCCAATCCACATGACTCACTCTCGCCCCAATCCCCATGACTCACTCTCGCCCCAATCCCCATGACTCACTCTCGCCCCAATCCCTATTACCCTCCCTCAACCCACTTTGACCCAGTCAGGACTCACTCTCGACCCCCTGCAGCTCGTACTCAAGCGAGTCGCTGAAGTCGGTCCGCCTCTCCTTCTGCATAGTCCTCCACACCGAGACGGCCTCCTCCAGCCGGTGCAGGGTCAGCTCCACCTCCCTCTGGTCCAACAAAAAGGGGTCGGTCATGGTTGCTGAGGCGCGCCTTGCTCACTTTCGGATCTGAAGCTCTGACTGGCTCTGCCGCTGGGCTGCTAAGCTGCGGGCAGAAAAAGGGTGCCTTGCGCAGCTTATCACCTGGGGCTGCGTGCGAACCCAGTGGGCCTGCGCCTGAGCTGCTGCGGGCTCTGCTGAGCTTATCTGAGCTGTGCGGGGGGGGCAGAGGAGCCGCAGTTTTCAGACCGGTGCACAGGGTAGAGGCGAGACCAGGGGAAATCGAAGGCGCCCTCCTCTAGCTAGCGCTTCTAGAATGTGTCAGCAGAATTCTTCTGCTTGTTAGATAAGTTCATTATGCTACTTTTACACCTAAATGCCAGTTGATCAGTGAGTTGGGTCTGTAAGCTATGCAAGAGTCCTGAGGGTCTGTAAGCTATGCAAGAGTGCTGAGGGTCTGTAAGCTATGCAAGAGTGCTGAGGGTCTGTAAGCTATGCAAGAGTGCTGAGGGTCTGTAAGCTATGCAAGAGTGCTGAGGGTCTGTAAGCTATGCAAGAGTGCTGAGGGTCTGTAAGCTATGCAAGAGTGCTGAGGGTCTGTAAGCTATGCAAGAGTGCTGAGGGTCTGTAAGCTATGCAAGAGTGCTGAGGGCCTGTAAGCTATGCAAGAGTGCTGAGGGTCTGTAAGCTATGCAAGAGTGCTGAGGGTCTGTAAGCTATGCAAGAGTGCTGAGGGTCTGTAAGCTATGCAAGAGTGCTGAGGGTCTGTAAGCTATGCAAGAGTGCTGAGGGTCTGTAAGCTATGCAAGAGTGCTGAGGGTCTGTAAGCTATGCAAGAGTGCTGAGGGTCTGTAAGCTATGCAAGAGTACTGAGGGTCTGTAAGCTATGCAAGAGTACTGAGGGTCTGTAAGCTATGCAAGAGTGCTGAGGGCCTGTAAGCTATGCAAGAGTGCTGAGGGTCTGTAAGCTATGCAAGAGTGCTGAGGGTCTGTAAGCTATGCAAGAGTGCTGAGGGTCTGTAAGCTATGCAAGAGTGCTGAGGGTCTGTAAGCTATGCAAGAGTGCTGAGGGTCTGTAAGCTATGCAAGAGTGCTGAGGGTCTGTAAGCTATGCAAGAGTGCTGAGGGCCTGTAAGCTATGCAAGAGTGCTGAGGGTCTGTAAGCTATGCAAGAGTGCTGAGGGTCTGTAAGCTATGCAAGAGTGCTGAGGGTCTGTAAGCTATGCAAGAGTGCTGAGGGTCTGTAAGCTATGCAAGAGTGCTGAGGGTCTGTAAGCTATGCAAGAGTGCTGAGGGTCTGTAAGCTATGCAAGAGTGCTGAGGGTCTGTAAGCTATGCAAGAGTGCTGAGGGTCTGTAAGCTATGCAAGAGTGCTGAGGGTCTGTAAGCTATGCAAGAGTGCTGAGGGTCTGTAAGCTATGCAAGAGTGCTGAGGGCCTGTAAGCTATGCAAGAGTGCTGAGGGTCTGTAAGCTATGCAAGAGTGCTGAGGGTCTGTAAGCTATGCAAGAGTACTGAGGGTCTGTAAGCTATGCAAGAGTGCTGAGGGTCTGTAAGCTATGCAAGAGTGCTGAGGGTCTGTAAGCTATGCAAGAGTGCTGAGGGTCTGTAAGCTATGCAAGAGTGCTGAGGGTCTGTAAGCTATGCAAGAGTGCTGAGGGTCTGTAAGCTATGCAAGAGTGCTGAGGGTCTGTAAGCTATGCAAGAGTGCTGAGGGTCTGTAAGCTATGCAAGAGTGCTGAGGGTCTGTAAGCTATGCAAGAGTGCTGAGGGCCTGTAAGCTATGCAAGAGTGCTGAGGGTCTGTAAGCTATGCAAGAGTGCTGAGGGTCTGTAAGCTATGCAAGAGTGCTGAGCTAAAAACTGAGATTAAAGCAGGACCCCCTATCGAGTCATGCTGTCGTGCTGTGATAGCGCAGTGTCACAATTGATACAAAGATGTTAGAACTGCTTCTAGACTGAAATTTCCGCTGCCACATCTTGGACGCTCATTGGATCCTAGTACTGCAGACTGCATTAATGAAACGACAAATTATTTGGGTTTTCCCATATTTATCGATTCCTTCTGCCAACAGTTCAGGAAGACAACGAACAATGGACTCGATGGTAACTTTCTCTGTGTGATCTCTAGAGTCACATTCTTAAACTTCAGGCGAGGATCTTTCCTCTTCAATCAGTATATTTTATAAGTTAACAGACTGTACGCGAGCAAGGAGGAATAGGGGAAGAAAGTGGAACAGGGAGGCCCAATAGGAGCCGTCAGCCAGAGGAGATTCATGGATCACGCGAGGGTCGCATGGCTGGGCTTCTCGCTTGCCGATCATCAGGACTATTTTTAGGCATGCAGATCTTGTGCATCTGGGGAGTTGCTGCCAAGGCTGGATGCTTGTTCACGCATCACGCGCGTGTCGGCTAATTTCTCCCATCCTCTTGCTAACGGCGCTTTCGTTTCACTTCAGTAAGCTACTAGTCAGACTGCAGTTAGCTACTAGTCTGGCTGCAGTAAGGTACTAGTCAGGCTGCAGTAAGCTACTAGTCAGGCTGCAGTAAGCTACTAGTCTGGCTGCAGTAAGGTACTAGTCTGGCTGCAGTAAGCTACTAGTCAGGCTGCAGTTAGCTACTAGTCAGGCTGCAGTAAGCTACTAGTCAGACTGCAGTTAGCTACTAGTCTGGCTGCAGTAAGCTACTAGTCAGGCTGCAGTTAGCTACTAGTCAGGCTGCAGTAAGCTACTAGTCAGACTGCAGTAAGCTACTAGTCAGGCTGCAGTAAGCTACTAGTCAGGCTGCAGTAAGCTACTATACAGGCTGCAGTAACCAACATGGCGGCCGTGTTAAACCTGCCAGAAAATCCGAGGCTTCCGTGTCAGGAAATACAACTCAAAAACGCATCGATCGCGGCAAAATCAAGAAAGTTTTGCGCAATTTCCCTGGGCATTTTAATCATTGTGGAAATGCATTGAGAGCGACTTGGCGAATCAGGTCTGCAGTTGCAGTTCATGTTTAACAGTGGCGGACAGGCAGTTTTAGGAACTGCGGGTGCTATTCGTACTACGAGCGTACTTTTAGCAAGTAGCTAGTCGCGGCTATTTGGATTTTGTAATGGACTTGCACAGTACAACGAGTTATGGGAATGCAAGGACCACTGAGCTCATCTCTTCAAATAAATTTTCATGATTGTGCGGCTTTCAGCCATCCTCTGCATAAACTACGGAGCATCTGTCAGAGTTTAGTAGCAACAAAATTTCCCTTCACTGAGTCGGCAGCGGCAGCAGCGGCATCCGCGGAGGACTCCATCGTGGAGGCGACTGTAGCAACGCTGGCCCTGGCGGAGCCGCCCAACTGCGGCTGCCGCTGAGCAGTGGAGCGGCGCCTCCGGGCCTCGCCACCCAGCAGCAGTCGCTTCACGGCCAGCTGGAACTCTCTGGTGCGCAGCCAGTAGACGAAGATGTTCACTATGCTGTTCAGCGTGGAGAAGCAGGCGCTGAAGTAGGCGAGGGTCAGCGAGGCCGAGGTATCCGGCACGGTCAGTCGGTAGAGCTGCAGCGCCCAGGTGGGAATCCAGAAGAAGTAGAACAGAACGATGAGCAGCCCGATGGAGACGGTCAGCTGCCAGCTGCGAGCGACGCGGCGCGCCCGCTGGCCCATCTGGCGCTTGGCGCTGAGCCGCTGCAGCCTGGCGATGCGGAACACGGACAGGTAGCAGCAGGTGGCCACGGTCTGCGCCAGGGCAATGTGCGCGGAGGCAAGCACCAGAGCCCAGGTGGGCAGCAGATGCTGGGTGACGCAGCCAACCAGGTGAGGGTAATACGGCGGTTGCCTGGCCGAGAGGAACACGGCAGCTGTCACCGGGCCGACGACGAGCGCCAAGGCGACGGCGATGCTGGCGGACACGGCCGAACGGGTGGCCAGCCGACCGTAAGCGATGGGGTAGCGGATGGCAACAAAGCGCTCGCTCGCGATGAGGGTGATGCCGACGGTTGAACAGCCGATGGAGGCGTAGAAGCTGGCCAGGGCGAGGCGGCAGACGGTGAAGCTGCCGCCCAGCTGGCGGAAATGCGCGGCCGAGGCGAAGAAGGCGTAGCAGAGACCGTAGATGAGGTCGCAGGCGGCCAGGTTGCAGATGAAGGCGTAGGCGGCTCGGTGGAGGCTGGGGCTGCGGGACACCACCACCAGCACCGCCGAGTTCGTCAGCACCACCAGCAGGCTGAGGCAGTAGCTGGTGACCAGCCAGAACTCCTGGAGGCTGGGCCGGATTGGCACAAAGCTGTCGTTGCTCACCGACAGCGTCGAATGGTTGAGGCAGCTGCTCGTGTGCAACTGAGGCAGAGACGAACCCTCTGTCTGAGTCATCCTCTGCTGCCGAAGAGTTGGCACAATGAGGGCACAGGTCAGAAATGCTTCTGCAAAATCTTCTCCCACCTTTTGCAATTGAATTACAGTGAATAACTGGCGAATTCGCCCCCGAATTCCATTGTTGTTGTAGCGAACGGGAGTTGCGCCTGCTCTCCAGTGCGCCATGCGCGGGGCCCGAGAACAACTGATAAGGCTTATCTCGGGAATTCTCCCGCCCCTCAGTGACTGACGCTGGCAGGCATGCTGTCAGCCTTTCCCACCGCTGCCGCGGCATTGTTCCCCGCTGCTATCAGCCTGCACGGCATTCTATGCACGGACGGCACCTTTGGGCGGGAACAAAGGAATCTCCGCTTTGTCCCGTAGTGTCCGATCCGAGTCAGAACTGACAGAAACTTTCTGTGCCAGATTTTCCATGTTCGAAGTAGTGCAGCTTTACGAGCAAAGCTGTGATATGTCAAAAGCTTCAGGAGCACAGGGTCTCGGTTGCTGTGGAAGTTTCAGCCAGCAGGA
The DNA here is from genome assembly GCA_002269645.1 of Macrostomum lignano. Classification (NCBI taxonomy): domain Eukaryota; kingdom Metazoa; phylum Platyhelminthes; family Macrostomidae; genus Macrostomum; species Macrostomum lignano. The sequence continues at coordinate 81,653 of NIVC01001831.1, read as the reverse complement.
AGTCGAGGAAGCGCCAAGTTTCCGTAGCGTCAGCGGCATGCTGCAGTAGAACTCAGTGAAGATTGAGTGGCCTTAAAAAGCTGGAATAGATGATGGCGCAACAGTTCGCTTGGGTTTGAGCTTCAAGTTTGGTGGGGCAATAGGTCATACTGCCGCGTTGCCGACTCAATCATTGTGGACATATATTCTAGAATCGTTCATGTATATGCAGGGCAGGTTGCGCCCTCTGTCATTACTGTTCAAACTTCAGCAAAATTTGAGACAGCTATGCTTATTTCTTAGTGAAAATGGAAATCGAATCTCTTATACAGCTATTCCGGTGTACATACGAGTACTATTGCAAGTAGGAATTCAAGAAAAGTTTTGTAGTCATTAATAGCGCACAAAACTGCGTATCTCATGCGCGACCTAAAATATGTATTCTCTTTCTTCGATCGATATAGAGAAATGAGCATCCAGTTTTTTTAAAGTGAAAGTACCAGCTAGCTGTCTTTATTAGCCAAAATTTACTTTTTAAAAGAAAAAGAATCCTATTAAAGCGTAGAATTCCTTTTCTGTGTGTAGAAATTCACATTCTTAGCGACGTCTTGAATGTCGAAAAAGCTGAAGTAGGCGTGAAGGTGCTTTTGTTTCCACTTCAACCAATTATTCCACCTGTAGCCGAGGTGCAGGAAGAGGTGGCGGCCCACCGTTTCCGGGCCCGTCAGGTCGCGACTCCAGTTGCGCTCCGCGTACCGCCTGCACAGCTGCAACTGCATCTCCTTAACCCGCCGAGCAGTTGCATCTTTTGGATTCGGTGTGGCTAAAATATTTTGAATAGCGAACCATTTTTTATTTACGGCTACTGCACTTGTTTATTCTAGAGAAAGTTAAAACTTCGAAAACACTTACAAGCATGCAGCAGCCTGCACATGGTCTTGAAGTCATGCGCCTCGTCGTCAATAATTGGGCTGAACACCTGCGGATCCAGCAGCGTCACCTGGTGCCGCCGATTAGTGACATTGTCAGCCCACCAGCTCTGCAGCTGGCTGGTGAGCAAACGGGGACCGGTGGTCGCTAAAGCGTCTCCCCGATGTTGACTGTCGTCCACTTCCATCATGGCGAACACGAGACGCAGGAAGAACGGGTGTCCGGGCACGGATCCCATGGCGCTGTTCATGGCGCTGAAGTCCTTGCCGTAGAGAATCACAGCGTGCTCCTTGGCCTCCTGATCCACGAAGGCCGTGAGGTTTTCAAGGCTCGGGAAGAACGGCTTCACGCACTCGACGTCCATGTCGATGTAGATGCCTGGAAAGGACACTTCTGTACATTTGTGCGAAACGAACTCCTTCCAGATTCTTAGAACAGTGGCTCTAGCTCGTACTGTTCGAGCTAGTACGAGTACAAGCTAGAGTACGAGCTAGAGTCCATAACTCTCATCGTCGGGAGACCATACTGATATCCCTTCCAGATTCTTAGAACAGTGGCTCTAGCTCGCACCAACCCATACTAATCTCCCTTCCAGATTCTTAGAACAGTGGCTCTAGCTCACACCAACCCATACTGATCTCCCTTCCAGATTCTTAGAACAGTGGCTCTAGCTCACACCAACCCATACTGATCTCCCTTCCAGATTCTTAGAACAGTGGCTCTAGCTCGCACCAACCCATACTAATCTCGCTTCCAGATTCTTAGAACAGTGGCTCTAGCTCACACCAACCCATACTGATCTCCCTTCCAGATTCTTAGAACAGTGGCTCTAGCTCGCACCAACCCATACTGATCTCCCATCCAGATTCTTAGAACAGTGGCTCTAGCTCACACCAACCCATACTGATCTCCCATCCAGATTCTTAGAACAGTGGCTCTAGCTCGCACCAATCCATACTGATCTCCCATCCAGATTCTTAGAACAGTGGCTCTAGCTCGCACCAACCCATACTGATCTCCCTTCCAGATTCTTAGAACAGTGGCTCTAGCTCGCACCAACCCATACTGATCTCCCTTCCAGATTCTTAGAACAGTGGCTCTAGCTCACACCAACCCATACTAATCTCGCTTCCAGATTCTTAGAACAGTGGCTCTAGCTCGCACCAACCCATACTAATCTCGCTTCCAGATTCTTAGAACAGTGGCTCTAGCTCGCACCAACCCATACTAATCTCGCTTCCAGATTCTTAGAACAGTGGCTCTAGCTCGTACCAACCCATAATAATCTCGCTTCGAGATTCTTAGAACAGTGGCTCTAGCTCGCACCAACCCATTCTGATCTCAATTCCTGAAACAATGACCTCTATATGTATTCAATGTCATATCGATGAACTAAATTGAACTTTTTCATAGTGATTGGAGGTTCGAGGCATTCTAAAGCAGGATGCTTCACCCACCTCCGAAGTGATGCAGAACCATGTAGCGGATGCTGTCTGCTCTCTGGACGTGCATCCGGAATGAAAGGTACTTTCGCATGAAGAACGGGTAATAGTCGCTGATGAAAGCCACAATGTCCTCGTCCGTCCACAGGTAGTACTCCCAGTCGGGGTTCAGCTTGAGGCAGCGCTCAATGTACTTCCTGTACTCGTTGAACACCTTCCGAGTCTCGAAGGTCTGGTGAAGAATCTTCGGTATCGCTCCATACCGAGGCTCCTGATTATCGGCCACCTTCGCGCTGCCACTCTGAAGCCGTGGCTTGCTTGGCTGCCAGAGCAGCAGTTCGAATCCGATTATTGCGCTGCATGCCTAAATTTGTGAGCCGGCGGGGTGCAGCAGCCAAAATTACCAACGGAATCGAATTAAAAAAAGCCTGAGTATGTTCCACTGGACGTGCTGGATCTTGCTTCAGAAGAAAGATGCAGCTTATTCTAGCGTGAATTCTACTCGGCCCAGGATGACCAGTGTAGATTTGTTTTAGGGTAAGAAAAGGCTTGGCCACTGCGCGGCCTTGAGCGCCAATATATATATTTAGAAATCGATATTTGCGTGGGGTGGAGTTGCGCCTGATAAACAAGAAGCGTGCGAGCTAATTGGCTGCAGAGCGACCGGGGCAGGCATTGTACACTTGAGGGTCAGAGAGTTAAACGGGTGTACGGCCAACATCCTTCCCCAAGCGGATAAAAGTTAGGAGATAAGAGCAAATGGGAAGCTAAGTAATATTTCGAAGTGGGAATCAGAGGGGAATGGATGTGAGTGAATAGTATGAAAATATACGGATGTGAGAACGAATATTCATTAGGGCATAAACACAAATATGAGCATGGATAAGAGTTTAGGCATTAGTTACGATCAAATGAGCATTACCTTTGAAAATAGACACGAGCATTAGTTTCGAATATGAATACGACATTAGTTTCGAATATAAATACGACATTAGTTTCGAATATAAATACGACATTAGTTTCGAATATAAATACGACATTAGTTTCGAATATAAATACGACATTGGTTTCGAATATAAATACGAGCATTGGTTTCGAAGATAAATACGACATTAGTTTCGAATATAAATACGAGCATTAGTTTCGAATATTTGGCCTTTGAAGCAAAAGCTAAAAGCTATGCTGCTGAAGATTAAAAAATAAAACGAGACCAGCAGGGACACCCCTTTACCAAAAATGAGGAGCGCTCAGTTTGCTTGTAAAATTTAAAAGACCAGTCAGTTTTTTGCAAAGTCAGTCAATTAGCTCAGTGGTTTAAACTCATTGATCGGCTTTTACACGCACGTGGGTGAGCCCGCAGCGCAATGGACTCGGGTGACTTCGGCCTGCCTTCGGTCGGTGGCGGCGTGGGCGGCGGTGGCGGGAAGTCGGCCGTCGGCAGGCGCTTGAGGTCCGTGATGTGGCGCATGCAGGACTCGTGCGCTCTGCGCAGGATGAGGGAGTCGCCTTTAACCTCCTCGACGACCCACCGCTCTGGCTCGAAGGGTGTCTGCATTTTGGAGGCAGGGCGCCGCCTGCGCAGCACCGAGTCGCCTGTCATGATGTTGTGGCTGGCGGCTCTTCGGCGCTTATCTGCATGGCGCGCCATCCGTTGTTTGGCGGCGCTGTCGCGAGCCCTGACCGCGGCCAAAGTGCTGGGCACTCGGCTGCGCTGCCGCATGCTGGGGATGCAGTCTTGCACCTGTCGCTGGAACATCAGCTCCGCAGGGGTGGCTCCAGTGCTGCTGTGCGGCGTGTTGCGGTAGGCCTCCAGCCAGTCTTCGAGTGCGGCCCGCCAGTCGGATTTCTCGATGCTTGCGATGCGGATGATCTTGTTAATCGAGCGGTTGATGCGTTCGGTGACTCCATTTGCTGCCGGGTGGTACGGAGTGATGGAGCGGTGCTGCACGCCGTTGCTGCGGAGGAAGTCGTGGAAGGCTTGCGAGCTGAACGGGGGCCCGTTGTCTGAGACGAGCTGCGCTGGTCTGCCGAACGTGGAGAATAGCTTCCGGAGCTGCTTGGTGACCGCCTCGGCTGTCATGGACGACATGCTGATGACTATCGGATAGCGGGAGAAATGGTCAACTATGACGAGCAGATGCTTGTTTTGCACTGGCCCGGTGAAGTCGATGCCCAGGGTGTGCCAGGCATGCGGTGGCAGTGGTGTGGCTTGCAACGGCGCTGCTGGAACTTCGGCCTGATGACTCGCAGCTTGACACGGGAGGCAGACGTTGCACATCCGCTGCGCCTGTCCTGCCATACCGGGCCACCAGACCTTCGCCGATAACCTCGCCTGCGTCTTCTTTGCTCCCTGGTGTCCTTGATGAGCGAGCCGCAGCACCGTCAGCTGCAGCGCTTCGGGGACGACGATGCGCTGGCCTCTCAGTAGGATTCCGTCTGCTGCGGAGAGCTCCTGCTTGACTGCGTGCAGCGACCGCAGGGTAGCCTCTCGGAGATCCCACTTGCCGCCTCGGAGTGCTGAGATGGTTGCTTGGAGGGCTCCGTCTCTCGCTGTTGCATCCTTAAGCTGTTGCAGCGCCAGTCCCTTGGGGGTCGAGTCCTCGGCAATGCTGTTGATGTAGTGGTTGTCCCTGGTTGCTCCGGCGCTGGAGACCGCTGATGCTGGGAAGATTTGCCGGCTTAGGACGTCACTTGGATTGGTCGAGCCTGGCCTGTACATTGTCTCGAACACCAGGTCCTGGATGCTCAGTGCCATCCTCTCGATTCTTGGTGGCGGATGCGATCCTGGCTTAAATAGGTGCACCAGCGGCTTGTGGTCAGTGACGACCCGGAAACCGGACGAACCACTGAGGTAATGGTGGAAGCGCAGGCAACAGAATTTGACGGCGAGGGCTTCTCTTTCCGTCTGAGAATAGCGCGTCTCCACCGCTGACAGTGCGCGGCTTGCGTAGGCGATCGGTCGCAGGCTGCCGTCTGGCTGCTGTTGGCTGAGGATCGCTCCGAGTCCCGTCGGGCTGGCATCCACGATCACTTCTGTGGGTCTGCGCTTGTCAAAGAATGCCAGTGTGTTGCTCGCGGAGATCGAGTTCTTGATGGCGCTGAAAGCAGTCTCCTCAGCCGCTCCCCAGGACCACGGCGCATCCTTTCTGGTCAGATCTCGCAGGGGCTTGGCCATGTCTGACAGGGCTGGGATAAAGCGACTGACAAAAGCCACAAGGCCGAGAAAGGACCTCACTTCGGACGCGTTTTTCGGTGCTCTTAATGCTTTCACAGCGCTCACCTTCTCGTCTGTCGGTTGGATGCCCTTCTCGGACAGGCGCATAGCGAGAAACTTGGCCTCCTTGACGGCGAACTTGCACTTTGCCGGATTTAAGGTGATGTTGTGCTTTTCTAGCCTTTGCAAGGTTGCCGCTAGCCGCTGGTTGTGCTCAATGATGGAGCTTGCATAGATGATAATGTCGTCATGTACCCAGCGGACTCCCGGAAGCCCGCCGAGCACGCTGGTCATGACTCGTTGTAGAATCTCAGACGCTGACGTAAAGCCCATGCACAGGCGCGTCAGTCTCATGAGACCCTTCGGCGTCGAAAATGTCAGCAGATGGCGGGAGTCTTCTCGGACGCGGATCTGGTGAAACGCCTTGTTGATGTCCAACTCGGTGAAGTAGCGCGCACCAGCCATTTCATCAGTGACCTCTTCAAAAGTCGGTATGGGCTGTTTCTCGGGCACTACGAACTTGTTCACATCTCGCAGATCTTGGGTAATGCGCACTTGGCCAGGCTGCGACTTCGGGACAACAACTATTCGTGCCACCCATTCGGATGGTCCGGTCACTTTCTCGATTATTCCAGCCTGCAGTTGATCGTCGAGCTCGCGCTGCGCAGCCTCCCGCAGATGCACGGGATGCGACTTGGCGGATGGCAGACCGGCACGGCTCCGTCTTGCAGGTGGATGCCGACTTCAACGTTCTTGACGCACCCAATTCCGACAAATCGCTGCCTGAAGGTCTTGATAATGTTGCTGAGGCGCTCGTGCTGTGGCATTGCCTGATCGTCTGCCTCCGCCGCTGCGGCCGCCAATGCAGCGCTGAGTGGCTCATGGAGCTCACCAGAGTCTTTCAGATGACAGACGCTGGGATTGCTTGGTCCGATGCGTAGGATTCCCAGCTTCTCGCTGGTTTCGCGGCCCACGATCGTCGTGCCCGTCTCCTTGACAATGATGTAGCTAATGCTGGCGCTGACGTCATAAACGGCGGTCCGGAGGGTCGCTTTGCCAAGGGTGGTGAGGGGTTCACCGGAGCCGAACGGGAAGACCCGCTGCTTTGACTCGCGAAGGTCGTCTGCCGTGCCTCCGATGGCCTTGAATGTTTTTGAGTCCATTAGATTGCAGCTGGCGCCGCTGTCGATTAGCAGGTCTGTGGCGTGGCCGTTGATGTCCGCTTTAACGAGCGGCAGTCGATTACGCTGTGGCGTCAGGCAGAACACCTCGCAGCTGCTGTCGCTGTCTCGCTGCTGCTGATCACTCGGCTGCTCCTCGGCAATGGCGTGCACCTTTCTGGAGCTCGCGGGTTTGGACAAGCACGCTTTTGCCAGGTGGCCGACTTTGTTGCAGTTTCGACACGTCTTTCCTCTGGCCGCCTCGCACGTTCGGTGGCCTGACTCTCCACAGCGGATGCACTTTGTTCTGGTTCGCTCCGGTCGGTCTGGCTTCTCGATGCGCCGCATTGCGTTCACAGACTCGCTCTTCCGCGCTTCGATGACTGCAGATTGAAGGTCGGCCGCCTCGAATGCCCTGGCTTGCTGCAGCGCTTCTTTGAGCTGGATATTGGGTGTCTGCAGCAACCTGCGCCGGAGCTGGTCTGACTGGCAGCCGGCGACAATTTGGTCTCGGATGATGAGATCCCGCTGAGTCTCGAATTCACATCCTGCTTGCGACGCCAATGTAGATTTGTTTTAGGGTAAGAAAAGGCTTGGCCACTGCGCGGCCTTGAGCGCCAATATATATATTTAGAAATCGATATTTGCGTGGGGTGGAGTTGCGCCTGATAAACAAGAAGCGTGCAAGCTAATTGGCTGCAGAGCGACCGGGGCAGGCATTGTACACTTGAGGGTCAGAGAGTTGAACGGGTGTACGGCCAACAACCAGATGACGATGCAGGAGGCCACAAAGAAACATGAATTTCTCAACAGAATTTTTGGAAAAAAGGGGAAGAGATGGCTGAGAGGGAGAACTCACAATGATTAGATAGTGTCCATGTCATATAGTTGCGGTCAAACTAATGGGAACTGCTGGTCACACGGCAGAGTGACCTTCAGTGAGTATCTATTTGCTATCTCGGATGGAGTTATTTGTGATTTATTGCTACGGCAAGCCTGCTCAGAAATTACTCACGAGAATAGCAGCGACGCCGGTGAGGCGAAGAAACCGTCGGGGCATCTTGCCAAAGCCGTTAGAAATCTTTTCTTGACTAGAACCACAATTGAGATGAGACTCAGACTTCTGCGCTTAGGGTGAGGCTGCTCGGAGGGTGAGTCGGAATTAACTCGCAAGTTTAAGCTCTACTTTGACACTCAATAAGCCTCCACCTCCCACCAGCACACTCCCCAATCGCTATGACTGCCTGCGCACTCTTGGCTGGGGAGTGCTGTGCTGCTGAAAGGCCTTATATCGACACAATATGCTCCCATTAGCAACCTTGCCAGGAAATCCCTTCCCTGACTCAGCAAAGCTAGATGCGCTCACCCTAGTAAGTTCTCTTCCACACAGAAAATCTCTTACACACCAACAGCGTACAGTCAGATTGAAATAGAATGAAGTGCAGGAATACTGCACAGTCACTTTTCCGCTCCCCAATGCAGCATCCTAGCTTTCCATAACACCTATTCAAATCAGCTCACAGCATGGGTCTAGAAAGCACCAGAAATACTGCCGCAATTTTAATGATTTTTCCTTTTCATTCGGAACAGCCACTCCCAGTGCACACACAGAGACACCTCCATCCACTCCCAGTGCACACACAGACACCTGCCATCCACTCCCAGTGCACACGCAGAGACACCTCCATCCACTCCCAATGCACACACAGAGACACCTCCATCCACTCCCAGTGCACACACAGACACCTGCCATCCACTCCCAGTGCACACACAGAGACACCTCCATCCACTCCCAGTGCACACACAGACACCTGCCATCCACTCCCAGTGCACACGCAGAGACACCTCCATCCACTCCCAATGCACACACAGAGACACCTCCATCCACTCCCAGTGCACACACAGACACCTGCCATCCACTCCCAGTGCACACACAGAGACACCTCCATCCACTCCCAGTGCACACACAGACACCTCCATCCACTCCCAGTGCACACGCAGAGACACCTCCATCCACTCCCAGTGCAAACAGAGACACCTGCCATCCACTCCCAGTGCACACACAGACACCTGCCATCCACTCCCAGTGCACACACAGACACCTGCCATCCACTCCCAGTGCACACACAGACACCTGCCATCCACTCCCAGTGCACACACAGACACCTGCCATCCACTCCCAGTGCACACACAGACACCTGCCATCCACTCCCAGTGCACACACAGACACCTGCCATCCACTCCCAGTGCACACACAGAGACACCTCCATCCACTCCCAGTGCACACACAGACACCTGCCATCCACTCCCAGTGCACACGCAGAGACACCTCCATCCACTCCCAATGCACACGCAGAGACACATCCATCCACTCCCAGTGCACACGCAGAGACACCTCCATCCACTCCCAGTGCACACGCAGAGACACCTCTATCCACTCCCAGTGCACACGCAGAGACACCTCCATCCACTCCCAGTGCACACGCAGAGACACCTCCATCCACTCCCAATGCACACGCAGAGACACATCCATCCACTCCCAGTGCACACGCAGAGACACCTCCATCCACTCCCAGTGCACACGCAGAGACACCTCTATCCACTCCCAGTGCACACACAGAGACACCTTCATCCACTCCCAGTGCACACGCAGAGACACCTCTATCCACTCCCAGTGCACACGCAGAGACACCTCTATCCACTCCCAGTGCACACGCAGAGACACCTCTATCCACTCCCAGTGCACACACAGAGACACCTTCATCCACTCCCAGTGCACACGCAGAGACACCTCTATCCACTCCCAGTGCACACGCAGAGACACCTCTATCCACTCCCAGTGCACACGCAGAGACACCTCCATCCACTCCCAGTGCACACGCAGAGACACCTCCATCCACTCCCAGTGCACACGCAGAGACACCTCCATCCACTCCCAGTGCACACGCAGAGACACCTCCAGCCACTCCCAGTGCCTGGAACAGTACACGGTTACCGCAGTATGTCACGTGAGCAGCACAGTTTCATGGTTAGCAAGCAGCAACAGAGATGAGCCCTTTGCTCTCGCGATTCTCGATCTGATTTGTAGCTAGGTATAGGGTTTGTTTTCAATAGATGACAAAAATTCAAGTCTAAGGAGGATGCGTGGGCAAAAGCTATATATAAACAGGTGTTCATTCAGAATTCAATTTGGCTGAATGAACTGAGAGCTCTGAGTTGAGATGTAATTTGATTGGAGAGATGGCTGCCTTAGCTCGTACCCCATCTTAAAAAGTAAAAATAGAATAAGCAATTTTTAACCACTTGTTTACGACAGAATTACTTCCCCACATTTCTATCTTGCATGATATGGACATGCCATAGATGGCATGCCATAGACAATTTATATCTGCGCTGTACACTTAGAATTCCAAAACAGTTGCTTTATTATGCACAGGCAAGAAAACGCTTTCTCAACAGCAGAAGTGACATCTTTGACTGGAGAATAGTCTATGGCCAAGCTAGAAAAAAGTCAAGAGAGAGAAAATACAGGCGCGAAAAGTTAACTTCAAGAATTTTTACTGGTGCCTCCTTAGCTCACCACCCCAGCTTACCAAATCAACAATGCAAGCGGTCAGACAGCGACGGCAAGCAGCCAATCAAGCCTTGCGAAACTTGGGCCTCGACAGCGAATCGAGCGATGAGTCGAGCGATGACTCATTTGTCACTGCTGAGAGCGAGGGAGAGGACGGTGGCGAAGATCAAACAGGCAGCGATGGATCGGAGGAAGACGATCAGGGAATGATACACGATGATTGGAGATCAGTAACTCCAGAGACTGATGCTCGAGCTAATTCCCTTCCCGAGTTCCTCGGGGCAAACGGAGTCAATCCGGGATTCTCCGTACCTGCTGATGTTGACGACGGCTGGACAGCCATTTTCGAGCAGTTTCTACCCGATGAGTTGCTGCTTCAGATGTGCGTGTGGACAAACAAGAGAGCGCAGCTGGATATTGCCAAGTTTCAAGAAGAACACGGAGATGATGAACTGCCTTACGGGCTCAGAACGTGGAAGCCCTGCACTGTTTCTGAGATGAAGAAGGTGATCGGCGTTATATTATATACCGGAGTTGTACAGAAACCGGAGCTGACGGCTTACTGGTCCACGGACCCGTTCTACTTTCATCCCTACTTTCAAAGCATGAAGATGCTTCCTCGCTCGCGGTTTCAACAAATCACAACATGGCTGCGTTGGTATGACTGTCTTGACTTCGACGCTGATGATCCCTTGTGCAAGATCAGGCCTTTCCTAGACATGATCCAGACTGTTTGCAGGAACAGCTACCTGCCCGGTCAAAGCATTGCCGTTGATGAAGCGCTGCTGCTCTATAAAGGGAGGCTGATTTTTAAGCAGTGCATGCCCAACAAGAGAGCCAAGTTTGGCATCAAGTTGTACTGCCTTGCAGAGTCTTCTACAGGCTACATGTGGAACTGTCTGATACATTCAACCACTATTGCGAATGAACAGTTCGGCAACGATGTGCCGCAGCTCTCAATCAGTGAGAGAGTCGTCGTAGAACTTTGTCGCGACATTTTGGACCTTGGATATCGGGTCTTTTGCGACAGTTGGTTTTCATCAGTGAGACTGGCCAAGTTCCTTCTGACCAGAGGAACAACCTTAACTGGGACCGTTCGCAAAGACCGAGGCGTTCCACCGATTCTGCGAGATATGCTCTTGCAACCATCGAGTCATTCCTTTGCCCGACATGGTGACATCCTCGCTGTGAAGCTGGTTGACAGGCGAAGCTCAGGAACAAAGACTGTCTATCTGTTGGACTCCGCTTCAACAGCTGCTAGCTCTTTGGTTAGCCGGGTACTGCGCGGTGGTGTGGAGCAACAGCTGCTGAAGCCCAACTCGGTTTTGCAATATAATCAGAACATGGGAGGTGTGGATCGGATGGATGCCGCAGCCCAGCCTTACAGCGCATGTCGCCGAACGCAAAAATAGTTCGTAAAGCTGGCGGTTTTTCTGCTACAGCAACTGGTTCGCAACTCCTGGATTGTGTACCGACATCTAGGTAGATCCATGAGCTTTCTCAACTACACTGAAAGGTGTGTAAAGCACTTGATTGAAAGCAGTGGAAATGGTCGATTCAGAGTTAAGCGTCAGGCTCTTCCCCGTCAGCCAGGCGACATTCATCACCGGCTGGAAAAGCTACCCGCTACCGCAGCACAAGAACGGCCTACCAAGCGTTGCCGATTTGTTACCTGCAGCGCAGACTGAAAAAGCGGACCGTCTACTTCTGCCAAGGTTGTGACGGTCAGCCTGGGCTTTGCCTTGAGCCGTGCTTCTTTGAGTGGCACTCGGCTAACTGATTGCTGGCGCTTTGCTGAAACTGCAATCGAACTGTTGCTAGCATTCTTTCCATTCACTTGCATGCAGCTTCATTTGCCTTTATGTTCTTAAGATTTACTTTTGTACATACAATGTATGTTGTTTTCTATTTGTTTCGTTACACTGCGACGCAATATGACAATACAAGCAGTTTTTGACCTTGGCATGCATAGCATTCCATCTGGTTGAGTCAGACAATGGTTGGTTATTCGTAAGTGAGACTTTAGGATAATAGTCCGGCCCATGAGCCTAAATAATTTGTCCTAACATTAGCACTGATAGCAGACACGCAGGCACAATTATGAATTTAGCTAACAAATCGTCTTTTTCCTCAAACATAAATTGCAACACAAGCAAGCCAGCGACAGCCTCATGAGCCGGACTATTATCCTAAAGTCTCACTTACGAATAACCGCATTGTCGAATTTCAGTGGGGCCATAAACAAAAAGGGCATCGAAAGGAGAGAGGGGTTACCGAGGAGAGAGAGACATAAAGACTGAGGTGGTTTACTGGAGTTTGGGCCATAGACAACGAAGTTGCAAACAGGCTGGGTGTTAAGAGGGTGGAAAGGAAGGAGATGTGGAGAGAAAGAGAGAATAAAACGTAAATAGCTACATTCGCTTGGCCATGGAGAACCAGACGTCATATCCGATCAACTGGGGCAATCTGCCTGTCGAAAGTTTAGCCAACGTATCTAGCAGCGAACTCAATTGGATCTCAAGACTTTCCACATCTCAGAAGGACATGAAGGATAACGAAGACTTTTTGAACTTCTTGCACTTTCTTGAGACCTGGAATCGGCTGGGCATTCGATGAGCGAGATCATGGCTATCACGGGTCAAAAGTCCGAGAGCAGGGTCCGGCGCTACCTGGCAGTTAAACGGGACAAGTCCCTGCAACAATGCAGCGATGCAGTGTCGCGTGCGTTGAACATGGGACAAAGCGCCGCGACCCACGGTCAAGTAACAATGCCTGCTGACATCAGCATCCAAAGTTCCATCGCGCAAGAAGCAGTGAGCGTGTCTGATGGTCGTCAGATTCAGAACGGTCGGAATATCTTTATTATGAACAACTGCACTTTCAACAATTGCAATCTGTAATGGTCTTCGGCACTATGACAATTGCGTCATATTGATACTGCACAATTAACTTTCCATAGCGCTAATCTTTTGTTGTTGGTGTTTGCTGTTTTGTTCTAAAATAGGTGTCCATTATCCCGAGTTTGAAATCATTATCATGAAGTTTAAGTGAAAAAATAAATAAATGTGCTCATGGTTTAACCATAGACGATTGCATTATCCTAAAGGCTGATTTTTGACAATGATTATGTCTAAACTCACTTTCCCACCGACTTCAAATCTGTCTATGGTCAATTGACAGAATGAACGATGGCATGCACAGCATGCCACTGGTAATCATAAGGTTAAGGAGTTATCTGATATTAGAAATCAAGTCGCTAAAATGGCGTCTGAGTCTAAAAAAAGCAAAAAAGCTGCGAAGAGCAAATTGCATCCGTCTGCAGCCTAGCGGGTCAAATGAGTAATACGCTCGTACCGTATGTACACATTCTCATGAAACTTTAAGTTGAATTTCGGCAGCGACTGGCCGAACGGGCTTTGAATCGACAATCTGTCTTCTGAGTCGCCAGCACGCGAGCTGACATTTCAAGTTTGCGAGAGTCGCCTCACGCAGACCCGCCGTAGAATTTCACTCTGCCCGGAAAGGCCTTCGTCAGGCTGACGGGCGGCAGTCGCTGCTTGCCGGCGATCCAGTCGTAGCCGAGGTGCAGGAAGCGGTGCAGCCCGATAGTGCTGCCGTTGCTGTCGTCCGCGCGCCACCCCTTGGCCTGGAGCAGGACGCAGCCGCGCTGCTGCAGCGACCAGCGAGAAGAGCTCGACCACTTGGCGGACAAAACTGGCAATGAAATTAAAATTATCTGCGGTCGATAAAAATGTGTTTCAGCCTACTTACAGTAAGACCTTAAAAAAGAAATAATAATAATCCGGCCTGTTCTTGTTAAAGTCTAGAATGGATTCGAAAATTGTTTCACAAAAAATCTATTCTCGTAATACAAGAGTCTTGAAAATCCCAGCCAAAACCCCAGTAAAAGCTATGGGGGACATGCCAATGCTTTGTCCCTCGCCCCACCTTTTCACCTGTTATGGAAATCAATAATTATACTTCAGGGCACCAAAGCATTGTGCGCTTGGCGCCAAAATGAGTGCCTGTCTGTGGCGCCAAAATGAGTGCCTGTCTGTGGCGCCAAAATGAGTGCCTGTCTGTGGCGCCAAAGTGAGCGCCTGTCTGTGGCGCCAAAATGAGTGCCTGTTTGTGGCGCCAAAATGAGTGCCTGTCTGTGGCGCCAAAATGAGTGCCTGTTTGTGGCGCCAAAATGAGTGCCTGTCTGTGGTGTCAAAATGAGTGCCTGTCTGTGGCGCCAAAATGAGTGCCTGTCTGTGGCGCCAAAATGAGTGCCTGTCTGTGGCGCCAAAATGAGTGCCTGTCTGTGGCGCCAAAATGAGTGCCTGTCTGTGGTGTCAAAGTGAGTGCCTGTCTGTGGCGCCAAAATGAGTGCCTGTCTGTGGCGCCAAAATGAGTGCCTGTCTGTGGCGCCAAAATGAGTGCCTGTTTGTGGCGCCAAAATGAGTGCCTGTCTGTGGCGCCAAAATGAGTGCCTGTCTGTGGCGCCAAAATGAGTGCCTGTCTGTGGCGCCAAAATGAGTGCCTGTCTGTGTGGCCAAATTGAATGCTAACAACACCACCTATTCCTTAAATAATGAAGGAGTTTATTCATGTAGATTTCTCGCTTTGTCCCCCCACAATAAAATCTATGGCGACCCCCTTTGGAGACTTCTGTTCCAGACGCTTTTGGAGCTCTGCAATTATTCTTTGGCACAAACTCGCACACAAAATTGTTGAAGCCTCGCTCGTGATCAGCAATATGTTCGAGTTCAAGTTTTCACATTAATTTGTTTTCCCTGTCCTCTGGGCTAACATGTAGCTGTTCACATGTGTAAAGCATTTCTGCACTTGTTATTCCGCACTTGTTATTCCGCACTTGTTATTCCGCACTTGTTATTCCGCACTTGTTATTCTGTACTTGTTATTCTGTACTTGTTATTCTGCACTTGTTATTCCGCACTTGTTATTCCTCACTTGTTATTCTGCACTTGTTATTCTGCACTTGTTATTCTGCACTTTTTATTCTGCACTTGTTATTCTGCACTTGTTATTCTACACTTGTTATTCTGCACTTGTTATTCTACACTTGTTACTTATTCTGCACTTGTTATTCTACACTTGTTATTCTGCACTTGTTATTCTGCACTTGTTATTCTGCACTTGTTATTCCACACTTGTTATTCTGCACTTGTTATTCCGCACTTGTTATTCTGCACTTGTTATTCTACACTTGTTACTTATTCTGCACTTGTTATTCTACACTTGTTATTCTTCACTTGTTATTCTGCACTTGTTATTCCGCACTTTTTATTCTACACTTGTTATTCCGCAGGGTCCCAAACCGACCACAATCACGACACTTACGAAGACGTCGACATCTCTTCTTCCATTTGTTCATGTCGACCATCAGCGGAGAAAAGACCTTGGGATCGAGGAGTTTCACGCCGGCAGCCGCTCCAACTCGCCTGTAGGACTCGAGTGCGGAGGTCAGCGCCAGCGGGCCGGTGGTTCGCAGCGCTTCGCCGACTCGAGTCCCGGCCCGCAGCTGGTCGATGACGTGCCGGAAGAACGGATGGCCCGGCCGGGCGCCCATGGCCGAGTTCATGGCCGAGTAGCGCTGGGCCAGGCCAATGTTGGTCTGCTCCGGCCGCTCCTGGTCGAGGAAGGCCTGGATACCCTCCAGAGCCGGGAAAAATGGCCTGATGCATTCGACGTCCATGTCCAGGTAAATGCCTGTTTGAGCGATTCAGTGCATGCATACACATGGGGACATACTTCACATACTGCTAATATAGCTATACTCCTTCCTCAATGAGCATTTCTCTGAACGAAGTTACGAGTACTGTGGGACCCTTCGAGCGGCTTAGCACTCACCGCCCATATGATGAAGCACGATGTACCGGATAGAATCGGCCTTCTCCAAGTTGTCGGTGTACTGCTTGTATTTGGCCAGGAACTCCGGGTACCGATCGACAATGAGCTTCTCGGCTGTCTTGTCGGTCCACAGGTAGTACTGCCAGTCAGGGTTGCGGCTAAGGCAGCTGTTGACAAAGGGCAAGTAGTTTGCATAGACTCGCTCGCTTGCGAACACTTGGTGAAGAATTTTTGGCACAGAGGAAACGTTTTTGAGGACCGATTGTGCTTTGGACATTGCTTTGTAGCCCAGAACTTGCGATCTTTTGACAGTACAGTTTGAACTAGTGCACTGTTTGAGCACACCTGAGAGCAAAGTCTGAAAAGTACGTAATCCAGTTTACTCAATAACTCAGTCAACTGAGTAACCAGTCGCTTTTACTTTCGCTCAAGCTTCTTACCCCAACAACTGCGGCAATCAGCAGAGAGCCCAGAATCTTCAAGTTCCGACGCTTGAAGCCAGTCTCCATTCTGCAGAGGCGCGGTTGGCTCTGTCAAAGTTTCTAAGCTTTTTTACGTAGCGGATCTGGTAAGTCTTATGGCAAGATCTGCTTACCTCATCGATCCTCAGAAGTCTTCTAAATCTGGCTTAGACCTGGCGCAACCTTGCAAGGTTTCAGCACCGGATCGAGAAAGCTGTTCTATAGTCAGTTGACATTACTCAGCCAGAGTTCCGAGTCAAAGCTGTCTGTCTTTGGACAAAGTATGTACATTCTAAAAACGCTCAAGAAAGCAAAATTGGCAGTCCTACACACCCACAGTCTGCAGAGTTACTACGAGCCTGTACAGGTCGTGCGAGCACTGAGCCAGGAAAATGGGGCTGAGAGATGAGAGAGTCAGACACAGTCTCCAAGGCAGTGCAAGAGCGTGCTTCTTGTGTGAAATGGGTCAGGCTTATAAACAATATTGCCATGCTTTGGCCAGGCTAGAAAATCTGGCTTGAGGCGCGCAGCCACGCAGCCGTTGCTCGTATGGTAAGGTGAACTACTAAAGATGAACTGCGGCCCTGAAAACTATAAAGTTCTGCTTTTGGAGAATTTATTCAACTTTAAAATTAAAATCAACAAAACCGATTGAGCCAAGATTGAAATCATGCCAAATTGTGTGAGAAGGCGCTCTGAAAGTCGCCTATCCGTTCTGCATAAATGAAAAATCGGACGAGACTCAACTTGCTTTTTGGTGGGACAGCCCACGGATGAATGAACGATGCCACTGTGGATGTGCCATGTCTCCCTGACTGGTTCCACCTGGAGTATCTAGTGGAAGACCAGACCAGACCAGACCAGACCAGACCAGACCAGACCAGACCAGACCAGACCAGACCAGACCAGACCAGACCAGACCAGACCAGGCCAGACCAGACCAGACCAGACCAGACCAGACCAGACCAGACCAGACCAGATCAGACCAGACCAGACCAGATCAGACCAGACCAGACCAGACCAGACCAGACCAGACCAGACCAGGCCAGACCAGACCAGACCAGACCAGACCAGACCAGACCAGACCAGACCAGACCAGATCAGACCAGACCAGATCAGACCAGACCAGACCAGACCAGACCAGACCAGACCAGACCAGACCAGACCAGACCAGACCAGACCAGACCAGACCAGACCAGACCAGACCAGACCAGACCAGACCAGACCAGACCAGACCAGACCAGACCAGACCAGACCAGACCAGACCAGACCAGACCAGACCAGACCAGGCCTTGTATTTTTTTTTCGTTTTTTAGCTTTCACCTTATTTAATATTATCCCGGGAAATCGTTTTCTCTATGCTTTATGAGATGAAAAATGCCTTCTTCAGGGTCGATGCAAACAGCTTCCTAAAAATGCATATTTATCTTCTAGCTACAACTCTGCAAGTGCGATTGTCAAAGTAAACTTTTGTTGCTTTGCTTGGCTGAGACAGCTTAAATACTTCAAGTATATCGCTGTCTATGGCCCGAACGCCTGAACGCTGTTTGGTCCGGGAGGGAGGCTGCGCGCATGTCTATGTGATTGAAGTCAGTCAATGCCCCGTCTTTCAAGTCAAGCCGAAGAAACAGTTGGCACTTAATCGCAATTCACTTGATACCGAATTGAAGCACCGAAAGACCCAAATCCAGCCAAGCTGTCTGTGCCTGCTTAAAAATGGAGCTGAACGCTCAAAACATGCCACTGGACCAGCAGGAGCTGCAGCAATGCCATCGCCTGAACTCTCAGGGCAACAACAACGCCCAGGGCTCGGCCCTCATCCAGGAAGACCAACAGCCGCCAGCGAATAACAGCGCCGCCGCGGGCAATGATGAGGCAGCGGCCAAGGCTGCAAGGAAGCAGGCGTTTCTGGACAAGAAGCTCAATGATCCGAGGAACCTGCGAATGTTCACCTCAGGTAGGTTTGCTTTCTGGGATTTCCGGGGTTCCATTGTATTTTAGTGAATTGCAATTGCAATTAAAACGATTGCCAGCGATGCAAAAGCTAAAGTTAAGGGTAAAAGTTACACTGATATTAATTAAATTAAATTAATTGAAACGAACAGTCAACCTGCCAGAACAAGATAACTGCGCCCCTTCACCTCAACAGACAACAACCTGCTCGGACCCTACTGGGAGCATGTGACCGCCGCTGACCAGCGCGAGACCTTTCCGCCACGCGACGAGTCGGGGAACCTGACGAGCGATGAGCGGGTGCAGCACAAGTTTGCCGTTGAGCTTGGCCAGAACATTGCCAAGTGGCACCAGCAGAACAAGCCAGTTGTCTGCGAGTACCTGCTGTTCCTGAAAGGTGCTCAAAACTTGTTTAGATGGCTGAATGCATATCTAGGAAACAAAATCACCTCAGGGCTCAGACACAAGTCTCTTAATTCGTATGAATGAATCCAAACCGAAGTAATCAGTCTTGTTGCATCCACTTTCTTCCGCAGACGAGAATCTCAACCTGCTGAAGCCGCAATACTCTGCCATCATTAAAAAATGCTCTCGAAAATCAAAGTGCGGCATCCTCATAACAAACCGAATCCTAAACAAGCAGGTTGGCAAGTTTAAATGGATCAAATATCTGATTGTGCAGATCCAGGGCCCAGACTACACCATGGTGAAGATCTGCAACACCATGCTGGAGCGCTGGTTTCCCGAATACCGCCAGCGACTCGTGTACAACAAACAGCGGTGAGTTGGGCATTCTGTTGACTTCTTTCTAATTTGTGTGCCAAGAAATACCTCTCTATTCTTGACTATTCCATACCAATTGATTAGCTCAGTTTGTCAAGATTTTTAATTGTATTTTTCGTGTTTAACTTCCAGCTTCAAATTCGGCATCTACACGACCGAGAACTCCGTGGACAACATGGAGCTGTACTTCCCGTTCCAGCGCAGCAATAAATGCTCAATTAACTATGGCGACATGAACTGCGACACTCCGTACGGAGCTACAGAGCAGCGTACGGTGCTGGACTCCAGCTGGAAACAAAACAACCGCCTGTTCGCCGCCGGCAACCTGCTGCCCAGCAACGGCCCGGTGAAGACCGCGCAGGCCTACGTGTACGCCTTCCACCCGCTGGGCACGCAGGACAAGTTCCTGTTCCGCAGCCAGTTTGGAGTTCAGGAGCCGCCGCGCAACTTTACGGCCAGGTCAGACATCGGCTATCCGAACAGTTCCGTGTGCGGCCCCGACTTCCCTGGCCACCCCGTCTGCTACGACAAGGTCGACAGTGCCGCAGCCGCGACAAGCGACGATGTAGAAGAGGATGAGACTCAGGAGGTGCGCCTTGGAGTTGACGGTGGTTTGATTCCGTTTTAAGCTGATCGGGCTCTTGCTATCTTGCGTGTTGAGAGTGGGATCTGGCTAATTCTGAGGGTGACTTGATGGCACGTTCAAAGTAGCATATTGAGAGCGTGACCTGTAGCATTCTGAAGAGGGTAGTTGCATTCTGGAAGGGGGCGTGTAGGTCATGTAGGGGAAGTGGCTATTAATTATGGGGTGATATTTTAAATCTTAAGCTGATGTTCAGTACTGCATGCCAATCGGAATCGAGCAAGAGTTTGACGCAAGATACGCGAAGTTCCACCAGTGTGATTAATAAAGTGTCCTTTTTTCCACTTTTCCCAATTCCAGCAAGAGCAAGAGGAAGAAATCATGGATGCTTCCTATTTTATTCTATCCGACAAAGAGATGAAGGCAAAGTTCAAGCTCAAGAAGATGAAGCTGATCATGAACCGACGTCGCGAGTGGATATTCGGTGACAAGCAGCTTGGTGTGCCGTTCCCACAGGTGCTGCTGCCAACAACCAGCATTACTGAGAGCAAAGCTGGCTCCTGTGAGTTGGGGGCTCCAATTTTTTCTGTTGTTGTTATTTAATTGTACATTTATGAGAACACGGCGAAATTTCATGTTGTATTTTATCCAGTTTAGATAAGTCATGCTGCGTTAGCTATATTAATACATCTCATGAAATTTTAAGTTAGTAGTGGGCTGATTTCTTGGTAAATCAGCCTCAGCTGTCCTTTCAAAAACTTTGATGGTGACTTTGCGCGTCTTTCAGCCAAAGACGACGCTAAATCGAAGAAGGGCAAGAAGAAGATCAAACCGGACGCCATCATCAAGAACATTCGCTTCATCAATGAGGACAATATCTACCTGGAGTATTGCTTCGAGAAGGAGCATCTGAAGCGCAACCCAATTTCGCCCTACCCGCGCTCCCTGGTGCCCGGCCGCGAGCTGGCCGAACGCATCAACGTCACCAAGATCTACATCGGGCCGATCAAGTACGACTTCGTGAAGGACCGCCGCGAAGAGCTCAACCAGAGATTCCAACTGCTCGGCCAGGCCATCGCCGAGATTCCGGCCACCAGTCCAGTGACGGAGAAGGCGGCCAAGCCGAAGGCTTCGGGCACTAAGCGACCAAAGAAGAGCGGCCAGGCCGGACTGGAGAAGGCCGTACCTATTGTCAGCTTCAACGAGTTCAAGGAGAAGCTGGTACAGGATGCCCAGGTAGCCGGCGCCAATCCGGACGACCTGCTGGGTAAGGACCGCATCAGCGCCAAGAATGTGGACCGGGTGGTGCCCGGTTGGCGCTCCATGGTCGGCCGCGAGGACAGCATCTTCGAGGAAGTCAAAACTCGGCTGAACGTATTCAAGTCGCTCAAGGACAAGTATGTACAGGGCCGGTTTTATTCTGGGCGGTTCAAATTTACGTTAGTCTCAGTGGGAGCACCCGTAATTCGCTAGGTTACTAGAGCTATTGGCTACTGGCCTTAAGCACCAGTCAGAAAGGTTTTCGGGGGCTATCGACTATGTTTTAGGACAGAATTAGGAGTTCAGTTGGGCACCAACTAGGTTTCAATGCTTAGCTGGGTTTCTGTCAGGATCTTCCTAAGTTGTGCCATTCGTGGCTTCACGCACCTTCATGATCTTGCTTGACTTTGACCAAAAACCGACTTTAACTACCCGATCACAGGTACAGCAACGTGAAGGGTTTCTTTAATCCGCTGTTCGATCCGTACGAGGACATTCCGACAACCGAGGCCAAGGCCCGCGTCCAGCCCAAAGTGAAGCGGCAGATTGTGAAGGGAATCAACCTGAGCGAGCGCAATCCACAGAAGGTGGCCACCGTGCTGGACGAGCTGATGGATGTCTTCAAGAAAGAAGAGTCGCAGCCCCGCTCGACAGGCAACTGAGACTTCCTACGGAGTTTCTAATGAGCAATGGGAAAGTACAAACGGACTTCTGTTCAGTTAAAGAGGCCGTGGAGACGATACACTACTATACTCCGGAAATACTGACTCGGGTTTAAAAAACTAGCAATGGAACGTCTTCTTCAATGCGAATTCGACAACCGCCAAGTTTTGATTTTTACAGCCACTATCCCCTTTCAATTGTTTTGTTTCCTCTTTATTTTTCTCAGTTTTGGATGGGATCTTCGCGCAATTGATGCCGCAATCGCTGTATTGTACTTACGAGCGTACTAACCCGGCCGGATAAATCAACGCCACTTATCCGTATTAAAAGTAAACGCGAGCTACACTGTGTGCAGTAAATAACACTGTGTGCAGTAATAGTTACTACGGGGATTGAAAACAAATCTCTTTGTATAAACTTCTTCTTCGTCAATTTACATGTAAAAGTGTGCCTCAAAAAACGCTTCCATTACAGCAAGTCATGTGCGTCTAGGTCTCAAAACTTGCATGTACATGATGTTTTCCGAATTCATTCTCAGAATATCGTGGGAAGTACATGTACAATATAGCGTCGTCGTCGATCTTTCTTCCTCAAACATACGCCCCGATCATAAAATAATTATAGGTGCGCATTGAATTGCATTCGTCTGCGCGTACAAAAACCCGCGCCCACCAGCCTAGTGCAGAGGATAACAACATGCAAAAGCAAAATAAATACATGAAAACTTGCGACTGTATTCAGAAGTACATGCTACAGTACATGTAGATGTACGTACATTTGTAGTATACATGTACAGTGCATGTTACGTACCACGCGACGTACATGTACCTTGTACATTTACGCCGTAGACTACTGGATCCGAATAGTAGACTACACCAGTTTTCCTAACAGAATTCAGATCTAATGATTGCAGCACCTAAAAATCTGTACCTAAAAAGAGCTTGCGAAAAAAAATTGATTGATCAACTCTTTAGTTGACACAAGCAAAAGCAAAGGTTTTAATTAGTTACTGAACTAAAGCTATTAACAGTAAGCGTACATGCTTTGCACATTATTTTCAAGTATTTAAAAGACTAGAAGCCATACAACTAACACTAATAGAAGTTTTTCACACATCTATTGTGTTGTGACTTTGTAATGTTCATTGACCGTTTGTTTAAACATTTTCAATTAGCGACTTTTGAACTTTATGTTTTCTGAGAAACTTTTTGCTTAGGCCAGGGCAGCCCCAATTTGGGTTTAAATTAAAATATTAAATGGCTTAGTTAAATTTAGCTGTGTAAGTGGCTATCTCTAAACACCGAACTAGACACCTATCTCTAGATACTGTTATATGGTTAGCAATTGTTATTGAAATGGGGATTGCCAAAGTGCCTGCCATCTTTTAGAATAGTCGAGCTATATACTTAACATTTCTCATTTTATGTTTCACAATGCATAGTGATTTGTTAGCATACTTAGGTGCTATTTCCACCCTTGTGAAAAAATAAATCAGTGATGGTCAGATGTGCCGCCGCTGCAGAAGCTTTTATTTGTTTGTACAACTGTAAACTGGAGAGTAGAGTATAGAGACATCTAAGTGTCACCTTTAGAAAATAATACTAGAGCGTTATGGACATTCATTCAAGCATACAAACCTTAGAGATTTAGTATATTTAGAAAGCATGTCATCAATTTTTGTCTTTTTAGAGCAGTAGGAAATTAGAACATTGTCTGCGCTTTTTATTCACTGCTGCGCTACTTTTTGTATTTTACCCAGTGGTCTCACTGGTTGTAACAGGGGTTACTTTTCTGTCTGTAAAATATCTACCATTGTGTCACCAAAGGTTTTATAGGCTCTATTAAAAGTCCTTAACCTTAAGAGCCTTAAGACCTTAACCTTAAGACTTAAGAGCCCCTTTGCATTGAAATTGAAAAATTTATCTTAATTTTAGCCTCCATCACTCAACCTCAATATGTATATAGCATTGAAACTCCGTTGTTTAAGTCTCCAAATCTATATAGAGACTTAAAATCTTTTTTGAAAGTGAAAACAAAAACATTAGGCCTATATTAACTTATTTCTACCACCTCTCTAGCCCCTACCACCTATCTACAATATGGACATGTCATTGAAAATCTGTTACTTAAGAGTTAACTTCTAAATTATAAGGACTTACAAGTTCCCCTCACTTTGAAACTGGCAATATTCATTCATCTCTACCTACATTAAATCAATAACACTAGTGGTCTTTCAAGTCTTAGTTGAATGATATTACTAGATATGAGAACTAGATATGGATGAGAAATATATGTTCTTATAATACAATATTTATATCTATATATTCTGTCTAAAAATTTAATATCCATAACTATGGTGGAACTAACTAGGGCCTCTAATTTTTGGCCTAATTTTATAAGCATTAGCAGTATACTACTAAGGGTCATGAGGTCGCATAAAATTGCATATATTATTGCTAGCCCAGGGCAATACTAAGATTGGTGTGTCATGACACTTAGCTTTGTCTTGGAATATCTGTTTCTTAATGCTTTTTAGTATTATCCTTAGTTGCTCATTTCAATTTTTCCCTTTCAAAATCACTAATTCATCAAACACTTCCTAATATTTGCAAGTATATAAGGTCTGAAACTTTGAAGAGCAGTTTCAAGTAACAAAACCAGTTGCTCCTGTGATGTTGCTAGTTTAAGGTGGTCCTGCAAAAGGGCCGTTGGACTATAGTTTCCCTTGCAATTTCTTGTTTAAATTTCTCCAATAGTTTATTTTAACATTTACTTGTAGTAGCGTGCAAATAATCTGTATCAATTGCTAATTCACTGTGTATTTGGTAGGCCTTGCATTCGTCTGTAAATTTTAGCACAATCGATAATTTCAAGTTCTCTCACCAGCCAATGAAAACTTTCCGTGTTTTATGCTAACCCTCCTGCTCTCTTTATTAACCCCCACCTGGTGGTGGGCTGGGGGCCTCCTCACTTCTGGCTTCTGGCTTCTGGCTTCGGCGTCTGGCTCTCGTTTTCCTTCTCTCTCTCCTGGCTGCCTCGAGCATCCTTATCTCTTGTCACGGCTCCTCTGTCTGGGCCAGCCTGTTTACACACTGTACTCCACTGTGTACTGCCACGGCTAACGCCACTCTCACCGCTACTTATCTGCCTGTTTACTTACTACTCACTGCCTCCACTGTGCTCATCGCCATCACTCACTATGTTGCGTCGCCATTGTATCCTTTGCTTGCCACTCAACTTCATATTCTAATCACTTTCAAAACCATTGTTGCAGCCGCCAGTGCCCAAAGCGCAATAAGTTTTGTATTGACATTAACCCAGGTTCTAATATTGATCTCAACAATATGGCGTTGCAGTTTCCTGCCCTTATACGCCAAGTGCTCCACTACACAATCCGTTTTGCAAGAATTGACTCCAATTCATTTTGGGACTACAACAACTTACAACAATTCTCGTCAACGGCCCTTTTAAGGGTCATAACCCCTACGCCAATAACGTGACAGCTCCTTTCCCTAAATTCTAATCTTTCCATATACAAAAAATGTTTGTTTGTCCATATATCATATTTGCACAAGTTTAACTTTTTTAAAGAAGTATAGTTTTTTAAGAATTTAAAAATATTTCTACATCCATATACTAAAAATGGTCTGTTGGTATCTCTCTATCTAGGTAGGTATTCAATCATATTAATGCTATAAATTAAAATCTTGCCTTTGCATTTAAATATATATTAATGTACTGCATAGTTAGCATATATATTTTTTATAATGTAATTAGCTATACCAAAATTAAACATTAAAAAATTGTAACCTTAGGTTTCTAAAGATATATGTATGGTAAGTCTATCTATTTATTTTTATCATTTTAAGATAATTCTATTGTTAGATTTCTAATACAGCTTTTATTTAATTGTATTCATTTTTATATAAACATAGTTTTGAGGCAGAAAGCCTTTAATTTTAATAGATGGAATGGCAATGAAGATTTTGTGCTACTTTGTGTGTATATTTATATTTACAAATTGTGCAAAATTGAAAGGCCTAGAAGGGTGAGAAAAGGTGACATAATAAATTTGCCAACCCCCCAGCTTAGCGAGCCAGCTAGTCTTGTGCACCCACCCCAACCTCAGCTAGACAGAGGCTGGGGGGTTTCAAGTGTGGCTGCACTGGTGCTTGCTGGTTGCGTACATTCTGGCTGTCACAGGTTTGACAATTAAATTTATTGTAGATAAATATATTGCCTATAAAAATTACACCTATCAAATCATCTAAAATGAGCTGCTTCAAGGCATCTATCAATCTATCTATCTGTGATTGATTGAAAAAATTTAGTTTCCTAAAGTTAATCCCAAAGGGATTTCCCAAGGGAAATTTGAAATCGCCAATTGCTTTGAAATTCTATATGAAGTGCTGCATGATTTTTATGCTGCGATGATGACTGACAGCCATTCAAACTCTGCTTTCTCTGCAGCCTCACAATCAGCCAATGGACAACACGGCAGGTGCTCAGCAACTGCCTGCACTGCTCAGGCCCTCCAGCAGCAGGCGGAGATCCAGTCAGATTCGGCAGCAGCAGCAGCTGGACGCGGCTGCTGACGGCGGCTCCGAGTCCTCCGGCTGCGATGTCAGCGGCTGCCTGCCGTTGCCCGCCTCCGCGACAGCCGCCGCCGTGGTGGCAGCGCAGGCCGGGTTCGCCGCTGTTCACCCGCCGCAGTGGTGCCTGCGTGGCCGGGCCTCCGCGCCCACGCCCGCCACCGCCGAATCCGACGAGGACTCGCTGGCGGCCAGGGCGCTCGCCAACCTTAGTCTGCGGGTGAGGCCTCCTACTTTGAGTAGTAAAGTGAAACCTGCAGATATAGGAGGGGCAGGAGAGACACTTGCTATTCACACCTATGAACGCCGAACCTCGAGGCGCAGTGTGTGAATGTACAATGTACATGCCATGCCTGAGTCTATGGGGAAGGCAGGGCAGTGTGTGCATGTACAATGTACATTCCTGAGTCTATGGGAAGGCAGGGCAGTGTGTGCATGTGCAATGTACATGCCTGAGTCTATGGGAAAGGCAGGGCAGAGTGTGTGCATGTGCAATGTACATGCCTGAGTCTATGGGAACGGCAGGGCAGTGGGTGCATGTGCAATGTACATGCCTGAGTCTATGGGAAGGCAGGGCAGTGTGTGCATGTGCAATGTACATGCCTGAGTCTATGGGAAAGACAGGGCAGTGGGTGCATGTGCAATGTACATTCCTGAGTCTATGGGAAAGGCAGGGCAGAGTGTGTGCATGTGCAATGTACATGCCTGAGTCTATGGGAAAGACAGGGCAGTGGGTGCATGTGCAATGTACATGCCTGAGTCTATGGGAACGGCAGGGCAGTGGGTGCATGTGCAATGTACATGCCTGAGTCTATGGGAACGGCAGGGCAGTGGGTGCATGTGCAATGTACATGCCTGAGTCTATGGGAACGGCAGGGCCGCTGTTAGCGCAGACTTGAGGAAGCTCTTTTCAACTGCCGAAACTTTTACACACAATTCTACATTCTTTTCTTACTACTGCTTCTAGTAGGCAATCGCAGCTTCAGCCCCCAATTCAAACCTGTACCTTGCTTAGGTCCCAAAACTGGGAAGCACTTTTAATATCCTCAGAACGTAGCAAACCTCCTCTTCGTTGCCAGGCCTTGGCGCAGCAGCAGCAGCAGCATCAACTGGACTCAGCGGACTCAGCAGAACTCGCTGCTGGAGTCGCCGCGCCCGCTTCCCCTCAGTGCAGTGGCGGCACAGCCGTAAAACCCGCCGCCTTGTCCGCCGCCGCTGCCGGAACTGCCGCAGCTTCTGCGATGTCGGCTGCGCCGGGTCGCTCCGCCGGTGGCCACTCCCGTCGGGTTCGCGTCCGCCACAAGCAGCCGCGCCCGATGCTCGTCGACGCGGTCTCTGCGGCTTCGGCGGCTTCGCAGACTCTCCGGGGGGCGCCGCGGCCGCCGCGAAAGCGGAAAAAAGCAACGGCGGGTGGCTCGAGCCCGGATGATGAGGACGACGGGCGGCAAGACCGGGTCATGGTGGCCGCTGGCAGGTTGGCGGCTGCCGCGGCGCCCGGCTCACCAGCGTCCAGCGGCATCGGCGGCGGCGGTAGCGGCGCTGAAGCCGACGACGAAGGCAGTCTCGGTGGCGGATGCGGCAGCGACACCAGCCTTGATGCAGAGGATAACGAAGCCATCGTTGTGGCCGCCTTCCAGGGCTGCGGCATTGCTGACGCCTTTGACGACGCCGACAGCCTTGCAACGTCGGCAGCCACCGCGTCTGCCGCGCCCGCCTCCAACGCCCCGCCCACCGCCCTGGCGACTACGTTGGCGCTGCTGCCTCCGCCATTGACGGCTTCGTCGTCCGTAGCTGCCGCCGCCGCCTCCTCGCCGGCGATCCCGCGGCCGATCCGGGCGGCGGTGCACCGGCAGCGCGGCGATCTGCCCTCAGCCAGGAGCTCCGCCGGAGCCGCCGCTGCCCCGTTTCTGCCGGCATTTTTCGTCGATTCTTCGATAGCAGCAGCAGCGGCAGCGGACGACCCGTTCGCCGAGCTGG
Source organism: Macrostomum lignano (assembly GCA_002269645.1). NCBI lineage: Eukaryota > Metazoa > Platyhelminthes > Macrostomidae > Macrostomum > Macrostomum lignano. The sequence goes on along the minus strand of NIVC01001831.1, from coordinate 53,226 downwards.
CCGCGGGCGACGATGCCCGCCGGGGCAAGCGGATCGTGTCCAGCAAGCTCGGCCACCTCACCGGCAAGCGGCGCAAAGTGCACGCCTGCGCGGCCGCCTCGGCGACCTCCACCGCGTCGGACGTTGACGAGGAGATGCCGGCTTTTGCGCCTCAGTGACTGCGAAGCTTCGAGTCCGCTGTGGGTGTCGGTCTTCTTTGACGCTGCGGCATTGGCTGCTGTTTGGTTTGGCACCCATCAGCTGCAGGAACTCAGCTGCTCTGGCTAGTCCTTTGCGTGACAATCGCTCCAGAACTCTGCCCGTGTTTGCTGTGTTATTTCTCACATTTTTATAAATACAAGCTTCTAACTGCTGACAGACCTGTTTTGAAAAATTTCCTAGATTTTTGTCACCCACCTTGCATAACTAAGAGCTGTTTGTGGCCTCTTGACTTGGTCAGTTTGTTTGCGGGGGGCTTCGGGGGCGCTGCCGCAAAGTAAGGCGATAGTGCCAAGGACCACTAGAAGTTTATGGTGTCGGGAATGGGCGATTTGGCTTTCATGGGGGGCCATTTTTAGAGAGTCAGACTAAGCTGATGCGCAAAATTTTATGGCCTGATAAGCCTATTGCCTGTTGTTTTACTTTCAGTCTCAAAGATAGTCAGAAATCGTGAAGAGTTTCGTCGGGTGGTGATCAGTCACCCGGAAACTCCCCCTTCCAGACACTTAAGCCTGGGAACAGAATGGGTGTAGTGCACTTACGGTGACGGGCTCCTCTTCGTTGTAGGGCAGGTTCTCCGAGCTCGTTTCTTCAAATCTTCTTCTTCGTGCGCACGTATGTAGAGCTCGCTTCTTCAAATCTTCTTCTCCGGAGGAATCTTCTTGAAGTCTAGAATCGGCCGAAGGTGAGAGCGTAACAATAAAATCGACGCCGCAGTATTCCTCGAGTGCAGAAATCAGTATCAACGATGCGCCCTAATAACAAAATCAATTCTATAACAATACGAGGTCCTCCAGAAAGGGCGTCTTCTTCTAGAACTAACGGAATCGGAGTCGTGTGCTCCTATCGGTTAATCTAGGATAATCCAAAATCAATAACTCGATAATCCTCTAAGGGTATCGGAATCGGTCCGCAGATCCTATCCAATCCCTTAGGAAAAGGGAGGCCTCAAACTCAATAGACTCAGTAAAATCGACTGAACAGTAACGGCCGGCAATAACAATCGCTCTCAATAATCAAAAATAACGAAGACTCGAACAAAGCTTACCAATTGGTATTATTGGTATTGGTATTGGTATTGATATATTGGTATGACAATTTTGCAATTTTAAAGCATTCACGTTTTTCGCATTTTCATGTTACTACTTACAGCGTTCTGTTTGTGCCAGCGGCCCCGGCTCGATTCCAAGTGCGGTCACATTAATTTAAGGCTCGGCTCGGCCTAAATTAGAGTCTCGGCTATGCCTAGAACGATAACTAATGTCCTTTGTGAGGGTGTGCCTGTGCGTATGACTGCGTACGTATCCGCGCGCTAGTGTGCCTGCTCAGGGGAGTCGGCGGAATGGGCAGTAATGACTTTCGCCGCTTGTGTGACAATGTCGCTTTAAGTGCGCCAATGTACTCAGCCCCCTGCCTCTAATAAATAAACCTGGTTTCCTGAGGTGATAGTAACCAAGCGTGCGTCAGATGTTTTGACTCCGCATTCACGCAATCATCAGCTCTCCAGTCTAATTCTACAATTGCTTCTCTGCAGCCCCCACCACTGCTCCTTCCCAAGAAGCTTTCATCCCTTTTCATCCGCACTTCACTCAGATTTTCTCTCCATGCTTGGATTGAAAGCGACAGCAACGTACAGCCAGAGCCTTGTGTGGCCACGCGTCCTGTACAGAACTGCCTCCCTGAGGCCTGAGCAAGCTGAGCCAAAGAGACCTGGTAGAAGCAGAGCCTGGAGTGCCGACTCCATGGACAGCTGAAGCAGAAGGACACTGACAAGGCCGGTAAGTAACGAACATTTGTTGCATCGCCAGTGAATTTGGCATGCTCTGGCTGTCTCGAGAAATCGGATTTTTCTCGAGAAAATAACATTGTGATAATTTTTTAGGGCATCTACCTGCATTTTCAGGGCGTCAATGTGGAAATTCTTGCCTCGAATTGTCTATGACATTTTTATTTCAGTAGACTGAACAAAAACAAAGCAACAGAACAAAACAAGCGCATACAATGTGGTTTTAAAAGACAAGTTAGTCAACAGTTAGTCAGTTGAGTTGCCGTTAACGCGCCAAATTATTCATTATCAGACATTGGTTCCGCTAGTTGTTCAGGCCTTTAAAATCAAACGTTCTTCAGAGATGCCCTTGAGTTCTTACTCAGAAGGTCATGATTCAGGGCGACATAGTCGCGCCCCTCAGAATCTTGTAGAAACGCGAAGCTTTCTTTAGTTAGAGTTGGTGGAGTTTCTCGTCCACGCAATCCAAAGTAGTAAATTAGATGAAACATGACCTCGTCCTGCAGTACGACTCCATTAGACCTGTCAAAATAATTTATAATCTTCTGTAGATCACTCTTCTCAATCGCAGCGAATCCCTCTCGAGATTTAGGCTGATTAGCCAGCTTGTACTTCCGCACCATTGATACCAGCATCCGATTGGCACTGGCAAAGGCAATGTCCGCAATAATATTAATATCCGGACGGTTTAGACAGAAGAAGCGATGCAGTCCTGCTCGAACGCTGCATGGTCAGACTTGCTGGAGCATAGTACAGATTGTCCTTTGTTCTCAGTCTCGAATAGAAGAAGCGCAGATAATTAGCCAAAATAGACTTTGGAATTAGTAACAGATCAGTTGACAGCTTGTTATCTTCCAGAAATCTCTTTAAACGGTTTATTTTGTCCTCCATCTGCCGAACAGAAGAATCGGGTATACCATCGCGTTCTAGCTCATTTAGCACTTCAATCACGTCGTCTGGAAGGTCGAGAATCTCTTCTGACTCGATCTGGTCCGCGAATTCCTTATTTCTCAATTCCTCCAAATACCGGCTGTTTGACTCCGCTGAAATCCAGGCCAGCTCTTCGGTCGACATACCAGATACAACTTCTCCAGGCAAATTTGAATAATTAATTAAGTGATTGATCATGTTTAAAGCGTGGTAAGAGCATGCTAACAAATTAAAATTTATCCTGAGGTTCTGTTTCCTTTTACAGTGAATCTAAGCCCATAAATACCTATGCCTATATGTCTATGGTCCTAAATTGACAAATGAGGAGAAAGAATGGCCATAGACTTCTTGTACGTTACAACACAGAGCCCGGAATTTTCGACATTGACGCCCGGAATTTTCTCGCATTATGACAATATTATTTACAATGGAATGTGTCTATCCCGATCGAAATCCCATTCAGCGCTATGCGTTCTCCAAAGTCTGAAAAATCTGAAAAGCTATCTGAAAATGGGGTTTTGCACTCCAGACTCAGGTTCTGGAACTCCTTGGCTGAGCGCAGGGAGGGCGTGCGGCTTTCTTCACTTTAGCAGGCACTGAGCAGAACGGAGCTTTGGTCAAATTCCTCCTCAGGTAGTGTAGCAGAGCGATGAAGCAGTAGGGCATGCTTGAGTCAGTAAGAGCAGAGCAGAAAGGCTGCAGTAGGTAGGGAGGGAAGGGAGAGCAGGGAATGAATAACGTACACTTGCCACGGAGGCTGGGCCAATCCGGCAGGGGCGCATATGACAATTGGGAAGACGGAGTGCGGTGGCATTTCTGCCCGAAATTTGATCCCGTTGAGTCTCCAGAGAACTGAGCTCTGTACTCAAACACCAGCTATATGTGTCTTGTATTGCCGCCTCCATCCAGTATTGTGTTGCTCTCGCAAGTTGCACCTGCGGAGTGGCGTCTCCTGGCTCATGGCGCGCGTGCTGTTCAGATCGACCTACCGTTTCAAAGTGGTCGCTTTGCTGACTGCCCTGCTGGTAAGCCCCCTGCTTGAGTCCGCTGTCTTGCTACCAGTTGGCCATGAGCTGGGCAAGTTATTTTGACAATTTGCATCCATGATGGCCATTTCATTCCGCTAGTCCATTGCGTGTACAGGATCACTAAGCTATGTTTATAAGCCCATCCCTGCATTCTCACTGTTTGGATTCTTCAAATCCAGCATATTCACTATTTATTGAGGCCATAGGTCAGAGAATCAAGGTAATATTTAGTCAGATAGCACAGTAGGTCCGCTGTAAGCTTTTAACAAATCCCACGAACAAACGACCTAACTACAGAATGCATTTTACACTAATGAGCTTATTACACAGTATGCCGTATTCATGCAACTATGAGCTCCCTCTCTTGCTCTGAGAAGCCTATCTCAGCGAGAAATCTGTTCAGAGGAAATAACTCTTGTTATTTACTCACACGAAAATGCGCTCGCCTGCTCAAACATGCGTAAAACTTGGTGTCGTCTAAGCTGAGTACATGTAGTGCTCTACGCAGCTGATTCTTGCCCCGCAGCTGACCAGCTTCAGCTGGAAGCCAAAAGCTTGAATTTACCTGTGCATTAATGAATTTGTGTGCTTGAAGTCAACAACAGCAGAGCAACGGCTCGCTTCTGCTTGCCAGGCTGCTCATGTCGATTCTCCGGCTGCAGAGTGAAGTGGGCGAGCGCAATTCTTCCGTTAGCACGGGCAATGCAGGTATTCACTGAGCAGGGGCTGTCAGCACTGGGCCACTCTGTTGCAGTGGGGCCACTCTAAAACTGTGCCAAGCTTTCTCAAAATAATTTCCCAAGAGTTTTTTCAGAATTAATTTGTAAAAACTGCAAAAGCATTTGCAAGACAGTAAGTCTTCTGCTTTTAGCACCAAACTAGAAATCAGCGCCCCCGTTGGGGAGCCGACAAATTTTTGAATAAACTACCTGTGGCTTCTGACCTTGACGAATTCCATCTGTAAGCCTTGACATCTCAGCAATTCCCCCGTAAGCTTTGTAAATCAGCAAGTATCAGTTTTGTTTGATGTTTATCTTGATAAACTTGTTCAGAATGCGATATATTTATCAATTGGTTAAACAACAAAAAGCTTACTTTCTACAATGCATCTCGATACATATCATATGTACTGCATTTTGCAGCGAAAGCAGGCTCCAGTGAAGTGCAGCACCGTGTACTTCAGCTGTCCAAAAGACATGCACTCCACACTGATCCATGCACAAGTACGCAGACAGCCCCGTAGGTGTGAGCATCTGCCCTGACTTTCTCAACATCTAGCAGTGCATACACTTTACAGTTTGTGGGATGGTCTGCTCCTGTCAACCGATCATAAGGGTGCATTTTCTTGATGCGATGACTCCTTGAACCTTAGAGCTTATTTTTATTTTATAAACATGTACAAAAGCTTATTGTGTAGCTTAAGCTTACTGCCTGATTTTGTAGTTTTCGGGTTACTTGTCAAAATAACCCGAAATTTAGGATGAAAAAATGCAGGTACTCGTAGAATGACTCATTTCCCTCCTGCGCCTACTAGAATACAGAACTCCCAATCAGCTCGTTTATCTAAATTCGAAATAAAAAGCCATGGATATTACTCCTGAGATGAAGAATAAATAAGTAATATACATTATTTCACTTATTTTCACTACTTAGTGCAGAAGCTCTATAATAGCATTTGAAATTTGCACAAAACTACATAATAATATCTACATTCTCTAGGCGAATGATGAACCAGGTGATGATGAGTGTCAATTTGGTTGTTTCCATTTCGAGGACACACCTTTAAGTTCCGATCATACCGCAAAGCATCGATCGACCGGTCGATTGAGCATTCTGGTGTATTCTGTGCCTACTACTGTCATTAGCGCAATTATACTGTGCCTACATGTTCTCACCTTCCGGTCCGAGCCCTCGTCCCAGGAAACTCCAAGTTTAATTCCTCTTCCACAGCTGGTCAAGAATGAGATTATTTGGTGCGAGTCTACCTAAACCTGTCGTGGGACTGGGTGTGCTTTCTGTCTGAAGTCTCAGTATATTCCTAGCATTTTTACTAGCAGTTTCACCCGCTCGTTCGGAGCCAACAAATGAAGGGATGATAAGTCTCCAAAATATTCTGCCATAGAATCTCAGCCTCCTTGATGTTAGGTATCACAGCAACTCTCCCTTCATTCTTATCACGATCATACAGTTGATGCGCACATTGAGCAATGTACGATTGTTACGCCACTGTTAAATCGTTTCCGAACTCCAAAACCATGCACAAAATCTACTATGGCTTACTTACTGGTCATTTTTAACATCTTGGTCACATCATGCTGGCTTGTAAATCTGACTAGGGCTGGCTTTGATCAGGGGCCATGCAGAGTGGTTGAGATGGAGACAACCGTGTGCTGTGCCCTGAGACATGAACTGTCAATACAGAATAGCCCCAAATCCATCAATCAAACCATTAGGGTTTCTAACTCGACAAAGTTTAACTGCCAGAGACATTTGGAAGATCCTTAGTTTCATTCAAACCGTTGCAGGTAGTTGCCATCCTGGCCTACAATCGTAATACTGACGAAGGGCCTCCCGAACTGGACTTTAGAGACATCGCAATACCTTTCGAACCGCACCCAGTTACACCTGGAGCGATTCCCAAGATCATTCACCAGACCTTTACGACTCGGCGAGTCTTCACTGAATACCGGAAGCACATTGAGCACTGCCTCAAGCTGAACCCCGACTGGGAGTACTACCTGTGGACCGACAAGGACATCGTTGCCTTCATCAATGACCACTACCCGTTCTTCATGCGGAAGTTTCTCATCTTCAAGATGCACGTGCAGCGAGCAGACAGCATCCGCTACATGGTTCTGCATCATTACGGAGGTAAGAAGGCTACAGTGAAGTACATGCAAGAAATAGCCCTTGAATTACTGTCAATATAATACATTTATTCCATTCACACGAATTAGAATGCCGATAATGGTCATACATGTAGTTTCAGAAATGTACTCTAGCGTTTCTAAATAAAAAATCCTTTCTGCTTCAATACCTGAGTGTCCTTACTTTTTCCGAGGGTGTCTATATCGCAAAGCTTAAGTGGTGCCCAGTGGTCTAGCCGGGCACTCGTATGTGCTAGCGGCCCAATCTCAATTCCAAGCTCGATTCACATTAATTTGGAGCTAAATTTGAAACTCAGCTTGACTCTGCTCTGAGGGCCCACGCCCCAGAGGCGCAGTGAAGTGTACATGCGTGCCAATGACTACAGTCAGGGCCGCTGTGCACTCCTGTGTGAGTGTGTGCCTGCGCGTATGACTGCGTACGTATCCGCGCGCTTGTGTGCCTGCTTAGGGAATGGACACTAATGCCTCTCATCGGTTTTGCGTGAAAATTTCACTTGAAGTGCGCCAGTGTGCACACAGCGTCCTGCCTCTAAGAAGAAATCAAAAGAAGCTAATCGTAGCCAACTTACCCAGAATACACAAGCAGCTCGAGCTCGAGCTCCTTCAGCATCTTGAAATGTTCGAGTTTACTTAAGCTGCTGGTCGACGGTGCTCCTCCAACATCCGTGACCCGCAGGCATCTACATCGACATGGACGTCGAGTGCGTGAAGCCGTTCTTCCCGAGCCTAGAAAACCTCACGGCCTTCGTGGACCAGGAGGCCAAGGAGCACGCTGTGATTCTCTACGGCAAGGACTTCAGCGCCATGAACAGCGCCATGGGATCCGTGCCCGGACATCCGTTCTTCCTGCGTCTCGTGTTCGCCATGATGGAAGTGGACGACAAGACGGGAGGCGCCGGCCCGACCACGGGTCCCGACCTGCTCACCAGCCAGCTGCAGAGCTGGTGGACAGACAACGCCACCAGGAGGCACGAGGTGACGCTGCTGGACCCGCCCGTGTTCAGCCCGCTGATTGACGACGGTTTGCATCACTTCAGGAGCAAGTGCAGAACTTTGGAGAGCTGTGAGTCGCTTTGGTGGTGATTTTTAGTTCTGCCTGCTTTCATTGGAATCCCGCTTCAGCTGCCTTTCGCTCCTTGAGTAATCAACAGTCAGTAAGGTGCAAGGGTCATTGTTCTGTGCATTTTTGTCACTCGTTTTTGTGTGTCGATTCTATTTTAGTTGCTTCGATTGATTCGATTATTCCACGTTGCAGACGAATTGCACAAATTGTGGTTACAGCCGGTCAATCTCACTCACCTAACCCTGCACACAGCATCCCGGTCACTCTAATCCACAGTGTCGGTCACTCCAACCCATATGTCAGTCACTCTAACCCATATGTCAGTCACTCTAAACCCATATGTCTGTCACTCTAACTGTGTCTCGGTCACTCATGAGGCCCAATTGCACTAGCCTCGGGGTCTGGGTTGCAGATCTAAAAGATGTGCGGTGCACAGCACGGCTCGCATGCCCTGCCAGCTCGAGTTTCACTGCAATCTGCGCTTTGTTTTTCCAGCCAGTCCGAAGTCGACCGACGCCGCCGCCAAGCGGCTGCACGACAGGCGGCTGCAGCTGTGCAGGCGGTACGCGGAGCGCAACTGGAAGCACGACCTGACGGGCCCGGAAACCGTGGGCCGCCACCTCTTTCTGCACCTCGGCTACAGGTGGTCCAAGCGGAGGCCGAACTACTTCGACATCGCCGAGGTGACCAAGGATGTGAAGTTTTACAGTCAGCACAAGAGTTCAATGAGTGCTCGGAAGCGTTGTGCCAGCTGATGAAAGTCACTGACCTTTTGTATACTAAGTACATGAAATGTAGTCTGCTCAAAATTATTCAACAGTTTCACTTGTGCCTCAACCAGGTTTCTGGGTTATGCGGAATTCGTGCTCTGAATTCCGCTTTATATATCGGTGTTTTGAGTGCACAGGCGGTACAAATCTCTGACTACGAGTAGGCTGTTCGATTTTTGCAAGTTAGATAAAGTTTGAGCCAAACCACAGAGCGAGTGTTCTCTGGGAGTATTGCGTTCGATTTTGTAATTCGGTGCTAGTCTGTTTCTAAATTTGTCTTCAACTAGAATATCAGCTGATTTTGATTTTATAGAATCATTACTTCGGATATCCGCACACCAGTAAACAGCTACAATGTCCACTCCGCAGTTAACAGATATCCACTCCGTGGTTAACAGACATCCACTCTATGGCTAACAGACATCCACTCTATGGCTAACAGACATCCACTCAGTGGCTAACAGACATCCACTCTGTGGCTAACAGACATCCACTCTATGGCTAACAGACATCCACTCTGTGGCTAACAGACATCCACTCAGTGGCTAACAGACATCCACTCTGTGGCTAACAGACATCCACTCTGTGGCTAACAGACATCCACTCTGTGGCTAACAGACATCCACTCTGTGACTAACAGACATCCACTCTGTGGCTAACAGACATCCACTCAGTGGCTAACCGCTATGATCATCGGCTTGCAATGTGGGGTCGGATTCGGATTTACTCGTAAGGATATGGGAAATCTCTGGTTGCGTGTTGCAAAAAAGTGACCCCTGTATAGCTCGTTTGCTCAATGTGCACTCACCAACAGTCAAAACTGCCACCCAGAGCATTGGCAGAGCGATATAGACTTCAGCTCACTGCACTGCAAATGACGCCAGGTTTTTCAACTCTCGCTCAGGCGCAACTGGGTCTGGGGTGTCGGTTTCACTGTTGCTGAGGTTATTTATTTGTCTATATTGGGGTTGGGGTGAAGCAATGCGTGACTTGTCTAGAACTGGTGAACAAGTTTAAGCAAGAGAGTGAGTCATGAATAATGTGGGGCCGAGAGTGCAGTGTTCGCTCGTACACTGAATCTGTTTCAGGGGCCTGGCTGAACGAGTCAACTGAACGCGGCGCTCAAGACAGACCAAAGTCCGGCTTAGGCATCCACTTTTGCTGGATGGATAGACTTGAGGAGGGTGGCTGAGATGTGGGAGTGCTGGAGGTTGGGCTGAAATTAACAGTTAACTATTGTGCAAGTGAATAGCGACTGAATTCACGGACAGCTGAAGTAGAAAGACGCAGGTCTAAAAAATCTTGAGAACTCAACTGGAGGCGAATTTTCGCTGTAAACTTCATCATCGAGACATCATCGAGACAGGTAGGCTGCAGTTTTTGGCCGACCTTTTAGACTTCCAAGCGGGTTTTGTCCGGATGTTTACAGGAGATCAAATTTCGCATGTGCACCTGTAGGTGTTGCTTTTATATAATTTGTGCTTCAACAGAGGCAAAAACTTTGAGTTGAATTAGTACAAATATTACGCAGACTCTGCGCATGAGCCACGGGTTGGAGTACGTGGGCACAGCCTACAAATTTAGGCAAAATCACCCAAGCTCAGGGTCAGGGTGCATTCCTGAGAACGCGCTAAGCCTTGGCGATGGACATTCTCTGGCCTGATGGCCTATTCGGACAAACAGTTTTCGCTTATACGCTCGTAGCGTCTTCCATATAGCGCTAAGAAAGTCAGCTGTGCTCATGGTCCAAGTAATTTACTTTTCTCACCCCAGCCGATATTTCATGTTGCCCCCGTGCAAACAGGGAGAGAGAGAGAGGCTGCAGTGCTCAGTGTGCTCAACCAAGTAATTCTCTAGTCCTTGGCTAGAGCCACTTTCAGGTCTAGAGAATTCCTTGGCTCAATTCTGCAGCATGAGGCACACTTCTCATCCTGACATGTCTGTCTGCTACCTTGATTATGTACCTGCAATCTAAAATTCCTGCTTTGCATAAGTTAATGATAGTCTTATTATTACAGAAATTCGATAGCTGTCAATGTCGATATATTGCTTCTATTATTTTTATCACGCTAGTCCACTTTTTAAATAAAAAATAGACTTCAGTACAGTTTTCATTATTTTGTTATATCCTCCTACCAGGGACCCTCGGGTGGGAGATGCAGCGGAGAGGGGCACAGGTCAGCCGTTCACTCAGTTGCGCTGTAAGGAAAATGAGGATGGGGGACAAAGCTGCCTGGAATGCTGGGAGAGGCTGGCTGTCACATCTCAGCCAAATTTGCATGGTATCCCCGACTCAAATGGAGAGAGAGAGAGAGAGAGAGCATGAGATGAGATACCTGCGGTATGGCTGCAGACAGCTCGGAGCTGGAAGACTTTAGCGTGAGATGAGATACCTGCGGTATGGCTGCAGACAGCTCGGAGCTGGAAGACTTTAGCGTGAGATGAGATACCTGCGGTATGGCTGCAGACAGCTTGGAGCTGGAAGACTTTAGCGTGAGATGAGATACCTGCGGTATGGCTGCAGACAGCTTGGAGCTGGAAGACTTTAGCGGGGGAACCCACAGCATAGAAAATTTCCCAGCATTCGGCAATACAGAAAACTCAGTGCAGCTGCCTCCACCAAGCAACGCCATGAGAGGGACCCGCTCTTCTGATGACCAAGGTGAGCAGTCGGCCTGGAGCTATTTTCTGCCTGGGGATGGGTGGGGGAGGAACTTACCGGGTCACTGATCAAATATTTTGGAGCCACACTAGCATGATAAGCAAGATTTTTTACTATTTCGGAACCTCAAGAGAAACTTTTTTTTTGCTGAGGTCTTTGAACACCTTGACCTCCCTAGCTGAGACAGGGCAGCTGCCCCCTCTGACCCCCAGTTCCGGGGCTCCTGAAGGTGAGTCACTTCAGACCACGAAAGCATGTAGTAGCTCTGTATTGTACACTTAAACATTGTTTTTGAGTAGACGTGAAATGTAGTGACTCACTGCATCAACCATCTAAGAGACTGAGTGATGGATTGGCCTGGACTTTGATTTGAGCGGTTTGAATATATATGTTTTGCGATTCCTGAATTTATTACACTCGGCAGAACAGCAGAAGAACAAAAGCTAAATCTAAATCTAAATCTAAATCTAAATCTAATTCATTCCATGATGGATGGATTGGCCTAGACACTCCATAGTCACCACCCTGTTACTTGCGACAAGACGATACGCGCATTTCATTTCGCCCGGTTCAAACCATAAACTATACGGTTTTAGATTTATCTACTCGTTGAAGCCGTGTTGCCAGGGACTTCTGTATAAATTTACCATAGAAAGAAGGGACTGGAAACTCGGCTTTAGTGAGTAAAAGAAATGTGGCGGCCGGCCATGGATGAATACTGGATCGTCAAAAGCTCGATTTTTTGGTCCTAGTCACAGACAGGCACCAGCATCACAAGAAGCTCAGAATGCCGTACTTTCACACAGAATAATCACACAGAAGCTTCTGCAAATAGCAGTTGCAGAAGCTGCAAACCTTTATTTACAAGCATAACTATACATAGCAGGATAAATGAAAATTTTGCAAATGGGAAGGCAAGCCAGTAAGAAAGCGAATATGTAGAAGGAATTAATACAAAGCAGACACGAAAGCAGGCAACTAAGCAAACAAGCACGTAGACAGACAGCAAACAAACAAACAATAAAAGGCGAAAACAAACAGCCAGAGTTACAAGCAAACCGCGCAAGACAAATGAGAGTCAAGTAGAGACAATAAATTCATGGCGTCAACCGCACAATGCTATTTTGAAGTCACTGGCCCATGAAATTGTTAGCATCTGACGCACAGTTGTTGTGTTCACAGCGTTAAGTCTCCGAAGTACATGCCGCAAACGAATGCAAAGATATTTCTTATAAATCGCCTGCACTAGAAAGTATTGATAGTTTTCTTCGGGTGCTCCATTGCTGCAAACGTGAGCTTCTTGCAGATTGTGCAATAGTTCCAGATAGTGCCAGGAGATGATGCGATCGTGAACAACGGATACTCCCAAATCAGGCAGCAAATGGCGCACCAACTTTATCAAATGACTGAATGAATGCGAATATGCGATCTGGTTGCGAACTGATTTGGAAATAAGGACTAGAGGGCAGCTCAGCCCCAAGTTTCCTGTACGTCGCAAGGTTCGCAGAGCAACCGTCCGACACGAGCGCGCGTACAACGACGCCCTCATCGTTCAGTGCGCTAATAGTTAATAGTACGCGTCAAGTGCGCTAATAGTACGCGTCAAGTGCGCTAATAGTACGCGTCAAGTGCGCTAATAGTACGCGTCAAGTGCGCTAATAGTACGCGTCAAGTGCGCTAATAGTACGCGTCAAGTGCGCTAATAGTACGCGTCAAAAGCTCCACTTGTTGAACCGGGGATGTTGCAGCGGCCAAAATGTACGCGGTCAAACTCACAGTCTCCAATAGCTTCGTACCTGACGAAGCATTGATGGCGGCAGCTGAGCAAACTCGGTAGGTGGATCACTTCTTTTTTACCTGTGCACCTGCGCACTCGTGACCTAGACATTTAAGCACTCAAAACTGACTATTGAGCAGCACGATATGTATTTCTCGAGCATCAAATGACTTTAGCCAATACGCGATGAGGATCGGTTTAAGCATGCTTTTGGCGTTTACGAGCGTAATGCCTACGCTTTTACACATTTGAATCGGATTAAAATTGAGAAATGAAATACCATGGAGGTAAAAACTCAAGGTGCTCAGCTCAGCTAAAATATTCAATACTATTTGTTGAAATGAGCTGACGGTCGTCTAGGAACCCTAGGCAAAGCAGTTCCCGTATGTCTATGATTCCAGTGCGTTAGCAGAATCGACCCGAGTATCAAGTCGCATAAAGAAGGAACAATGCAACAGCGTACATTGCACTCCTTAAAAATTTGGAAAGTACCTGAACAAAACCATGCTCTGTCACTACATGTCTGCCCTGTGTACGCCCTCGCGGCAAAAGGAGAGCAAAAATTTTCTAAACGGGGCAGGATTGGACAAGACTCAGATAATAATAGAAACTGCTCTGATCTTGTAGGCAGAGAGAATAGCGGACTGCAACATCTTTTATTTGCCAACCCACAGTTGAGGTCAGCTCAGCCGCACTCAGCCATTCTCAGCCGTACTCAGTATTTCTCAGCCCTACTCAGCCGTACTCAGCTCAAGCTCAGTGGAACATGAATCCCGGCTCTCTGCAGTCGGTCTGTCGCTTCAAATTCCTCGCTGCATTCGTGGCGCTGATGGTGAGTGCGAAAGGAACTTTCTATTACTAATTAATTACTGAATGCATGCAGCCTCAATATATGCATTCAGACATTATAAGGGCAGCTGGCTATTCACGGATGTGGCCGTTTTTCTCAAAGCTCAATGGACACTGCCAGCAAAACTGTGCAGGCCACTCTTTCAGTGCAGCCGAACCGTTTCAGGCCGTTGCAATCCTGGCCTACAGTTACATGGGTAAAGAATCGCATCCCAAAGTGGACTTTAGCAACATTGCAATACCGCCTGGACCGCGCCCAGTTACACCTGGAGCGATTCCCAAGATCATTCACCAGACCTTTACGACTCGACGAATCTTCACTGAATACCGGAAGCACATTGAGCACTGCCTCAAGCTGAACCCCGACTGGGAGTATTTCCTGTGGACCGACAAGGACATCGTTGCCTTCATCAATGACCACTACCCGTTCTTCATGCGGAAGTTCCTCATCTTCAAGATGCACGTGCAGCGAGGAGACAGCATCCGCTACATGGTTCTGCATCATTACGGAGGTGAGCGCTCGCACGCCTCAGCTGAGTAACTGCCGACTGAATTATCATTTCCCTGCTTAGCTTGTAGCTACCCAGAATCCATTCCAATGGAAGTCGACGGTGCTCCTCCAACATCCGTGACCCGCAGGCATCTACATCGACATGGACGTCGAGTGCGTGAAGCCGTTCTTCCCGAGCCTCGAAAACCTCACGGCCTTCGTGGACCAGGAGGCCAAGGAGCACGCTGTGATTCTCTACGGCAAGGACTTCAGCGCCATGAACAGCGCCATGGGATCCGTGCCCGGACATCCGTTCTTCCTGCGTCTCGTGTTCGCCATGATGGAAGTGGACGACAAGACTGGAGGCGCCGGCCCGACCACGGGTCCCGACCTGCTCACCAGCCAGCTGCAGAGCTGGTGGACAGACAACGCCACCAGGAGGCACGAGGTGACGCTACTGGACCCGCCCGTGTTCAGCCCGCTGATTGACGACGGTTTGCATCACTTCAGGAGCAAGTGCAGAACTTTGGAGAGCTGTGAGTCGCTCCCATTAAATTTGCACTCGTAGTTATCGAGGCAACCGTACGATTTTAACTTTACTCTTTAACCGATCACTATTGAGTGCAAAGTGTCACTCTAGGAAATTCAGGCAGTTCTATTATAACAACAGTTTTACTCACAGAAAGTAAGCTTTTAGTGTGAGCCAACTGAAAGAGTTAAACTAAACTAAGTTCTAGAACTTGATTAGAATTTTCTTAGCTGGCCTAAAATTCATTAAACATTCTAATCCACAGCAAAGATCACTCTAATCCACAATGTCTGTCACTCTAATCCACAGTGTCTTAGTCACTCTAATCCACAGCATCTAGGTCACTCTAATTCACAATGTCTGTCACTCTAGTCCACAGCGTCGGTCACTCTAATCGACAGTGTCGGTCACTCTAATCCACAGTGTCTGTCACTCTAATCCACAGTATCGGTCACTCTAATCCACAGTGTCGGTCACTCCAACTCATATGTCAGTCACTCTAAACCCATATGTCTGTCACTCTAACCCATATGTCAGTCACTCTAAACTCATATTTCTGTCACTCTAACCGTGTCTCGGTCACTCATGAGGCCCAATCGCACTAGCCTCGGGGTCTGGGTTGCATATCTAAAAGATGATGCGGTGCACAGCACGGCTCGCATGCCCCGCCAGCTCGAGTTTCACTGCAATCTGCGCTTTGTTTTTCCAGCCAGTCCGAAGTCGACCGACGCCGCCGCCAAGCGGCTGCACGACAGGCGGCTGCAGCTGTGCAGGCGGTACGCGGAGCGCAACTGGAAGCACGACCTGACGGGCCCGGAAACCGTGGGCCGCCACCTCTTTCTGCACCTCGGCTACAGGTGGTCCAAGCGGAGGCCGAACTACTTCGACATCGCCGAGGTGACCAAGGATGTGAAGTTTTACAGTCAGCACAAGAGTTCAATGAGTGCTCGGAAGCGTTGTGCCAGCTGATGAAAGTCACTGACCTTTTGTATCCTAAGTACATGAAATGTAGTCTGCTCAAAATTATTCAGCAGTTTCACTTGTGCCTCAACCAGGTTTCTGGGTTATGTGGAATTTGTACTCTGAGTTGTATGTAACAGCTTATGTTCACATGTAGTTGTTAGAATGCATCGTAGCAACCCGCTTGAATATGTCTAATATCTGCTCCAAAATTGTTTTGGTTATCTTATCATTGTTTATCTTCATCAGCTGCCAAATGCTGTCATTCAATAGCAAACATGCAGTTTTTGCTAGCCTATTGGGGCCCTTGTGTCTTCTTGCTGCCCTCTTGCTGCCCTCTTGCTGCCCTCTTGCTGTCTGCCCTCTTGCTGCCCTCTTGCTGCCCTCTTGCTGCCCTCTTGCTGTCTGCCCTCTTGCTGCCCTCTTGCTGTCTGCCCTCTTGCTGCCCTCTTGCTGCCCTCTTGCTGGCTGCCCTCTTGCTGCCCTCTTGTTGCTCTCTTGTTGCTCTCTTGCTGCCCTCTTGCTGCCCTCTTGTTGCTCTTGTTGCCCTCTTGCTGCCCTCTTGCTGCCCTCTTGCTGCCCTCTTGCTGCCCTCTTGCTGCCCTCTTGCTGCCCTCTTGCTGCCCTCTTGTTGCTCTCTTGCTGCCCTCTTGCTGTCCTCTTGTTGCCTGCCCTCTTGCTGCCCTCTTGTTGCCCTCTTGCTGCCCTCTTGCTGTCCTCTTGTTGCCTGCCTTCTTGCTGCCCTCTTGTTGCCTGCCCTCTTGCTGCCCTCTTGCTGCCCTCTTGTTGCCTGCCCTCTTGCTGCCCTGATGATGCCCTCTTGGCTACGCCCCTGCGGGGCATAACTTTGAGTTCCCCATGTATCTCTAGTTTATTAAATGGAGACCACGGGGAAATGAGGAACCGAACAATCACTGTGTCGGTATATTATACCTCGGTGAAGTGATTAGCTCACATTTACATGCGTGATGTACTGAATTTTTACTCTCACCAGGACAACCTAACAGAAATCGATGAAAGCAATAAAGCAGATGTTTCGCCACGCCCACCAGGCTGAGCCGAGGCCCAGACCCCGGCAGGGCAGGCAGGCAGGCAGCCCGGGCAGTCCAAAGTGCAGTGAACACCTGCGCTCGCGGCCGATAGCTTTTTGGAAAGAAATGAGTCTCAATTTGGTAAAATGCATACAAAACCAAGGAAAATTCACAGATACTCAAATGACATTCAAAAATGCTTAGTAGACTACTCTTCCGGTGGATAAAATTAGTAGAAATATCTGCCAA
Source organism: Macrostomum lignano (assembly GCA_002269645.1). NCBI lineage: Eukaryota > Metazoa > Platyhelminthes > Macrostomidae > Macrostomum > Macrostomum lignano. The sequence continues at coordinate 36,016 of NIVC01001831.1, read as the reverse complement.
TTTTTTCAGATCAAGGTTTATTGAGTAATTTTTTGTGCAATAGAAATGCGCACTTATAAAAGGCTCAAAGGTGTTGTCAACTTTGAAAAATGATAGTGTATATCGTAAAATATGTAGTAGATATATTAGTATACAGCAACAAAGCAGCATATGTATTGTATACAGTAGTATATTGTAGTGTAGTGTCATACAGTATGTAATAACGAATTTTCATTGTCTCTGAAGGTTCAATATCCATCCTGAATGCTCGTTGTCAACGTTTTCAACATGATTTCAACATTAAACTTTAACGTAAAATGTATCGAGAAGAATGTCCCAGATGCCGCTCATGATGATGTGGTCGACGTCGCGATTGGGTTGGGTATGCAGCTGGGCTTGCAGAGTTTCAGCTTTCCTTTCAACTAATAATTATAAGTGACTACACCTGCCCTAATATGCAGATGTGCAACCAACAGCTCAAAACCGCAGCTTTTTCGCGGCGCATCTGCGAAGGGCCGAAGGCTGCATTACGGCTGTTCAGTCCAAGGACTGGGGGGTCACCACACCCTCAGTTACCCCAGCTAATGCTGGCACCCATTTTACAGCTGGGTGAACTGAAGCAATGCAGAGTTAAGTGCCTTGCTCAAGGACAAAATTTGTTCCAGTGGGATCAGGAATCGAAACCCCGACCTCAGTCGTGAGTCCAACGCTTATTATACATGTACATGTAGCTACATGTAAACCCTATTGTTTTCAATAAACATGTACCGAAACACTATAGCATTTTGCAAGCTAGTGGAGACTACGAGCAAGCAATTTAATCCAAGATAGCAAAAACACATGCATTTTGAGCCTCACTGCTATTTGCCTATGATAAAAAGTGTGTCAAACCGGCAGCAGTTTAATCCAAGATAGCAAAAACACATGCATTTTGAGCCTCACTGCTATTTGCCTATGATAAAAAGTGTGTCAAACCGGCAGCAATTTAATCCAAGATAGCAAAAACACATGCATTTTGAGCCTCACTGCTATTTGCCTATGATAAAAAGTGTGTCAAACCGGCAAGCAATTTAATCCAAGATAGCAAAAACACATGCATTTTGAGCCTCACTGCTATTTGCCTATGATAAAAAGTGTGTCAAACCGGCAAGCAATTTAATCCAAGATAGCAAAAACACATGCATTTTGAGCCTCACTGCTATTTGCCTATGATAAAAAGTGTGTCAAACCGGCAAGCAATTTAATCCAAGATAGCAAAAACACATGCATTTTGAGCCTCACTGCTATTTGCCTATGATAAAAAGTGTGTCAAACCGGCAAGCAATTTAATCCAAGATAGCAAAAACACATGCATTTTGAGCCTCACTGCTATTTGCCTATGATAAAAAGTGTGTCAAACCGGCAAGCAATTTAATCCAAGATAGCAAAAACACATGCATTTTGAGCCTCACTGCTATTTGCCTATGATAAAAAGTGTGTCAAACCGGCAGCAATTTAATCCAAGATAGCAAAAACACATGCATTTTGAGCCTCACTGCTATCTGTCTATGATAAAAAGTGTGTCAAACTGGCAAGCAATTTAATCCAAGATAGCAAAAACACATGCATTTTGAGCCTCACTGCTATCTGTCTATGATAAAAAGTGTGTCAAACCGGCAAGCAATTTAATCCAAGATAGCAAAAACACATGCATTTTGAGCCTCACTGCTATTTGCCTATGATAAAAAGTGTGTCAAACTGGCAAGCATAATCACCTCCCCAGCGATGCGGCCTGTGCGAATTCTTGCCTGCGTGCTAAGTTGGCAATGCTTCTGTTGTTATCGCCTCTGTCGATAGCGCCGATTATCTATCTATGCTTTTCGTCGCTAATCTTAGCATACTGCACAGGTGGCGCTCCGGCATCTTCGGCAGCGATTCTGTCGATGTCTTCAAAAATGGTGCTGGCTTGGTCACTTTTGTCTGACATGTTGAAAGAACTGAGAGTGGAACGGCATGGACAGCGCTGTTTATGGATTTCAGTGCTTAAATGAGTGCTCCAAGGATTAAATTGCCTGCCGGTTTGACACACTTTTTATCATAGATAAATAGCAGTAAGGCTCAAAATGCATGTGTTTTTGCTATCTTGGATTAAATTGCTTGCTCGTAGTCTCTACTAGCTTGCAAAATGCTATAGTAAACTGAAGTTAAGGAGGCGTGCACATTTCTTATTGCCTTCCTTAATGGTCTCAAAATACCGAGACTACACCAGATTTACACATACGCTCGTACTACTGTTCCCATTCTTCACCCAACGAGTAGCTTTAAGCGCAAAACGTTTTTTACTCCCAATTACATATACGCAAAACGGCTCACAGATCACGGCTCATATATTCATACGAGTATAATGCATAAAATTTCAATTAGCCAACTTTAGGCAGAAATTGGTATCATATTCGTAGTCAAAATGTGTTGATAGCTTTCGCACAGTCCCAGAATGGACGGGAGATCCTACATAAGTAGCGTGAGGAGTTCATTGGAACTTCCCTCTGGGTGAGCAGTTTAAACTCTATGCTTGGCAGACTGTGGAATGCTCCAGGTGGTAGTTGGCTGAATTTCATTATTACGAGCTAATTAATAGAAACTAGTACTTAACACAATAAAACGGGCAGAAAGATTTGCTATCATACAGCAGGTAGAGTTGTGTACAGTCAAAATCCAAAATAAAAGTCGAAGCTGGCTGTCTGAGGTGACAGGCCTGGGCACGTGGCGAATGAAGCGACTAAAAGAGCACGAAGGCGCCCCGCATTGCTGGCTAGGGCTCCGTGGCCTCGGCCTCGTCGGCTACTGACATCAGCATCAGCGGGAAGTTGTGCGTCACCACCAGCAGCTGGCGGCGCTCCTCGCCGAGCAGACAGAAGCCGAGCGGGTCGCTCTCGAACATGTAGTTGGCAAGGCACCTGCTGTCCGACAGACGGTAGACCTGCGGGCACAGTTCAAATGCAGCTGGGGTGCATTTAGTATGTACAACTGGTTCTCAATGGCTGCTCACTCAGTAGCTGCTCCATCAGCTGCCTGCATTTAGCGCACATGTACACCAGCCCGGAGGCCTTACCTGCAACACCCTCGGCGGTGTGATGGCGAACATGTCGGAGTCGTCGTCGCCGCCGCCAGCCTCCGCCAGCTCCTCGTCGTCGAACACGGCGAAGGTGACCCGATAGGCGGGCGAGTAGGCCTGCCCGACCGCCAGCTGCAGGTCGGAGGTCAGGCCCAGCCGGACAAAGTACAGCGGCTCGGCCGAAGCCGGCCGGATGCTGGCGAGCAGCTGGCCGGTCAAGCTGTCCAGCAGCTGCAGCTTGTAGTTCAGCAGCTTGGCCCCGTCGGGCGGCAGGAACTCGGCAGCGGGGCCCAGGTCCAGCAGGCCGCCGAACTCCAGGCCGATGTCACCGCCATTGCCGAGATTGGCGCGGACCACCCGGCCGAGCCACAGCACCGGCGGCTCGTTCGCTTCACCGGTCCGGCGGAGCCGCTCAGACGGCGCCACCCGGCTGGTGACGGCCAGCGAAAGGCGGCCGGCAGCGCGGTCCAGCAGGGCGGCGCACACGGCCAGCTGGGTGCCCGGCGCGTGCCAGTTGCGGCGAAGCAGCGCCGCTAGGCTGCTCGTGGAGGCCACCTCGTTGTCGCCGACGGCCAACGCCAGGGCGGGGCGGAAGCGCGCCAGGAAGTTGTCGGGCCGGTGGAACACGGCGGGCTGCTCATCGGTGCCGACGTCCCACAGCTGGTCGGGGCCGACGTCCACGCAGGCGACTCTGAAGCTGACGGCGTCCAGCACGGCTATGCGGAAGGCGGCGGGCCTGGCGGCGGCCCTGGCGGCGGCCCTCACCGACACCACGCGCTGCCGCTGAGGGTCCAGCAGGTCGAAGCCGTCGACGCCACCGGTGCTGACGGGGGCAGCTGGGAGCAGCGTCGGCGTGGCCAGCCTGTAAGCGTCGATGTCAAACAGCTGGCAGGCGGCGTGCCAGTGGCAGCAGGACTCCTCGTCGCTCTCGCTCGGCAACTGCAGCTTCAGGCCGTACAGCTGGTGAAGGAGCTTCGCCTGAGACTCCTCAGGTGGCTGCTGCTGCTGCTCGCGGTGGAGCCGGCCGACCAGGTTCGTGTCACGGCTAATCAGCAGCGACGGCGGCTGGTGGCCTTGTCGGACGGTCACGTGATCAAGTTCAGTGGCGCTGCAAAACGGCCTGTCCTCGGCCAGGTCCACCGGACGAACCCCCTCGGGCACGCGCGCCTGCCGCAGGTCGATGACGTGCGCGGCCTGGTCGGAGACGCAAACGAGGCCATTAGAAGAGCCGCGCGGCTCGGCGACCACGCACGCGCGGCCTTCGCGGTGCTGAAAGGCCGGCAGGAGGGCCTTCGCCGCCTCATCGCTGTCAGCGGCTTCATCGCCAACAAGGCGGCGCAGGTCGAGCACTTTGGCCATGATGAACATCCGGTCTTCATGACCGGCCGACTCGTCCGGGAAGTGGCACACGATGAAGTAGTCCGTACCGGGCGGCTGGCCGGACAGGAAGGCCTCGGCGCTGCCCAGGCGGAGCACCCGCAGCAGGGCGCCGTCCTGCGCGGACCACGCCATGAGCAGCGCCCGCCTCGCCGAGGTCAGTAGCAGCCGGCCGTCCTCGCTAAACTTCGCCTGGACGCCGTCGCCGAAGTTTCTGACGCAGTCGCGATAGTCGGCCATGTCATCGGGAATCCGAAGCCAGACGGCGCGCCGCTCGGCGACGTGCCAGATGAGGCCGCGGGAGCAAAAATCGGAGGCGAACCTGGTGCTCATTAGGAAGGCCAGGCGGTCCCGGTCTGGCGAGCAGAAGTTCTGCGAGTAGCGAACTCCCCCGCTGGATGGCGAGGCTGCGCCCACCTGTTGCGCGTGGACGACTCGCAGCTGGCAGCGGCCGTCCAGATCGTCAGCGGGAGCGAGCTCGGCCACGGCCAGAGCCAGGCGGCAGCGCCGGCCTTCGGCCAGGTAGACAAGCCGCAGGTTGGCGTCGATCAGCAGGGCGGCCACCCGCCAGTCGACAGGCTCGCCTTCCTCGTCCAGGGCGGCAGCTCCGAAATCATCGTCTTCCGCGCCCTCGGGCTGACTGACCGGCTGCTGCTGCTCATCTTGGCTGGCTTGTTCTGCCTCCTGCTGGTGTTGGCATTGCAGCTCTTCGTTTGGCTTTGGGCCCTCAGGCTGCTGGGCTTGCATGGATATTTGCTGCTGTTGCTGTTGTTGTTGCTGCTGCTGCTGCTGCTGCTGCTGCTGCTGCTGCTGTTGATGTTGTTGTTGTTGTTGTTGTTGCTGCTGCTGCTGCTGCTGCTGCTGCTGCTGCTGCTGTTGACGTTGTTGTTGTTGTTGTTGTTGTTGTTGTTGTTGTTGTTGTTGTTGTTGTTGTTGTTGTTGTTGTTGTTGTTGTTGCTGCTGCTGGTGGTGGTGGTGGTGGTGTTGCTCTCGTTGCGGCTGCTCCCGCGGCAGCTGATTTTGTTGCTCCTGTGGTTGCTGCTGTTCCTGCGGCTGCCTTGGCTCCTGAGCCTGTTGCTGCTCCTGCAGCCTGAGCTCGCGCCTCTGTCGCCTGAGCTCGGCAGCTCGGCGGCAGAACTCTGTCAGGCTTTTACTGGCGTTGATCCTCGGCGGTGCCCTGCCGGAGCCGTCCAGGAGATCCCGCAGTACCAGCTCGCAGCCGTCGTCGGCGTCGAAGGCGATCGCCAGCAGGCGGCGGCCGGTGTGAAAATTCTGCGCTCCGATGCGGCACTCGAGCTCGCGCTTGCCTTCGACCAGCGGCACGAAGGCCGCCTCGGTGACGGAGTACAGCCGCCAGACCGCGGTGCCCGTAGCGTCGGACTTGTTCGAGGCGCAGAGCAGGTGAGTCTCTGTGACGGACTCGACGCAGTCGCAGCTGAGGCGCAGGTCTTTGTCGAACGTGTGCAACACGCTGGCACTGCCAGTCTCCAGATCGACGCGCAGCAGCTCGAAGGTCCGCTCAGCTGCAGGAGCTGCTGCTGAAGAGTCTGGCGCATTTTCCTGAACAGCGTCTGCGTCAGACGTTCGAGTTGAAGTCACGTGCACCACGCAGCCCTCCGATATCGGAGTGAGGGAGAGGTACTTCATGGACAGGAACAGGTTGTGCTGGCAGGCGATGCGCTTCAGCTCGTTGCCCTGGCAATTCAGGGGACATCGGGAGATCGACGAGGGTTTGAGAGATGCTCAGGAGACAAAATTGTTTTGCAGTACGATACTGTTTTCAGAGGATGATGGGTCAGGAGGATGTCGGGTAAGCAGAAAGATGGGTCGGACATTTGTGGCCTTCTCACCTGCAAATCGTACCAGATGACGTCATTGCTGACCAGGGAAAAGCAGAGCAGGCGGCCGCCGGGCATGGCGATCCCCATGGCCAAGCCGAGGTCAAAGCTGGCCTGCAGCGGGCCGGAGCCGGAGTCGAAGCACTGCGTCCGCGGCAGCAGGCAGCAGCGGCCGAGGGCGCGGCGCGAGACTCGACAGTCGCGCAGTAGGGCGGCCAGGCGGGGCCGCTCCGGCCGGACGAAGCCGAGCAGGCGGCCGAGGAGGTCCACGGCCAGGCTGGTTGGGTCGCAGGCGAGGCTCTGGGCGGCCATGCGGACGGCGTTGTACACGAGCTGCGCCTCGGCGTCCATGCCGGCACCCCAGCAGTGCAGCGGCAGCTCCAGGTCGGTCAGCAGCTGCTGCCTGCCGGAGGCTCTGAGCTTGTAGAACAGGAAGTCCAGGTCGAAGGCGGTGCACCGGTAAAAGTCGTCGCGCCGGTCGGCCAGCGCCAGGTGCCACGGCAGCTCGCTGAGCCGGCGCAGGTTCCACTGCTCGTCTGGTTGCGGCCGCGACTGCTGGCCGGCGGACAGCCAGCGCAGGACATAGGGCTGGCCGGGGGACAGTCGGTCCTCGGCACTCTGCTCAGGGAGACCCTGGCGGCGAGGACGGGGGAAAAGTGCTTTTGTTTGGGGGATGCACTACTGACAGTAGCGAGCAGATGAGTCTCTCTAAATTATTTTGCAAAGATAATCTTTATGGTCTGTCACTTAAGAAACCAATCCAACAGCAGTCACTCCAGCAGTCACTCTGGCACACCTGCACAACCCGGCACCGCAGCGGGTATCGGTACGGCTTCTTCCGGCCGGCCCAGACTCCCAGGAAGTAGTCAGCCATGTCAGAGTGCACCCGCCTGGCGAAGTCGGCGTCGCCCAGGAAGTAGGCCTCGGCGGCCTCCTTGAACTGCCGGTGGTACCAGTTCAGCACCCGGGCGCCGTCGGCCTCCCGGTCGGCCAAGCGCGACCCGATCGCCTGGCGCAGCTTCGTCCACCGGATCGAAGGGAAACGGAGAGCGCCAGTTCGCGGGTAGGTGTCAATCACCTCAGCCAAGATCTCGTCATCAAGGCTGAGCAGGTCTTCAAGCTCCGACTCGGTGAGACCATTGCGGGACGCCGTGATGTAGGCTAGGGAGTGGCGGGTCTGCGGGAGGTCGGTAAGGTTGCAAGTGAATCCCAGATACTGATCCCACATCCCTAATCATACGCACTGATCCTAGATACTGACATGATCACATTTGGCGACACTAGATCTTCCCCTAATCCTCAGGCCAAGCAGCTTCAGACTACGAATTTCCAAAACCAACCAAGACGCATCCGTGAGTCGCCACCAGCTGGTCGAACACGTGGCAGACGGCCTCCCGCACGGTGCTCCGCAGGCTTAGCGGGTTCGGCCGGTGAAACGAGCGCCAGGCGGCGGCCCGGCTGGCCAGCAGGGTGGCGAAGATCGGCAGCGAGCAGCCGGCCAGAGCGGCGTCCACCGCTGCCCACTGCTGCTCTGTGAGGCGGCGGCCGCGCTGGCTGAGCAGCGAGCCGAGGATCTCGCGACACAGCGGCACCCCGGCCGGCTCCACGGCCACGTAGCTGGCCGGGTCGGGAAACCGCGACCGGCAGGCGGCCAGGATGCCGGCCCGCTGGTCGGGCAGGGCGGACAGCACCATGCGGACGCCCGGCGGGAGGGGGGTGCGCAGCCAGCCCAGGTGGAAGGCGCCGTCAGAGCCGTCGAGCTGGTCGAGGCTGTCCAGAAATAGCAGCACCCGGCGGCGCTGTCCGAGACGCTCCAGCAGCGAATTGAAGGCCGTCACGAGTTCGTTGAAGCTGTGCGGCGGAGGAGCGGCTGGCTGGCCGGCTGCTTCCTCCTGGGCCAGTAGGTCGGCCAGCTGGACAGTCAGGGAGCGCAAAGTGCGTCGAATGCCGCTGGACTCCGGGCTGGTGCCCAGGAAGCGCAGCAGCACCAGCGGAGGCTGCGGTGGCTCCCGTGTGGCTGTCCCGGCAACAGCATCGGCGTCGCGGTCCGGATCGTCGGGCACGGCCTCCTCTTCGGCGGCCCAGGCAACAGCGGAGGCGGCGGCCCGCGCCATCACAGAGGTCTTGCCGCTGCCAGACGGTCCGTGAACGATCAGTGGCAGGCGGCAGCGGGCCTCGCAGTTATCAGCGGGGCCGGCCAGGTAGCGCCGGACGGCGGCCAGCTCGGCCTCCCGGCCGCGGAAGTTCGTCAAATATCGGGCGCAGGCGGCCGCGTGCTGCAGCACCTCAGCCAGCAGCGGGTCGGCCGTGGGAATCTCCGACTGATGGCGTAGGCGGCCGTCGATCAGCTGGGTGACGGCGTTGACGTAGTCGCGGGTCAGCGTGTCCAGACTCTCCGGTGACGAGGCGCAGTCGGGTGACCAGCCGGCCAACTGCCGGACGTCGATCTCGATGTCCAGCCGGCCTGTCGGGTCGTCGACTGCCGCCACGGGCGCCGCGCGCTGCTGCTGCTGGAGGCTGGCGGCGACCCTTCGCAGTGCTGCGGACAGCCGGTTCTCCAAGTCCAGCCACTGCCGCTTGGGCAGCTGGGCGGTGATTGGCAGCGGGGGTTTGAGTGCTACATGTACTGATAAGAATTTGGATGACGAGCGATACAACTGTTTACCTGACGGGGTTGGAGACAGGAGCTTTTACGAGCGTATTTGAGGCTGAATCTTTGAAGGCGCCATTTCATTTGACGATGGGTGCTAAAACACTGCAAGGGACGCCAGAGCTGCTCCAAGGGGCGGCAGAGCTGCTCCAAGGGGTGGCAGAGCTGCTCCAAGGGGCGGCAGAGCTGCTCCAAGGGGGGCGGCAGAGCTGCTCCAAGGGGCGGCAGAGCTGCTCCAAGGGGTGGCAGAGCTGCTCCAAGGGGCGGCAGAGCTGCTCCAAGGGGGGCGGTAGAGCTGCTCCAAGGGGCGGCAGAGCTGCTCCAAGGGGGGCGGCAGAGCTGCTCCAAGGGGCGGCAGAGCTGCTCCAAGGGGCGGCAGAGCTGCTCCAAGGGGCGGCAGAGCTGCTCCAAGGGGGGCGGCAGAGCTGCTCCAAAAGGGGCGGCAGAGCTGCTCCAGGTAGCGGCAAAGCTGCTCCAGGTAGCGGCAGAGCTGCTCCAAGGGGTGGCAGAGCTGCTCCAAGGGGTGGCAGAGCTGCTCCAAGGGGTGGCAGAGCTGCTCCAAGGGGTGGCATGCACTTCTGCCAGTCAATCAGGAGGTTCCTTGCCCGGGCCCTGGCTACTCAGCTGTCAAAGACAACTACAGCCTGCTCACCTGCACCTGCTCAGCGGACTGCAGCAGCCACTCCGGCGCCTTCACGCTGTTGTCGTCGCGCCGGTAGCAGCTGTCCAGCCAGCCCGCGGCTGTCTCCGATTCGGCCGCCAAAGCCGCCCTCGTCCGCACGAACTCGGCCTCGGAGATGGTTGAAGGCAGCGAAGCTGTGGGTTGGGAGACCGCGGCGGCCCCGGCCTGCCCGCCGCTACTATCGACGTCGTCATCGTCAACGCCGACGGCGAGGAAGTCGATGCCGTAGCGATCTCGGCAGTACTTGCGCAGGCGGGGCAGCGCCCGGCTGGCCAGGTGCGAGCTGAGAGACGGAGCGCCGGCAGCGCTGGCCGGTCCCGAGTCGCGCAGGCCGCGGACCAGGACACGGACCACCAGGCTGCGGACGGGCGGCAGGCGGCTCACTCGGCCGCGCAGCAGCTCCCGGCGCTGGCGCTCGGACGCAGCCGCAGTGGCCGTGGCGCTTCTGGAAGCATCTTTAACCGCTGCCGACATTATTGTGCAGACAGCGGCTTCAACAGCCACAGCCGCCAATGCATAACTGGTTGGCCAGTGTCTGTCGTCTGAGAGCACGAAGACTGGCGCTTCTTTATTTTTCTCCCACGCTATGCCTGACTGAAAGCATCTGGCCGCCGCAGCGCGGACTATTAAGGGTTGGGCAGGGCAGAACGGGGCCAGTGTACACTGGGCCACAGAGGGGTAGAGAGCTATGCGTACATGCCCCACAGTACGAGTACACCCAGATAAAGCAAGACAGCCTGTGCAGCCCACCACCCCAATCTCATTCCCCGTCAAAGAATGTTTATTAGACTAGGTGGGGGGCAGAGAAGTACAGTGCAATATTTCTCTCTCCACTGTCCTCTGGCAATTGAGAGACAAGCAAGAATGATTTCGCGTAAGCACAAGGACTTCTTCAAGCATGCAGGTACGCTCCAAGGACTACTCAATAACTCAAGTGAAAGGACGAGAAACTACATTTCGTGAAAAAATTTTAGGAGGCAAGTTTTACCAAAAACTACATTACATTCAGCACAAAAACTGTTATTGTTTTTTATAGTAGGCAGACCCAGTGATCTATTGACATGACTTGCCTTTCTTATAGCTCCAAGGGGCTTCTAAGCTTTCTTATAGCTCTATTTATAATGGTTTTCGTTTGGAAAATTAGGATTCTACGAGCTATATCTATCCTTTTTATATCTTACGTACATGGAGCTGGATTGTTCATTCATTAACAGACCGGCTAATTTCTGCAAACCATCAAATTGCTTGAAGCTTGAAGCCTCCTCATGTTGCGTCCTCAGCTGAAGAATATTGAAATTTGAGGCGCCAAGCCCAGTCACTAATCGACTTCCTACATGCACCTGAAGGTGAGGCGCCAAGCCCAGTCACTAATCGACTTCCTACATGCACCTGAAGGTGAGGCGCCAAGCCCAGTCACTAATCGACTTCCTACATGCACCTGAAGGTGAGGCGCCAAGCCCAGTCACTAATCGACTTCCTACATGCACCTGAAGGTGAGGCGCCAAGCCCAGTCACTAATCGACTTCCTACATGCACCTGAAGGTGAGGCGCCAAGCCCAGTCACTAATCGACTTCCTACATGCACCTGAAGGTGAGGCGCCTAGCCCAGTCACTTGTTGACTTCCTACATGCACCTGAAGGTGAGGCGCCTAGCCCAGTCACTTGTTGACTTCCTACATGCACCTGAAGGTGAGGCGCCAAGCCCAGTCACTTGTTGACTTCCTACATGCACCTGAAGGTGAGGCTCCAAGTCTAGCAGTCACTTATTAAAAGAATTTGAAAAAAACTGCAGTGGAAATTAATTGTAGAAAAATGCACATCATTTCGGTACCCCAGTGCATAGTTAATATCCTGTACCACAAATAATGTAAACAGACACAATGCAGTAGCCATAGCAACAAATTTTAGCAACTATGCCGTTGCGGGGCGCCAATCAACGAGGCTAAGCAACGCCATGGCAACGGGAGCGACCCAGACTGGTTGGCATTACATGGGCGTTGGCAATGCACTTTATATATTTATTGCGCAATCTGACCGATTATCCTAAGCAAATATTAAGAGAGAAAATCACTGGGCAATCAGAGCAGAATAATAAAGCATATATTGAGTCTCAGAATAAATTTTGCTACTAATTTGTTACTGCAGTGCTGGCACCAGACTAAACAGCTCAGAGGCTCATTATGTAGATGCAACTAATTAATATTAATAATTGATCTTTGTGACCTGCTTCATGGACAATCTAAGGCCTTATAGTAGTAATGAAAGCAAACTTCAGCGAGAGGTTTGGTGCTCAGTAAGAAAAACAGGCCCCAAACTGACCTGCGCTACTATGAGTAGGAATATGCGATTAACAGCGAAATTTGTAACAAAATGGTTGCTGATATTATTGAATAATGTATCAGACCTTGTAATCTTACTAACAGTAGAGCAGCAAGGGCATTTGGAATCGGGACAGACCGCTCTGGTTACATGCTTCAGTACTCGTGTACGGCACACATCGGGTACAATATTGTGCAGCGAATACAGCTTGTGCGCGCAATTATTTAGCTGGCCTAAATAAGTTTGAATACAAAAATTCTATTCCAACGCAATCAAGTTACTAACAGTAGGCAAGTAGCGCTATGTTGTCAAAAAATAAGATTTTCAACTAAGTTAAGGACAAAATAGCGGAGACAATCAGCGAGCCATAAATTACAATTGTATGAATTAATTATGGGGAATGACGGCCAAATTCCAGCAATTCCTCTGTTAACTGAATTAGAAATTGCAAGGTGCTCTGTGTCCGCAATCACGCTGCGCTTTGCTGAATAAATGACGCTGGCCTCGAGCTTGTTCACTCGCAGCACGACTTCTTGGCTGGCTGCTGCGGCTGCTTCAGGCTGACGCCGGCTGACCGCTGCTGCTGCTGCGGCCCGCCCCACTGGCCGGCCGCTCCCGGCTCCTCCTTCACCTGGCGGGCGCTCACGATGCGGTAGATGGCTGTGGGGGACAGGGGGCGGCGGAAAAAGCTAGAAGAATGCTTGCAGGGCAAGTCAGGGTTGCTGCCGGCATGTCTGAATGAGTGTGCAAACACTGCAAACACACTCAGTGTGCAAACACATGATACCAGGATCTGTACAAACACATATTAGAATCTGACAAACACATTTCAGAATCTGTACAAAAACATATCAGAATCTGTACAAACACATTATATCAGAATCTGTACAAATACATATATCAGAATTTGTACAAAAACATATATCAGAATCTGTACAAACACATTATATCAGAATCTGTACAAACACATTATATCAGAATCTGTACAAACACATTATATCAGAATCTGTGCAAACAAATTATATCAGAATCTGTGCAAACACATAATATCAGGATCTGTACAAACACATATTAGAATCGGTACAAACACATTTCAGAATCTGTACAAAAACACATCAGAATATGTACAAACACATAATATCAGAATCTGTACAAACACATGTATCAGAATTTGTACAAAAACATATTTCAGAATTTGTACAAACACATAATATCAGAATCTGTGCAAACAAATTATATCAGGATCTGTGCAAACACATAATATCAGGATCTGTACAAACACATTATATCAGAATCTGAGCAAACACATGATATCAGGATCTGTGCAAACACATAATATCAGAATCTGTACAAACACATTATATCAGGATCTGTACAAACACATTATATCAGGATCTGTACAAACACATTATATCAGAATCTGTGCAAACACATTATATCAGAATCTGTGCAAACACATTATATCAGAATCTGTGCAAACACATTATATCAGAATCTGCACAAACACATGATATCAGAATATGTACAAACACATGATATCAGAATATGTACAAACACATGATATCAGAATATGTACAAACACATGATATCAGAATATGTACAAGCACATGATATCAGAATATGTAAAATCACATTATATCAGAATCTGTACGAAATCCCATGTCAGTATCTGCACAGGCAGGCAGAGAAGTACGCAAGCAGAAACGCACCTGTCAGGATCTGTACAAACGCTTCCTCAACATTTGTAGAGTCAAGCGCGCTGGTCTCAATGAAGCTGAGGTTGCTCCTCTCGGCAAACGCCTGAGCCTCATCGGTGGGCACTGCGCGCAGGTGCCGGAGGTCGCACTTGTTGCCAACTAGGGTGATGACGATGTTCTGATCGGCGTGGTCCCGCAGCTCCCGGAGCCAGCGCTCGCAGTTCTCGTAGCTCTGGTGCTTGGCGATGTCGTACACCAGCAGGGCGCCCACGGCACCGCGGTAATAGGCCGAGGTGATGGCCCGGTAGCTGCGACAGTTCGGGGTTGGCCGGCCTCGTTAACCAGCCCGATGGAAGTTAAAGAAGCATGTCTAACCGCACCCAGATTGACTGCACAGTGCTAACAACTCCTAACATGCATTTCTACCGCAGCTCAGAGCTGCTGTCCAATCACAGCAGGGTGAGCTGGAGCTCAGAGCTGCTGTCCAATCACACCAGGGTGAGCTGGAGCTCAGCTTATTTGAAACTCGCTTACTGCTCACTGGCTTTAGGGCTGACGCTAAAGCCTCCATTCAGTTGCATACTAACCACCACCAACTGTGCTTAACTTTGTGCTTAACTGTGCCAGACAACTCAACTCAATTGATTCGAAGAAATTCAACGATAGATTCGGAAAGTTTCCTGAGTCAAGTGGCAAAAGCTTTTTTCTTTATTTTCTTAAAACAAAAAAACGATTGCACAAGCCGGCGGGCCCAGACTAGCGACTCCAGCCTTGTACATGGCGTATCCTCAAATATTAGATTTTCATAGCGATCTAGCCATTTCCTTTATCCATGGATGGTCTCTGCTGCTCCTGACTGCTCTGTCTATGGTCGGAAGCCAAGGAAGCGAAATCGCTCAGAGCAATAATGGTAAATTTTCTCGGGCCGAAACATGAATACAACTATCAGTATGTGGCCTGGAACATTTTGTCTATGGTCGAACTTAACGCATTTGCCCCCACACCCACACTGTAGCGGGACGAAATGATAATTTGGCCCGGCACTTTAGCAGTGGTAAATAGACAGCGGGCCACATCATTTCATTTCGGCCCGCTGTTTTAGACTATGCCTTTAACCATGGATGAAGGAATACACTGGATTGCTCATCTGAAATAGTCTACGAGCGTATGGTCGAGTTCTTTCCTCCAAACTTGGAATTTACCCCCCCCCCTAGGAATCTATTGGCTGATGAAAGTTAAAAATAATCCCCCGTAGGACTTGACTAGCTGCTGAATCAGTCAGGGGGAAGTTGAGGGAAATCCAAAGATGTATTTGATAGACTGATTCAGCAGCCAGTCAAGTCCTACGGGGGACCATTTTCAACTTTCATCAGCTAATAGATTCCTAGGGGGGGGGGGTAAATTCCAAGTTTGGAGGAAAGAACTCGACCATACGCTCGTAGACTATTTCAGATGAGCAATCTAGTGTATTCTTTCATCCATGCCTTTAACCCTCGAAATTTAGGAATAATATGGATGGCTGCAGCCCGAGGATTATGCCATGTCGGCCTGAGGAACCATAGACATATCCTTCTATTATTCCCACCCGATTTTCCGGGTAGAAACGTCACGTGCATCTTCTTATTTGATTCCGCGTGCAGAACAGCATTGGTTGTCTATGTATATTTTGTCTATGGTTGAACTTCATAGTCTAAGATTACAAATAGAATCAAATAAGGCTTTTGCAAAGCGTCCCGGGGATTTCCCTCTTTCTGCCCTCAGGTACTGCCACTGCACTTTTGTTAGCTCGTACTTTAGCAATCTTAATAACGCAACCGAGTGACTCAGGGCAGAAGCACTTCAGAGATGAAAAGCTGGAAGCCTCTGAAAATTTTCTATCCTAAAAATATCCATGGCTTTATTTTTAACTTTTCCCTGTTTCACCCCCAAGATGTTGTTTCATGTTTACATTTGAAATTCCCTGATGCCTAGTTGCCCGCCATATCCAACACTTCAGACAGTCGATGCAGTTCCATATTAAAAAAAATTGCCTCTAATAAAATTTGCCATCAAATGCGCATCAAAATAAAAAACAACAGCGACCCACCGCTCCTGACCAGCCGTGTCCCAGATCTGACTCTTGATGACCTTGCCATCAACCTGGATGCTCCTGGTGGCGAACTCTACCCCGATGGTGCTCTTGGACTCCAGGTTGAACTCGTTGCGAGTGAATCTACTCAGCAGGTTGGACTTGCCAACGCCTGAGTCGCCAATCAGCACCACTGCAGGGAGGTGCAAGTTGGAGTGCCTGTGACTGCGTGCGCTGTGATCTTTCCAAGTGCAACACTTTTGTCAAGATTTGCAGCAAAATGTGAATGTGTATAACCAGTTTCTATAATTTAGTCAGAAAGTCAATAGATAGACAATATCATTTTAACCATAAGAGAAATTTTGTCAAGACATTCGGATTTACTAAGACAAATTTTTTAATTAGTAAGACTTTAAAGTACCAATTTTAATTCATAGCTATTAGTAATAGGGATATCTGCTAAATATTATAGACCTGTTAAGTTCAATAGTTATAAAAAATCAAGAGTTCATTTTAACTCAACTTCAATCAGTATCTTATTAGCAAGTCAAATCCAAGGCAAAATGACCTAGACAAAAAAGCTTGGGCCAGGGACAAATTATCTAACCAATTTTAAATTTTATATTTAAATTCATAAATATATATTTTTATTCCAATGGTACAAAATAAGTAATTATGTGAAAGGCCTCTTTTTATCCCTTATTTGTACCCGAAAGTCTAATTTTCTATGCCATTTTAAAATCCATGTGTTTCTAGGAAAACAATTTGTTTTAATACTTGTATTTCTCAAAATATTTTTGCGATTTATTTTTTTTGTTATAAATGACCTGAAACTTTAGTATAAATTTAGTATATTTAGATGACGCAAATTCAGCAGAGGAAAGACCAACTTGCGCTCACTGCAGTTCCTTAGGAGAAAAGTTAACAGTGACTAAGAAAGAAGAGTTCCAAGTAAATATATTTGAAGACTGTTTTCCGTGTTAATTCAATTTACTAAGAGAAGTGAAGTAGAAGGAAGCGCATACCATATATACTACTGAGAAGTAGAAGAATACAAAGTAGATCCCAACAGTACACATAGAATACTGGAGGCTGTGACCCTCTGATCTCGGAAACACTTAGGACTGGAAATACATGCAGTACATAAACTAGTAGACTATATGCCATTCAGGCCAGAATAATATTGGAATGCTACCAGAATAACATTAAGAATGCTACCAGAATAACATTAAGAATGCTACCAGAATAACAGTAAAATGCCACTGGTGAGAGTCTAACTAATACTCAGATCAATACTCAGAATAATTTCTCAGACTAATACTCAGACCTATGCTTAGATAAATAATACTCAGACAAATACTCAGAACTTTTCTCAGACTTATTCTAGGAAAATAAATTCACAATAGAATAGTCTTGGTGGCAGCAAAAGAGCATTCAAGAGACAGAAGGAAAGCCCTGTACAACTTTGGTGGCAGTTTATGAGATTTCCTAGTGTACAGGAAAAATGCCTGTAACAACTTGGTGGCTTAATGGTGAAATTTAAGCCCTATAATAATTAATTTAAGTTTATAATGTGCAGTCAACATATATACACAATTGTCAGCCAACCTAGATAATCTAACCAGTATAAACTGTGGTAAACTTAAGGTTTATTTTCAGAAAAATAAAACTTTGAAATTTTTTATATTTTTTTACTTTTTTGGATAAGTTGCAAAACTAAGTTAAATGTGCACTGGTACAGTCAAAACTAAGTTAAATGTACACTGGTGCAGTCAAAACTAAGTTAAATGTGCACTGGTGCAGTCAAAACTAAGTTAAATGTGCACTATTTACAAGGGGTGTTCCAAAAGTTCTGAGACTTTTGGCCATAGAAACCTGGCACTTTGTGCCTTTGCTTTGAAATTTGTGCCTTATGCTGACCTGCTCAGTGGGCCAGTTTGTCAAAAACTTGCTGAGAAACAGCCTGGTAAGCTGCATGCTTGACCACTTCTCCAGCACAACAATGCCAAGCCTTACACTGCCAAGCACACGGTGAAAACAATTGGCAATCTGTGATGGGAACTGCTTCCACACCCAGCATATTCACCAGATTTGGCCCCCCCAGCGACTATCACCTTTTTGGACCCCTGAAAAATTGCTTCGTGGTCACCATTTTACCAGCCTGACTGACGTGAAGCGTGCACTAAACAGGTGACACCAAGAACCTTCTTTGATGATGGCCTTTGCAAGCTCCTATAGCGCTTGAAGTGCGTCAACCTGAAGGGGGACTACATTGAGAAGTGTGACAGTTTTGATGACTCTGAATGATTGTGTTGATGCACTAGGGCAAAAAGTCTCAGAACTTTTGGAACATCCCTCATACTATATTATATAGAACACATTATTGACTATTATATTATTAAATAAAAATGTATTAAAATATCTGTGTCATCATTATAAGAATATCCCAAATCCCAAAGCCTTTGTATACCAGTGCACACCAAAAATTGACATACTTAATCATACATGCATAACAGTCGGCCAAGTCAGCCGATCCAGCCAACTGATTTGGCGGCCAACCAAGGAAGTTGCAAAAATGCCCACCAAGAAAACACCTTAGTAGTACTAAGTAGCTGACGAGGCATTTTGGCTTGATAAGACAGTCGGTTACTCCTGCCATTTACCCAAAGTTGCATTAATTTAGCTTTATGGTTTTTTTATATGCAAGTTACATTTTTGGCCAAAAACTACATCGCATTTTTGTTAAAACTAAGTTGCATGGCTGACTGAATTTTGGAGGTTGCGCATGTATATACTTAATATAATAATATTCCAAAATTTGTAATCATATGCAAAACTTGAAATACATATAACATCTAAAAATTTTAAGCTTTATTTTTGAATTAGCTTTAAAATGTAATTTTTTGGCACTTATGCAAAACTTTTTTATAAACAAATTGAATGGGAAGGGGGTCAATTATTCAATTGTTGAAAAATTATTTTTAATTGCTTTTAATGGGTGCTCCATTTTATTATCTAATTGTTTAGTTCAACAATTTAGGCCTTTTCTTGGCCAATGGACAGTTTAAAATGTACATTTACAATAAAGTTAAAGAGTTTTATGACCCTTTGGGCAGCAGGCTTGCAATTTGTAGTGTTGATTGAACTTTATTATCATTTAAAAACTAGTCTAATGATAGATGATTGATAAAAGAGTGGGTGCAGGGAGGGATAAAGCTGGCCTAAAATTTATCAACCCTCTAAACTGCTTGGGAGGCTGGGGCAGTAGCTAATGGACCCAATTAATTTAGATTTATTTAGCAAACTAGTATATACAATTTACACTTGAGTTGGCAAGCTTGAGTTGAAGAATGAAATGAGGGGGAATAGTGAGGGATTAAAGCTACCCAATTAGCTTTTTTGCATATTTTTTCTTGAGAAATTGATCACTAATGCATAGAGTAGCAAGTTTTTGATATTGCTAAGTGTATATAAAATTTTGAACAATGAAAAAATTGATTTGGAAATGGGTCAAATATTCAAAAAAACAATTTTTTTTCATGCTTTTAATGTTTTAATCTTTAATTTGAATGTCCTCATGGGGGCTTGATGCACTAGTATAAATAAAACCTAAGTGTACACTGCAATTATCTGGCATATAACCCTTTTTCAAGACTTTGGTATAATTAAAAATCATGGTTATGACAAAATTATACCAAAATTTGCACCCACCCTAAACTCACTATGGAGAATGTCTTAGGCTACCTTAAAGTTTCCTAAATCCAAGTATTTTCCTACCTAAAAGTGCAAAAAACTGCTCAAAATGTATAATTTTTTCACTAAATCCTTTACTGTTCCACTTTTATTAATATTTTTCAAATTTGACATAAACAATCTTCTACTACATCTTAAAAGGATAATCATAAATGGTGCTATACACTTATAAAGGTAGGCTTTTTTGTTAGCGAGATAGCCACCCCAACTTTCACCTGCTTCTCTTTCTTGATCTGGCCCAAAAAGTGAATGGTTTTAAAAACTGACATGACTTTTGGCTACTATAAGTTTGCTCCACTTGAAGTGATTGATTTCAAACTTGACACAGATTTTCATTAACTTATTTTCTATCTAAATGTCAAGTTTAAACTGGGAAATGCAATTAGAACAGAAACTATAAGCATATAAAGTTTGTTTGCTTTTTCTATTGTTTGTGCTATTCACTTAATCATTCCTTAGACCAAGGGTTAAGCAATAGGGCTTAGTGTATATAGCAAATATACAGTGTTTTAAATGACTTTTTCAAGGCCTTCTCTACACCCCCATAGATAGGTTATGTTTAGCTATGACAGTTTAGTGAGAAATTCTAACAATCGTCATCTGTATATGCATTTCTGTAGTAGTTTAACAGTAGATAGCAAATCAAGTTGGCAATGTAGCATGGTTTGTAAAAGCAAAGGATTTATAAAAAAAGCAATGCAATACAATACAATGAAATCTTACTAAGTTATTCACACCATGGTTTTAACATTAATTTTTACTTGAGGTACTTTAAAATTAAATTGGCCTTCTAAGAAATGTGCAATTCTTTGGTTATTAGACTAATGCAATCTGTAGTAAAGATGGAGATACAAAAGATGGAGATGCATGAGAATAACCATGAGAGTACTATATCTTACAAATGGGCTTTCAAAGCAAAGATTAGTAGACTTTTACCTAAAAGGCCAGATAAAGAATCTAGTTCATGGCTATAGACCAGATGAGAGTAGAAAGGAGAAAGAATAGACAATTAGATAAGAGGAGAGGTGAGAGATAAGGAAAAAGATTTAAGAAGAGAGCAGAGGTGGTAAGGAAAAAGAGGGCAGAGAAGAGGGTAAGGAGAATTTAGTGGAAAGGGAAGAGAAGAAAACAAAAGAAAGAGAAAAAAATAAGGGCAAGAAAACCAAGAGAAGAGAGTAGAGGTAAGAGAATAGAAAGTAGATAAGAAAGGAGAGAAGAGAGAAGAGAAAAGAGAAAAGGGGAAAATAAGTAGAGAGAAATAAGAGATTAAAGATGAAAGAGCATAGATAGGCTAGGAAAGGGGAAAGAATAGAGATAAGAGAGTGGAGATAAGCAAGTAGAGAAAAGAAAAGAGAAAAGACAGGAAAGAAGAGAGCAAAGGGGAGAACAGAAGAAAGAAAAGAGCAAATAGAGATAAGAGATAAAAAGAAAGATGAAAAATTAGAAATGAGAGATAATGGTAGATAGAAGAGAAAAGAGAGAAAATAGAGATAGAGAGGAGAGAGGAAAAGGAGAGGGAAAAGAAAAGAAAAGAAGAGAAAAGAAAGAAGAATCAAAAAAGAGAAAGAGAAGATTCTATAATAAAGAATTAGAGAACAGATAAAAGAATAAAGATGATAGAAAAGAGAGGAGAGATAAGAGAGCAAAGACAATAATAAGCAGATAAGATATAAGATAAAAAAGAAAAGGAAAGAGAAAGAAGCAGAGGAAAGATGAGAATAGAGAAGAGAAAAAAGACCCAAAATGAGAAAGCAATAGAAAAAAAGAAAAAAGGAAGAGATAAAAAAAGAGTAAAGAGAAAAGAGAAAAAAAGAAAAGAAGAGAGAAGTTTCAAAGAACTCAAAGAACAAAGAAAAAACAGAGGCAAGAATTTACTAATATATGCTTTAGATATATATTTTAGTAGCCTTATTGCTTTTTTGCATAGCACCCTAGCTAACAAAATCAATGCTTGCCTCAAAGCTTAATATATTATAAATTTATACTATTTTTGTTTGAGTATGACTTTAAATTAAATTTTTTTTTACAAAAATAGTTCTAGGGATTATAATTCAGTAAGTTAAAAATATGCAGTTTTTAATACATTAGAAAATAAAAAAAGTTTACTTAGGCTAATAATTATCTAAACAAAATAACCATATGCCTATAGAGTTAAAGTATGAACAAATGCTTAAAAATCACAGTTTGGGATTTAGAATTAATTTTGCTACAATTATTATTTTACATTTTATAATAATCAATATTTAAAAATATAAGTTTCATATTTAATTCAACAAGACAAGACCTACCTTTAAACAAGTAGTCATATTCATCATCCTTTGATGCCATAGCAGTTATTGTGATATTTAGTTGTTAGAGAAATGGGACGGTATGCTTCCTTGGCTTTAGCCTTGTAATGAAGTTTAGAATTAGCACCAAGCAAGTTAGTGCCAAATGCCTAATGCCAATGTCAATTTATAATTTCCTGTTTTGGGTGACTGCTATGCAACAATCAATGGACTTACAGTTAAAAAAGTGTTTTTATGACTTAAAATCAATAAATCGTTTTTTAATCTGCGACAAAATGCACTTCAAAGTATATAATAATATAAACCCTGATGGCTCGAGTTTCAAATTGTTTCTCAAATGTTTTTTGTTAAGTTTAAAGGCAGAAAACTATTTACTTGCTTCGACTAGGTCTACAAAAAGACGACTAGCAAAGTGCAGAAGAAATTAATAAAACTGAATAAACTTTAGATCAAGTTTAATACCTAACAAACTCGCACGATCACTGTAAAGATCCGCTGATCTTTTCAAAAATGTTTTCATCGATAAATTATAAAAAAATTCGGTGAATTTAAAAATCATTGTAAGACAGTATAACATAAACTTTAGTAATTTCGTATTTTTTGAAACTTGTCAGCATTGGTATTCACCTGTTTATTTTTAAATAAGCTCGATATTTATTCCTGTGTCTGACCAAGCAGTAAGAATTATTTGTAGCTTTGCTTCATGGCTGAACCTTCGCGCACATCCGTACATATTAGTTGGTTTTAATTCAGTATTAAACAAACATTTACCCAGAGTCTCCGATAAAATTTTTTAGCTTTTTAGTAGCCTTTATGATGTGTGGCTGCGAGCAGCCACGTATTAGTTTATGGGTAAACGCTTGGCTTACAGGCCCTCAATTGATAAACTGCGTACGAGCGGCAAGATAGATAGGAACAAGCGCGAAACAATTGACGAGCTCTTGCTTTATTTCAACAAATATACGAGTAACGAACCAACGATTTAAAAACGACTCCCAAACACATCACTTTACTGGCGATATGCACCGGGGTTTTCATTCAGTGGAAATCTATTTTTGTCAGATTCCCTTTGGCTTGCGATTTTGCGCGGTACATGTATAGTACACTCTCATGTGAAGAAGCATAAATACATGTAGTAGGTAGAAACCGAGAGGTCGCAGATACAAGCACTATGGTCCTAGTCCAAGACTTAGTTTTATTCGGTCTGCAACATGTTCAAATTTCAATTTCATCATTTTTTTGAGAATTGTCCTGCATGTACACATGATGATGGTATACATATATGCAACATATATGCATGATTGCATGAACATGTACGCGTACGGTATAATTAATGTACATGTGCTAGGGTCAATTTTTGTTGGCTTAGCACGCGCGGCGCTCGAATGAGCGTGTGATAATCAAAACACTAATTTTGGTGTGAAAAAGGATGCCGACCATAGATGCAAGATTTCCTGTAGCTGCATGTACATGTACATGTATTTCGCATACCGTGCATGTGTGCTTTGTATATGCAAAGTACATTTCTATGCTATCGATCATTGCTCTTGACATGACAGCCATGTGAACATCCCACTATACATTTATCCAAGGAGTTCATAGATCTATAGAGTATTGTATTTGAACTAATAAAAACATGCAGTACGACAAAGTAGAAGGCATGAGGGGGCTTCTGGGACAAAATTTTTCACCTCCTCCATAATCCACCTAAATCCATCCATATTATCCCTGACAGAATCAGAAAAAAAGGGGGGTCGCACTCGCTCACAAAACCTCCTCTATAATCCCATTAAATCCATCCATATTATCCCCGACAGAATCATGAAAAAGGGGAGGGGTCGCACTTGCTCCGAAAACTTCGAACATAATCGTATTAAATCCATCCATATTATCCCTGACAGAATCAGAGCATAACAAGTGTCCACTAACACCTGTTATACTCACTGACACTGACATAATCCACTAACATCCACCCAGAAACAATCAGAAAATAATCTGTATTCTTCTCCCCACATTCAATTTGCAACGTGCTACCACATCCCTAAAACTTTAAATCCCCTAACCCAGGGTCCTTACCCTTTGAAAAAATTAAATTCTCAATAAAAAATGTTTCCAGTTGTCTCTCCAGGTTCCTATTATACTCAGCCTCATCCATTGTACAAATCCAAGTACCGATGCAAACTAGAATGCAGCGAGTACATGAGAAAATATTGGCCCGACGTTGATATCAATGTCCCTAATATTAATCTAGCTCTCCAAAGACACTGGTTTCATAAGTATGGAGTAACCTATGTAAAAGATTATGACAGCTACTATAACTTTGCAGAAATCATTAGACAATTGCGTTAAAAAACTGAAAGGCCAAAATCGTTTTCATTCTGGCCTCGCCCGAGGCCAAAATCCTTTTCATTTTGGCCTCGCCCGAGGCCAAAATCGTTTGCATTCTGGCCTCGCCCGAGGCCGAAATCGTTTTCATTTTGGCCTCGCGCGAGGCCGAAATCCTTTGCATTCTGGCCTTCCCTCGAGACGGAATTCTTCCTCGGCTGGGCTCAGTTAAAGTGAAAATCTCTCTCCCCCACGCGTGCTGCGCCCACACACATACACTCCCCTCTCTCCCACGCACGCGAGGCCCACGCCCTCATACTACCAGAATGGGGTAAGAGATTTTGAGTACACATGCGCGCATTTTTTCATACCACTCTATTCTCGGCAAGCATACTTAAAAGGGGAACGCATTTTCTCACATTCTCTCAATGATCAACGTCAATACAAACTCTTCACCGTTGAAATCAACACCCATCCCATCTTCAGTCTCAAACTGTAGCACAATCTCGTGAATCTCCTTATTACTCAATACAACTCTTTTCACTGGATTTGGTTTCTCTACCACCATCTGTCCTCCAGCAACAGAGTTGGAGATGTTGTACAAAATATTCGTTCGCTTTCCCTTAAATACCCAATCAAGACTGAGATTGCTTCTGATTAGAATATTCAAACCCTTTACAATGTCTGCAATATTGGGTGCTAAGAACAAACCGCTTACACTTTCCCGGGCCATGCTAACGGTCCCCAATGCTTGAGTGGCGGTCCGCGCCGCGGATTCTGCCTTATAAACTTTCTTCTCGAATCCCAGTTCCCTATACCAAGTGTCATCTTTAAACTCAACCTCCGCATCTTTGTGAACTTGCATGACCACTCTCATTACAGTGAGATCATAGGTTAGTTTGACAGGGAACAGTTTCTTCTCTGGCTTACTCGCATCAGGTGTCTCAAAATGGCCTCTCTTAGTAAAGACATTTTCTAGAAAGTTATTGTAGGTATCCACACTTTGCGTGCTCACATGGAATACCACAGGGTCTGCTGCTGCACCTTTCCATTTGTAATAAAACTTATTATTTGCTGCCATCACATTGGGAACGTTTGACCAACCAGTGAAGTCGTTAAGATAGACATGGTAATTAGCGCCTGGATCCAGGCGAATCGCCTGCTCTAATTTTTCAACAAACATCCCGTTTGAGTCATTAATTCGCCCAGTTATTGTAATAGGAATGCTCTCCTTAGAGTGTGAAACAATATTATTTAGTCTTTCAGCAATCGCTTCCATTTTTTCACCCACAAAAAAAATATTTAAACTTTACTGGATGAATTGTTGATCATGTTAAGCTTCACCTTCCTCTCAAATGCATAGATAATGTACAAGTCCACGGGTGTTGCGACAGTCCTCTCAATGTTAGTCACGATATTCACAGGGCTGTTATCAGTAGGCATTTGTCTGGCAGACACATCAGCTCCAAACATCGGATATAGAGTTCCATATTGAAGAGCAGTGATAGCAATTCCATTGTTCTCTTTCACAGCCAAGTCGACCAACTCGCTGTAAAATTTGCTAATCTTGTTCTGACTGAAATCTCCATTTTGTGGCAGTGCAGGGTAAAGATTATCACTGATTTCATGCTGAATGGACCGCACGTCTCCATGCATGTAGCATATAATGCTATTTGGGTTTCTCATGTTAATAATGATATACCTTGGATTGCTGCATGATCCCTCTTTGATGCAGATGTTTGTTCTAGTTTCGTTTCGCTCATCTCGACACATGTAGGCCGTGTATGCAACATCAATGTCCTTCTCTATTGCCTTAAGATAGTCTGCTTTTAGTGCAGTCTTTGGCTCAATGACTTCCAAATACAGCTCGATTCCGGTTAGCTTCACCTCCATCCTTGTGTGGTCCGCCCCAGTCCACAACACTCTACTGCGATCATCTCTAGTCAGTCTAAATGTGTAGCTAAAGTTACTAGTCAGTCGATTAAATGTATTACAGAATCCACTCATGAATCTCAGTGGTACAAATACATCAACAGACCGATACTGCGGGTTCTTAGCAGCATCATCAGCACCTTGCAATGCATAGTTGTATCTCTTCTTCCGATTTTTATAACCACTGTCATTGATATCTCCTTCTTTTTCATCTGCAATAAAACCCGCACCACTTCCCAACTGAATAAAATCAGGATTCTCGATCAAACAATGAGCGTCATAGACAATTCCAAAGTTGGCGATTCGCTCCAACTCTGTGCTCCCATTCGATACACTAAACTCCTTGAACATGTACGCCCAAAAGTTACTGATCAGAGCCACATCCGCATCATGCTTGTCAACGTTAGCACGAGCCGCATCCGCACCACCTTTTGTCTTGAATTGAAATGTCATATGGAAGCCGCTCTTAAGACTGTGCACACTAACCAGAGACGAACATCCATTGTATGTAAATGTCAGTGTTTGACCTGGACCCAAATTAGTTTCATTCTGGTTCTCGTGACTCGGAACTCTAACTTGTGTCGCTTTGATTGTGCTATCATCACTCAAAATAGGCTTGTTAATTTTGTAGAAAACTGGTGTCAGTGGGTCGTTCATTTTTTAACTAAAAATAAAATAAAATAAGAAATGAAGCGGAAAAGTACACAGCAGATATCTGAATTGGAGAAGCTAGCACAAGCAGAGAAACGAGTTACCGGGCTAATAAATAAGGAGCAACAATCCTACAATGAGTTTGTCCAAGCAGCCACAGAGTTTCATAAACCCGGGTATGGAGAAGCTAAGAAAAATATTGATCAGGTCAAAGAAACTATCGACGACATACAGGAAACCCAAGTGCAAAAGGTTTTGGGCAAAATTCCAGAAGCACCACAGATACAGCCGCAACCACAACAACCACAACCACATCAATCACAACTAAAAGTGACAGATAACATTTTTGGACCAGTAGAGCGTGTCGAACATGATGGGAAATATGTATTTGGAATAAGTATGTGGAGAAGAAACATTTATAATGAACCAGTGGAATATTATATCGACATAAATAAGAAACATATTTCTGTTGTCAAAGGCTCGGAAACTAAGAGCATTCCTTTCACAGAAACCTTACTGACTTTTATGACCAAGAACCAAGAGAGAATCTCGGACAAACAGCTAAAGAACTATAGAGATCTAGTGATTTTTTCTCTTGCTAGAGATATAGAAATACTAAAGGTCCCAGAAGTTCTGAAACACATGTACGATGGCGGTGTCAACCTGACTAATTTCAAAAAGTACAAGCACTTTAAACAATGGTTTGGTTTGCCAGATCAGGGGGAAGTCATTGATCAGATGAAATATCTAGAACAACAACAGCAACCGCCACAACAGCAGCAACATTCCACAGAAGAACAAGTACTTAGTCAACTCGAGCAGTTATAGACCCTTTGAAAGTAGCTGAATATAAAAATGATCACCCAGATGCCTGGCAACTCTTAGAACAACACTCTCCAGATCGAATGAACAGAATCAAGCAAAGAGTTTTCACACCTCAACAAAGACAGGCGCCACATGACAGTTCCATCTCTGAAAGTGAGCAGTCTTTTGCATCACCTCCCCAGCAGCCACAAGCCCAACCAACTCCACAACCTCAAGACCAACCGCCTTCAACTGGAAAAGGAATAGCTGAAATCTACAAGCGAGTAGCGGTTCTTCTAGGAGCAGCAAAGACCGGAATGAAAGATGAGAATAGAAAAGAGTTCGTTCACATCCTCAATAAAATGCTTGAGAGAAAATATATCGATAAAAGAGCAAGAGAACTTTTGCTTTCACGGTTTAACAAAAAATAAATTTCTATTTAAAAAGATGCCAATTATTTTCGAAAAAAACATTGACAAATACTATGACAAAGAGGAACTTAATCTCATTAAACGCGGATCTGGACTTTTCCCTGCAGGCCACTATCCAAGAAAAGAACGTTCTGGGAACGGTCTTGCCGATTTGATCGCTCAGGGGGCCAAGATTTTTAAGGTCATTGGAGAGAACAAAGAGAACATCAAGAACGTTGCCGAAGCGGCTGGCAGTGTAGCCACAGCAGCCAAAAAGATAAAGGATACTGTAACACCTAAACAAGAGATTCAACCGCTGGCTCCGCTGGCCCCAAATCCAGACAATGTGGACCCTGCAGTCTATGAGAAGATGAGAGCTAGCATTAAAAAAGGAAGCGGTTTCAAATTTGACTAAAGGGTACTTTTCAAGGGTACAAGACATGTAAGAGTATAAGACTAGTCCTGAAATGACACATCTAAGTCCCAAAATGACACATCTAAGTCCCAAAATGACACATCTAAGTCCCAAAACGACACATTCAAGTCCCGAAATGACACATCTTCTAAATGATTTATTATTTAATTTTTTTTTCAATCATAGAAAAAATGGACTTCTCAAACGACTTCAATCCTCACTGGACGCGTAATCAGATTAAGTTTTCTCATCACGAGTCAATCCCGAGTCACTTCAGATGCATTGTTGTTGGTTCATCAGGTTCAGGTAAAACATTCAGAGTCTTTAACATGCTTCTTAGACCTGGCTTTATCGACTATGACACTCTGCACATCTACTCTCCCACACTGTATCAAGATGAGTATAAAATGCTGATTTCTGGATTGCAAAACAAACTGAACAAAGAGGACATTATTCAATGTTTTAATAACCAAATGAGCCTTCCCAGTAACCCTGAAATTGTAGCTGCCGAATATGCAAAGCACCTCAAAGACAATGAAAAATGGCAGAACATTAAAGTGTTCACCTATGGAGATCCGCAGGCTGATCCAAAGACCAAACTTCTACCCCAACCAGATGAGCTAGAAAAAGGGAGAAAGCATTTGATCGTCTTTGATGATTGTATGACAGGCCCACAGAAGCAGATAGAAAACTATTTTACAAGAGGGCGACATAACAATTGTAATGTAATTTACATTGCACAGAACTGGTTCGAGCTCCCGAACAAAACAATTCGTGGGAACTGCAATCTGATTCTCCTGTTTCCAACCATTCCACAGGATAGGCTAAAAAGATTTTACAATGAGGTCATTGCGCCTGCCTATTTTATAAATCCAACAAAAAACTCAAGCAGAAAGATTTCACAAGAGGAATTCGTTAATCTTTGCTATGACAAGTGGAACCAACCCTATCAGTTTGTCATGATCAACAAGGAAAAAAGAACTGTAATTTAAAATTTGCTAATAAAAGATGTCTATTAATTTTGCAGGTGAATCCATTTCTGGCAACAGCGCTCTTACATCAGCTCAAATATCCATCCTTGACAGCGATATATCAACAGCGACGAAAAGATCCCAGAGATCAAACTGAATAAAAACAGACTGAAAGCCCTAGAGCGCTCCATGCACCAGTTGCAAATAAACATGGAAGATCTCAGGCTTAAAGTAGCTAGGCAGAAGTTTGAAAGTGATAAGCTTTATGTGCCGTTGTTAAACGCAACTAATGAACTTAGGTCAGAAATAACTTCGGCAGTCTCGCAAATCAACAGCTTAAGATCGACAGTTAATCTTCTGGGAAATTCCACTGATAGACGGATGCGTATTCTTGAAGGAGGAGTTTTCACAAACACAGCTAAAGTGAATAATTTAGAAGAGTTCATGAACCAGTCAACAGCGTTGCATGATAGAATTAAAGAAAACGTCGCAACCAACACAGGTAAAGTGAGGAATTTAGAAGAGTTCATGACTCAGTCAACAGCGTTGCATGATCGAATCAAAGAAAGACTTGAAGCATTAAAGAGAAAGGATGTATCACACAGTAGCTATCTAAACGGAATGTATAGCGCTTGGGGTAAAATAATAAGGAGGCTTGATCGTCTGGAGAGAACACTCAATCTTCGTGATATTGCTATTGATGAAGCAGAATCTACTGCTCGTCCGGTCATGTCTATTAATGAAATTATCGAATTTCATGAAAATCAAATCAAATCAAAAGAAAACAGATCTTTTTTTCAAAACAATAGATCTTCAAACCGGATAGTTTTGTAATTTTTTTATTTTTTCTAGGGAAAAAAATGGCCCAACAAAATTCTCTATACGATCAGTCTCAATACGTTGAACCTAAAATACCGACAGCACCAAACCAATGGCACCGAATTCGAACACACAAAGCCTGAATGCACCGAATCTGAATGCACCTCAATATGAGCAACAAAAACTCTACCCCGTCATTACTTGTAACTCTCAGCAGTTTCGACTGGTGGAGATTCAAAAAATGCGTGATGATCTTGAAAAAAATATTTTCCACAACACAAAGAAAATTAAGCGCTATGACAGCCACTGTAAATTTTTCGACTACAGCAATATGATTCTAGGAACTGTGTCTGTTCTATCTGGACCTGCTGCAGCTGTCTCAACGTTGCCAGTCATCACAGCCCCAATCGCAATCCCACTCGGCTCTGTGGGTGCTGCATGTGGACTTATTTCAGCAATTACTGGAGCATTAGCGCGAAACAGGCGAAAAAACTAAACAGCTACAGGAGAAGCAAGTAAAAGAGAAAGGGGTGCACACTTCAATCATAGGGTACATTTCAAGGGCAATCGAGGATAAGTTCATTTCAGAGGATGAGTTCAAAACCATTCAGGATCTTTATGAACAATCAATTCGAATGAACTTGAACATGGTCGGTACTGATGACATGAGTCAGCTGAGAAATGAACTCGAGAAAGTTCTTCAACATTATGCGGAAAGAAGGACAACGAGAAATTCGGTAAGAAGGACGACGAGAAATGCACAATGAACCCTATGAAACACAGGTACGAATAATTTCCTTGTAGGTCTTTCGTGTTTTGGTCATTGCAACAAAACAGTCATGCACAGCTCACCGCAAATATCACTGCTAAGACCTTGGAGAATAAAGTCTGAGCGATAAATTTTTTTATTCTTTTTTCCCTTCATATAATTTCTTAGCTCTTCTGGTACTGCCGTCCCATAGCTATCGAAGTAATAACACTTGTGCTTGCGATCGGGATCAATCACCCAGCAAACCCAATGAGATCCTGGCTTATCGGCGGTGTCAAAGTTCATGATGCCGCATTCCTTTCTTAGAGGAAAATCAGGCAGAGTGTCCCTCATAAATATTCCTCTAAAGTTTGGGATTTCCAGTTCGTTAGCCAAATCTTCAAGAAAGTTATTTGTTGTCATTTTTATGTCATTTTTTATGAGGTTTATTAAACTTTCTCTAAACCTAAACCCAATCTCAACCTCCTAAACCTAACTCCACCTCCTAAACCCAATCCACCTCCCAAACCTAACCTCCAGTGCCCGAACGGTAGACTGTTGATATTGTCATCAAAAATGAATCTCTTGTTATCTGCACCTGACAGTCCAATCTTCTTTTGCTGAATTGTGTGAATAATATGGTTTTTAGATTGTAGCTTTGAGAACTCATGTGATGTCTTTTTGTTGCAATTCAAGGCGTCTCTGTATTCAGCTTCATTAATTTCCTTCCTAACACACGTTTCGGAATTCCCTTTGATTTTTTATTGGGTCTGACGACTCACATTTTATAAAATAGGACTTTGCTCTCAACCCAATGAATTCAGTGATTATGTCACCAGCAATCTCGTCCTTCATTTTCCCAATCACTTTCTTGTTAGTGGCGTCAAACACTTGATCGCCATTCTGTGTCCTGCAAGATTCATCATACTCAGACAAGTCAAACAAATCTTTTTGCTGCAGCATGTCCTGATAAATGTCTTCTGTTTGAATGTCCATAATAAAACTGTCTGTGTCAGTGTACAAGAGTTTCATTTTATCCTTGTACTGCTGCTTCATGCCATAGAAGAACTGGTACATCAGACGTTTTGATTCGTCGAGAACAGTGACACCTGTATAGATCGGCTTGCGCAGCGTCACCTTGGTTTTGTAAAATATGATCACACCTAAGTAGCTATTAAAGATATGGAGTTCTTTGAATGTTGGCTTTGACATATTTGCCTGAATAACAGCAGGCTCTGATGAGGTAACAAGTTTCAGGTTTGTTCTTTTCCGCTCATTCTCAAGAGTCTTGCCATAGACAGAGTTGTTGGCCAACTTAAAGAGGTTCTTGTCAAAGTCGTTGGTTGCTTTGGTCCTAAACTGGGTGTTCTTATCAATGTAGGGTTTCATCCACGCTTCCTCTGTAAATGTAAGAGCCCTGTGAACTTTGGTGACCCTGCAACCAAGTGAGATAAAATACTGAAGCAGTTTGTAATGGATTTTGTAACGTGTCTTGTTGTTTAGATTCTGTGTTAGTTTCTCTGTATGTTCTTTTTCTGTTCCTGACAGGTGCCAAGTTCCATTATTATCATTGGGAGTTTCGATTATTTTCGGGCACTTGATGTTCTCTGGGAAGGGTGGAAAGTCAGAGAAATAGTCGTGAAGCTCTGGTGGAATGTAAACATCAACCTCATAAATGGCAGCCAATGAAAAGTCCCACTTTGTTCTGATGAGGGTAGCCATCGAAAATCTCTAACTGGAAGATCTTGACTCATCGCCCACCCGTAGAGATTATTAGCGTCCAAGTAAGTAATGTAGTTTGAGGGCTGCTCCTTATTGTAAGATTCAATGTAGGGATTGTTTGCTTTTGCATACCTGTTAACGCAAATTGAGATCCCCCTCGCTTTGACGATTCGACAAAATTGTACATGTCAATGTCTGTAAGAAGTTCAATGTACCAATCTGGATCTTGATCCCATTTCATTTTAAGCAAAGATTCCCAGCTAGTGGCAGGCAGAGACACATAATGTGCTGGATCGAGGCCATATGCTGTGTACCAGGTGTCTCTGAAGGTTTCAAACACATCGGCCAGCAGAAACACATCTGTGAAGAGGTAAAGCAGGTGATACTGGAAGAAGTTTTGACAATTAAAGTAATTATAGACATGCTTCGCGTGCTCATAGTCTTTGTCAGAGATTCCAGAGTCTGTTAGCTTTGAAAAGAACTTTTCTTGTGGTGGTAAACCTTCTTCAAATACGTGATACCCAGTAATATTTTCATAGGGGTAGAAGCCTTTGGTTCTCAGGAGTTTAAATGATTCATCACTGTTGTAAATTTTACTTGCAAACATCTTTGTATATGTACATTGTTCATCTTTTAGATTCTTGCTTAGTTCGTCTAGACTGGCAGCTAGAAATTGATATGAATCCTTCAGTCTTATTTTACCTGTACCCGAATTATCCTGTTTAATATCAACACACTTAAACTTCTCCTTGTTCTCTGCGATGCAGTCAAGGTGTATGTCTGGAATCATGCCGATTTTTTCAACTATTAAATGCATGTCATAGTTCTTTGCGTTGTGACAAAATATCGTTAGATCATGAATGTTCGATTTTAGCTTTAGATTACAGGTGTTATGCGCTGCACCTCTAAATTTCCCAGTAAAGTGGCAGTGGTCCCTAACGGTGGGGTTTTTAAAATCAGTGCAAGTTAACTGTTTCCTGCAGATGTGGCAATGAGTTGCTGATAGGAAATTGCTTTCATCCTCTCAGTCATCATTATTGGAACAGGTTGAAGGGTGCTAATCACTTTTTGCAGCTCTAACATTCTGGCAATAAACTGCTCCACACACTGCTCTCCAAAGAAATAATTATACTCAACAAGTCCTTTTGTATTAATAAAGGCATATGCTACTGAATTGGGGACATGTTTTTTGTTTGTTTGAGTTTGTTTTGTTTGTTTGTTTTGTGTTTGAGTTTTTTTGAGTTTCTGGCATGATTGAGCATTCGAAATCAGCATATACAACAAATGGGAGCTTCTCCATCTTGTGATAGTTCTTAAACCGGAGATACTTCTCTTCAGCTGAAGGAAGAGAGCAGTTTGTTGGGTGATCCTCGCATGATAATTCATTCTCTGTTAGCTTTTCAAAGCGTTCAGGTCCACTGTAATGCTTAAGGCACAAGCGGCAGATGGCAACAGCCTCGTGATGATTATTCAACTGCTTGTGAATGAGTCTTGAAAGATCTTTAACCAAACATAGTGAGCCTCCTCTAGTAAATTACCAATCACTAGAAGATCCACTTCAATCCGCCTTTTCCCCTCAGGATCTAAAACGTCTTTGCTACATCTGACCGGTTGAACTTTCTCAGTTTTTTCACTCCACTCAAAGACTGTGATTCTAATTTTGTTATTAAACACTTCTTCTAGCTTTGGGATCTGAGAGATCGCCAAGCCTCCTTTGTCAAACCTGATTCCCTTCTTTTCGCATTCGATGAGATAGTAGTTGAAATAATTTTGATAATTTGAGGTTCTTTCGGGTGGTGAGGTACACTAAAAAAGTGCAGAAAGAACTGCCCATAGAGCACAGCAATTGTCTTTATTTTTAACATTTATGCAAGCTTTTTTGCCGGCTAGCTTATGGGGAGCTCTATATAAGAGGAGGCTTTAAGTGGGTCATATTTCATGACCATGACAGTCGCTCTTTGAATCCCCCCACGACCCATCCGGAACCTCTGGATGTAAACGCTTCAATTTTCTTAGTGACATCTTGAAGGAAAGGATCCAGTGTGTCTGTAGGGGTGAATGGCTTTGCCTTTGTTGTCATGTAATACTCGAGATGCTCAGTGGGTTTTGCAGGCATATAAAACGCAATCTTGAATGATATCTGTAGTTTAAAAGTCTTGCGTGTTTTGAGTGTGTGATCAACAACTGATTGGATGCTGTCTTTATAGTCGTAGATGTTTGCGGTGGTATCCTTAATTGGATTGTGTACTCTATGTAATGTTCTGTAAACTTCCTCTGTGCAAAATTAATCTCTTCAATGGCAAGCTCCGACTCTTTTAAATGGATTAATTGCTCTAATTTCTCTTGTTCCTGCTTATTTTGTGGGTACTTTGCTTTTTCACCAGTGAGAGTTTCGTATTTGTTAACTAAGTTGCGACTCCTCTCTTGGTGTTCCTTTGCAGGATTTTTATAGGCGCATACTGGTTGGATTCTAATTGATTGATGATTTCCAACTGTTTTTCATAGCTTCCCAGGTGACCAGGGTCTGTGTTAAACTTTTGTTTACATGCTTCTCTTAGTAAATTACTTTTGTCTTGAAATGAGACGCCTTTTGAAAAATAAAAATATTGTTGACTAAATCTTTTGCTGGATTAGCTTTTGGCATTTTTTTCTCTAAAATAAAAAAAAATTTTGAGGTGACCACCCTGATAGAAAAGTTGAACTGTTTCTACATCCTATAAGTAGCGTTAGGTTTATGAAGCTGGATAAAGTGGGGTTTTAAACCTCATCACATGCGCATTATTGTAAACCCAGCATTGTGCATGTCATGATGGCTTTGACAATGTCAGACTTGCTTACAGAATTTTCATGCTCACAATCATCACGATCGGGGCAAGCCCTCTCCTGCCTTAATTGTTATACCTTTGTCTCTTGCAATCTTTTGCAATTCAAGCTGGTGGGCTCTATCATTCCCAGCTTTAACAGCAGTTGCTACACCTCCAGCTACACCACCTGCGGCACTTACAGCGCCTGCAATGATCGGAATAAGAGCTGCTAATGGTAGGATTCCTCCTGACTTTTCATCTGTGATGCTGTGTCTTTGCTCATTACACTGAACTATTTGCTGGTGGGATCGATTTTACTTTGATACCTTTAATTGATATAAGACCTGGTTTCTTTGATTCAATGATTTTATTGAGTTTATTGATGGTTCTGGTTTCAATCTTTGTCATTTTTTATTTTAATATTTTAATTAATTTCTGTGTCAGCTGGTATCACTAGGAGTTCAGCTCTAGTGAATGACCGTGTGGGCGGATTTAGGCGTTAAAGGCTTGAGATAAAAAGTAATAGTCACCAGAGTCGGAGGTAAAATGTCTGTCTATTTTATGTACATCAAGGCTGAAGTATGGATCTGTAGCTCTTCTTTTAGTCTGTCCTTCTCTAGCTCTCCAGGTAGATATAAAAAGCGTAGAAACTCAGAGTTTGTCAGTATGT
>NIVC01001830.1:122500-233063 GCA_002269645.1 Macrostomum lignano | reverse complement strand
AAGAGCCAGGCCCTGCTCTGCAATATCACTCAAACGCACAAGCTCTTGGAACCGTTATAATCTTCCTCTAACTGACTCACCGGCCTCGGTATAGCTTAGCAGCTTGGCTGTGCCTCGGCAGCATTGGCAGCCTTGGTATTACCACCCACAGAGCTACTTAGAACAAAGAGCCAGGCCTAGCTCTGCAATATCACTCAAACACACAGAGCTGTTGCAGTCGCTATAATCCTCATCTAACTGACTCACTTTATGTACCTGCCGCTGAATGTCCAGCAACAGTTATATTGTGTATTTAAAATATCAAAAGCGCATAATTGAAAAAGATGCCAGTACGATGACTGTCACTTTAGCAGGTTGGCTGAACGAGTTACGAAATGGATGCAAATAAAATTAGAAGGCGAAGGTGGGAAGAATCGAGATGAGGGCAAGGCCAAGGCCGTACGCGAGCTTATTTAGATAAAACACAGAACATGCAATTCTAGGGTCGCAAAGATAAAGATTAGGGTTTGAGCTAGCTCGTAAACAATGAGAAAAGGTGAAAAGTTGCTTGAACCAAGTGTGGCTGGAGTTGAGGAGAAATCGATAATGAAAGGTATATAGTTTTGAAAGAACAGAAAACAATTAAATAGGCACAGGTTAGCCTTACTCTGCGACAAACAGTCCGTCTGGCATGGTCTAACTCAGCATTTTCACTCAAACACACAGAGCTCCTGCAACCGTTATAATCTTCATCTAACTGACTCACTGGCCTCTGTATATCTTAGCAGCCTTGGCTGTCCTATTTAGAACAAAGAGCCAGCCCCAACTCAGAATTTTCACTCAAACACACAGAGCTCCTGCAACCGTTATAATCTTCATCTAACTGAGTCACTGGCCTCTGTATATCTTAGCAGCCTTGGCTGTGCCTTGGCAGTATTGGCAGCCTTGGCAGTACCACCCACAGAGCTACTTAGATCAAAGAGCCAGGCCTAGCTCTGCAATATCACTCGAACACACAGAACTCTTGGAACCGTTATAATCTTCATCTAACTGACTCACTGGCCTCTGTATATCTTAGCAGCCTTGGCTGTGCCTTGGCAGTATTGGCAGCCTTGGCAGTACCACCCACAGAGCTACTTAGAACAAAGAGCCAGGCCCAGCTCTGCAATATCACTCGAACACACAGAACTCTTGGAACCGTTGTAATCTTCATCTAACTCACTCACCGGCCTCTGTATATCTTAGCAGCCTTGGCTGTTCCTTGGCAGCATTGGCAGCCTTGGCAGTACCACCCACAGAGCTACTTAGATCAAAGAGCCAGGCCTAGCTCTGCAATATCACTCAAACACACAGAGCTCTTGGAACCGTTATAATCTTCATCTAACTGACTCACCGGCCTCTGTATATCTTAGCAGCCTTGGCTGTGCCTTGGCAGTATTGGCAGCCATGGCTGTCCTATACTTAGAACAAAGAGCCAGGCCTAGCTCTGCAATATCACTCAAACACACAGAGCTCTTGGAACCGTTATAATCTTCATCTAACTGACTCACCGGCCTCTGTATATCTTAGCAGCCTTGGCTGTCCTATTTAGAACAAAGAGCCAGCCCCAACTCAGAATTTTCACTCAAACACACAGAGCTCCTGCAACCGTTATAATCTTCATCTAACTGAGTCACTGGCCTCTGTATATCTTAGCAGCCTTGGCTGTGCCTTGGCAGTATTGGCAGCCTTGGCAGTACCACCCACAGAGCTACTTAGATCAAAGAGCCAGGCCTAGCTCTGCAATATCACTCAAACACACAGAGCTCTTGGAACCGTTATAATCTTCATCTAACTCACTCACCGGCCTCTGTATATCTTAGCAGCCTTGGCTGTGCCTTGGCAGTATTGGCAGCCTTGGCAGTACCACCCACAGAGCTACTTAGAACAAAGAGCCAGGCCCAGCTCTGCAATATCACTCAAACACACAGAGCTCTTGGAACCGTTATAATCTTCATCTAACTGACTCACTGGCCTCTGTATATCTTAGCAGCCTTGGCTGTTCCTTGGCAGCATTGGCAGCCTTGGCAGTACCACCCACAGAGCTACTTAGATCAAAGAGCCAGGCCTAGCTCTGCAATATCACTCAAACACACAGAGCTCTTGGAACCGTTATAATCTTCATCTAACTGACTCACCGGCCTCTGTATATCTTAGCAGCCTTGGCTGTGCCTTGGCAGTATTGGCAGCCATGGCTGTCCTATACTTAGAACAAAGAGCCAGGCCTAGCTCTGCAATATCACTCAAACACACAGAGCTCTTGGAACCGTTATAATCTTCATCTAACTGACTCACCGGCCTCTGTATATCTTAGCAGCCTTGGCTGTTCCTTGGCAGCATTGGCAGCCTTGGCAGTACCACCCACAGAGCTACTTAGATCAAAGAGCCAGGCCTAGCTCTGCAATATCACTCAAACACACAGAGCTCTTGGAACCGTTATAATCTTCATCTAACTGACTCACTGGCCTCTGTATATCTTAGCAGCCTTGGCTGTCCTATACTTAGAACAAAGAGCCAGGCCCTGCTCTGCAATATCACTCAAACGCACAGAGCTCTTGGAACCGTTATAATCTTCCTCTAACTGACTCACCGGCCTCGGTATAGCTTAGCAGCCTTGGCTGTGCCTCGGCAGCATTGGCAGCCTTGGTATTACCACCCACAGAGCTACTTAGAACAAAGAGCCAGGCCTAGCTCTGCAATATCACTCAAACACACAGAGCTGTTGCAGTCGCTATAATCCTCATCTAACTGACTCACTTTTATGTACCTGCCGCTGAATGTCCCAGCAACAGTTATATTGTGTATTTAAAATATCAAAAGCGCATAATTGAAAAAGATGCCAGTACGATGACTGTCACTTTAGCAGGTTGGCTGAACGAGTTACGAAATGGATGCAAATAAAATTAGAAGGCGAAGGTGGGAAGAATCGAGATGAGGGCAAGGCCAAGGCCGTACGCGAGCTTATTTAGATAAAACACAGAACATGCAATTCTAGGGTCGCAAAGATAAAGATTAGGGTTTGAGCTAGCTCGTAAACAATGAGAAAAGGTGAAAAGTTGCTTGAACCAAGTGTGGCTGGAGTTGAGGAGAAATCGATAATGAAAGGTATATAGTTTTGAAAGAACAGAAAACAATTAAATAGGCACAGGTTAGCCTTACTCTGCGACAAACAGTCCGTCTGGCATGGTCTAACTCAGCATTTTCACTCAAACACACAGAGCTCCTGCAACCGTTATAATCTTCATCTAACTGACTCACTGGCCTCTGTATATCTTAGCAGCCTTGGCTGTCCTATTTAGAACAAAGAGCCAGCCCCAACTCAGAATTTTCACTCAAACACACAGAGCTCCTGCAACCGTTATAATCTTCATCTAACTGAGTCACTGGCCTCTGTATATCTTAGCAGCCTTGGCTGTGCCTTGGCAGTATTGGCAGCCTTGGCAGTACCACCCACAGAGCTACTTAGATCAAAGAGCCAGGCCTAGCTCTGCAATATCACTCGAACACACAGAACTCTTGGAACCGTTATAATCTTCATCTAACTGACTCACTGGCCTCTGTATATCTTAGCAGCCTTGGCTGTGCCTTGGCAGTATTGGCAGCCTTGGCAGTACCACCCACAGAGCTACTTAGAACAAAGAGCCAGGCCCAGCTCTGCAATATCACTCGAACACACAGAACTCTTGGAACCGTTGTAATCTTCATCTAACTCACTCACCGGCCTCTGTATATCTTAGCAGCCTTGGCTGTTCCTTGGCAGCATTGGCAGCCTTGGCAGTACCACCCACAGAGCTACTTAGATCAAAGAGCCAGGCCTAGCTCTGCAATATCACTCAAACACACAGAGCTCTTGGAACCGTTATAATCTTCATCTAACTGACTCACCGGCCTCTGTATATCTTAGCAGCCTTGGCTGTGCCTTGGCAGTATTGGCAGCCATGGCTGTCCTATACTTAGAACAAAGAGCCAGGCCTAGCTCTGCAATATCACTCAAACACACAGAGCTCTTGGAACCGTTATAATCTTCATCTAACTGACTCACCGGCCTCTGTATATCTTAGCAGCCTTGGCTGTCCTATTTAGAACAAAGAGCCAGCCCCAACTCAGAATTTTCACTCAAACACACAGAGCTCCTGCAACCGTTATAATCTTCATCTAACTGAGTCACTGGCCTCTGTATATCTTAGCAGCCTTGGCTGTGCCTTGGCAGTATTGGCAGCCTTGGCAGTACCACCCACAGAGCTACTTAGATCAAAGAGCCAGGCCTAGCTCTGCAATATCACTCAAACACACAGAGCTCTTGGAACCGTTATAATCTTCATCTAACTCACTCACCGGCCTCTGTATATCTTAGCAGCCTTGGCTGTGCCTTGGCAGTATTGGCAGCCTTGGCAGTACCACCCACAGAGCTACTTAGAACAAAGAGCCAGGCCCAGCTCTGCAATATCACTCAAACACACAGAGCTCTTGGAACCGTTATAATCTTCATCTAACTGACTCACTGGCCTCTGTATATCTTAGCAGCCTTGGCTGTTCCTTGGCAGCATTGGCAGCCTTGGCAGTACCACCCACAGAGCTACTTAGATCAAAGAGCCAGGCCTAGCTCTGCAATATCACTCAAACACACAGAGCTCTTGGAACCGTTATAATCTTCATCTAACTGACTCACCGGCCTCTGTATATCTTAGCAGCCTTGGCTGTGCCTTGGCAGTATTGGCAGCCATGGCTGTCCTATACTTAGAACAAAGAGCCAGGCCTAGCTCTGCAATATCACTCAAACACACAGAGCTCTTGGAACCGTTATAATCTTCATCTAACTGACTCACCGGCCTCTGTATATCTTAGCAGCCTTGGCTGTTCCTTGGCAGCATTGGCAGCCTTGGCAGTACCACCCACAGAGCTACTTAGATCAAAGAGCCAGGCCTAGCTCTGCAATATCACTCAAACACACAGAGCTCTTGGAACCGTTATAATCTTCATCTAACTGACTCACTGGCCTCTGTATATCTTAGCAGCCTTGGCTGTCCTATACTTAGAACAAAGAGCCAGGCCCTGCTCTGCAATATCACTCAAACGCACAGAGCTCTTGGAACCGTTATAATCTTCCTCTAACTGACTCACCGGCCTCGGTATAGCTTAGCAGCCTTGGCTGTGCCTCGGCAGCATTGGCAGCCTTGGTATTACCACCCACAGAGCTACTTAGAACAAAGAGCCAGGCCTAGCTCTGCAATATCACTCAAACACACAGAGCTGTTGCAGTCGCTATAATCCTCATCTAACTGACTCACTTTTATGTACCTGCCGCTGAATGTCCCAGCAACAGTTATATTGTGTATTTAAAATATCAAAAGCGCATAATTGAAAAAGATGCCAGTACGATGACTGTCACTTTAGCAGGTTGGCTGAACGAGTTACGAAATGGATGCAAATAAAATTAGAAGGCGAAGGTGGGAAGAATCGAGATGAGGGCAAGGCCAAGGCCGTACGCGAGCTTATTTAGATAAAACACAGAACATGCAATTCTAGGGTCGCAAAGATAAAGATTAGGGTTTGAGCTAGCTCGTAAACAATGAGAAAAGGTGAAAAGTTGCTTGAACCATGTGTGGCTGGAGTTGAGGAGAAATCGATAATGAAAGGTATATAGTTTTGAAAGAACAGAAAACAATTAAATAGGCACAGGTTAGCCTTACTCTGCGACAAACAGTCCGTCTGGCATGGTCTAACTCAGCATTTTCACTCAAACACACAGAGCTCCTGCAACCGTTATAATCTTCATCTAACTGACTCACTGGCCTCTGTATATCTTAGCAGCCTTGGCTGTCCTATTTAGAACAAAGAGCCAGCCCCAACTCAGAATTTTCACTCAAACACACAGAGCTCCTGCAACCGTTATAATCTTCATCTAACTGAGTCACTGGCCTCTGTATATCTTAGCAGCCTTGGCTGTGCCTTGGCAGTATTGGCAGCCTTGGCAGTACCACCCACAGAGCTACTTAGATCAAAGAGCCAGGCCTAGCTCTGCAATATCACTCAAACACACAGAGCTCTTGGAACCGTTATAATCTTCATCTAACTCACTCACCGGCCTCTGTATATCTTAGCAGCCTTGGCTGTGCCTTGGCAGTATTGGCAGCCTTGGCAGTACCACCCACAGAGCTACTTAGAACAAAGAGCCAGGCCCAGCTCTGCAATATCACTCAAACACACAGAGCTCTTGGAACCGTTATAATCTTCATCTAACTGACTCACTGGCCTCTGTATATCTTAGCAGCCTTGGCTGTTCCTTGGCAGCATTGGCAGCCTTGGCAGTACCACCCACAGAGCTACTTAGATCAAAGAGCCAGGCCTAGCTCTGCAATATCACTCAAACACACAGAGCTCTTGGAACCGTTATAATCTTCATCTAACTGACTCACCGGCCTCTGTATATCTTAGCAGCCTTGGCTGTGCCTTGGCAGTATTGGCAGCCATGGCTGTCCTATACTTAGAACAAAGAGCCAGGCCTAGCTCTGCAATATCACTCAAACACACAGAGCTCTTGGAACCGTTATAATCTTCATCTAACTGACTCACCGGCCTCTGTATATCTTAGCAGCCTTGGCTGTTCCTTGGCAGCATTGGCAGCCTTGGCAGTACCACCCACAGAGCTACTTAGATCAAAGAGCCAGGCCTAGCTCTGCAATATCACTCAAACACACAGAGCTCTTGGAACCGTTATAATCTTCATCTAACTGACTCACTGGCCTCTGTATATCTTAGCAGCCTTGGCTGTCCTATACTTAGAACAAAGAGCCAGGCCCTGCTCTGCAATATCACTCAAACGCACAGAGCTCTTGGAACCGTTATAATCTTCCTCTAACTGACTCACCGGCCTCGGTATAGCTTAGCAGCCTTGGCTGTGCCTCGGCAGCATTGGCAGCCTTGGTATTACCACCCACAGAGCTACTTAGAACAAAGAGCCAGGCCTAGCTCTGCAATATCACTCAAACACACAGAGCTGTTGCAGTCGCTATAATCCTCATCTAACTGACTCACTTTTATGTACCTGCCGCTGAATGTCCCAGCAACAGTTATATTGTGTATTTAAAATATCAAAAGCGCATAATTGAAAAAGATGCCAGTACGATGACTGTCACTTTAGCAGGTTGGCTGAACGAGTTACGAAATGGATGCAAATAAAATTAGAAGGCGAAGGTGGGAAGAATCGAGATGAGGGCAAGGCCAAGGCCGTACGCGAGCTTATTTAGATAAAACACAGAACATGCAATTCTAGGGTCGCAAAGATAAAGATTAGGGTTTGAGCTAGCTCGTAAACAATGAGAAAAGGTGAAAAGTTGCTTGAACCAAGTGTGGCTGGAGTTGAGGAGAAATCGATAATGAAAGGTATATAGTTTTGAAAGAACAGAAAACAATTAAATAGGCACAGGTTAGCCTTACTCTGCGACAAACAGTCCGTCTGGCATGGTCTAACTCAGCATTTTCACTCAAACACACAGAGCTCCTGCAACCGTTATAATCTTCATCTAACTGACTCACTGGCCTCTGTATATCTTAGCAGCCTTGGCTGTCCTATTTAGAACAAAGAGCCAGCCCCAACTCAGAATTTTCACTCAAACACACAGAGCTCCTGCAACCGTTATAATCTTCATCTAACTGAGTCACTGGCCTCTGTATATCTTAGCAGCCTTGGCTGTGCCTTGGCAGTATTGGCAGCCTTGGCAGTACCACCCACAGAGCTACTTAGATCAAAGAGCCAGGCCTAGCTCTGCAATATCACTCAAACACACAGAGCTCTTGGAACCGTTATAATCTTCATCTAACTCACTCACCGGCCTCTGTATATCTTAGCAGCCTTGGCTGTGCCTTGGCAGTATTGGCAGCCTTGGCAGTACCACCCACAGAGCTACTTAGAACAAAGAGCCAGGCCCAGCTCTGCAATATCACTCAAACACACAGAGCTCTTGGAACCGTTATAATCTTCATCTAACTGACTCACTGGCCTCTGTATATCTTAGCAGCCTTGGCTGTCCTATACTTAGAACAAAGAGCCAGCCCCAACTCAGCATTTTCACTCAAACACACAGAGCTCTTGGAACCGTTATAATCTTCATCTAACTGACTCACCGGCCTCTGTATATCTTAGCAGCCTTGGCTGTGCCTTGGCAGTATTGGCAGCCATGGCTGTCCTATACTTAGAACAAAGAGCCAGGCCTAGCTCTGCAATATCACTCAAACACACAGAGCTCTTGGAACCGTTATAATCTTCATCTAACTGACTCACCGGCCTCTGTATATCTTAGCAGCCTTGGCTGTTCCTTGGCAGCATTGGCAGCCTTGGCAGTACCACCCACAGAGCTACTTAGATCAAAGAGCCAGGCCTAGCTCTGCAATATCACTCAAACACACAGAGCTCTTGGAACCGTTATAATCTTCATCTAACTGACTCACTGGCCTCTGTATATCTTAGCAGCCTTGGCTGTCCTATACTTAGAACAAAGAGCCAGGCCCTGCTCTGCAATATCACTCAAACGCACAGAGCTCTTGGAACCGTTATAATCTTCCTCTAACTGACTCACCGGCCTCGGTATAGCTTAGCAGCCTTGGCTGTGCCTCGGCAGCATTGGCAGCCTTGGTATTACCACCCACAGAGCTACTTAGAACAAAGAGCCAGGCCTAGCTCTGCAATATCACTCAAACACACAGAGCTGTTGCAGTCGCTATAATCCTCATCTAACTGACTCACTTTTAT
The DNA here is from genome assembly GCA_002269645.1 of Macrostomum lignano. Taxonomy (NCBI): domain Eukaryota; kingdom Metazoa; phylum Platyhelminthes; family Macrostomidae; genus Macrostomum; species Macrostomum lignano. The sequence continues at coordinate 224,296 of NIVC01001830.1, read as the reverse complement.
GTACCTGCCGCTGAATGTCCCAGCAACAGTTATATTGTGTATTTAAAATATCAAAAGCGCATAATTGAAAAAGATGCCAGTACGATGACTGTCACTTTAGCAGGTTGGCTGAACGAGTTACGAAATGGATGCAAATAAAATTAGAAGGCGAAGGTGGGAAGAATCGAGATGAGGGCAAGGCCAAGGCCGTACGCGAGCTTATTTAGATAAAACACAGAACATGCAATTCTAGGGTCGCAAAGATAAAGATTAGGGTTTGAGCTAGCTCGTAAACAATGAGAAAAGGTGAAAAGTTGCTTGAACCAAGTGTGGCTGGAGTTGAGGAGAAATCGATAATGAAAGGTATATAGTTTTGAAAGAACAGAAAACAATTAAATAGGCACAGGTTAGCCTTACTCTGCGACAAACAGTCCGTCTGGCATGGTCTAACTCAGCATTTTCACTCAAACACACAGAGCTCCTGCAACCGTTATAATCTTCATCTAACTGACTCACTGGCCTCTGTATATCTTAGCAGCCTTGGCTGTCCTATTTAGAACAAAGAGCCAGCCCCAACTCAGAATTTTCACTCAAACACACAGAGCTCCTGCAACCGTTATAATCTTCATCTAACTGAGTCACTGGCCTCTGTATATCTTAGCAGCCTTGGCTGTGCCTTGGCAGTATTGGCAGCCTTGGCAGTACCACCCACAGAGCTACTTAGATCAAAGAGCCAGGCCTAGCTCTGCAATATCACTCAAACACACAGAGCTCTTGGAACCGTTATAATCTTCATCTAACTCACTCACCGGCCTCTGTATATCTTAGCAGCCTTGGCTGTGCCTTGGCAGTATTGGCAGCCTTGGCAGTACCACCCACAGAGCTACTTAGAACAAAGAGCCAGGCCCAGCTCTGCAATATCACTCAAACACACAGAGCTCTTGGAACCGTTATAATCTTCATCTAACTGACTCACTGGCCTCTGTATATCTTAGCAGCCTTGGCTGTCCTATACTTAGAACAAAGAGCCAGCCCCAACTCAGCATTTTCACTCAAACACACAGAGCTCTTGGAACCGTTATAATCTTCATCTAACTGACTCACCGGCCTCTGTATATCTTAGCAGCCTTGGCTGTGCCTTGGCAGTATTGGCAGCCATGGCTGTCCTATACTTAGAACAAAGAGCCAGGCCTAGCTCTGCAATATCACTCAAACACACAGAGCTCTTGGAACCGTTATAATCTTCATCTAACTGACTCACCGGCCTCTGTATATCTTAGCAGCCTTGGCTGTTCCTTGGCAGCATTGGCAGCCTTGGCAGTACCACCCACAGAGCTACTTAGATCAAAGAGCCAGGCCTAGCTCTGCAATATCACTCAAACACACAGAGCTCTTGGAACCGTTATAATCTTCATCTAACTGAGTCACTGGCCTCTGTATATCTTAGCAGCCTTGGCTGTCCTATACTTAGAACAAAGAGCCAGGCCCTGCTCTGCAATATCACTCAAACGCACAGAGCTCTTGGAACCGTTATAATCTTCCTCTAACTGACTCACCGGCCTCGGTATAGCTTAGCAGCCTTGGCTGTGCCTCGGCAGCATTGGCAGCCTTGGTATTACCACCCACAGAGCTACTTAGAACAAAGAGCCAGGCCTAGCTCTGCAATATCACTCAAACACACAGAGCTGTTGCAGTCGCTATAATCCTCATCTAACTGACTCACTTTTATGTACCTACCGCTGAATGTCCCAGCAACAGTTATATTGTGTATTTAAAATATCAAAAGCGCATAATTGAAAAAGATGCCAGTACGATGACTGTCACTTTAGCAGGTTGGCTGAACGAGTTACGAAATGGATGCAAATAAAATTAGAAGGCGAAGGTGGGAAGAATCGAGATGAGGGCAAGGCCAAGGCCGTACGCGAGCTTATTTAGATAAAACACAGAACATGCAATTCTAGGGTCGCAAAGATAAAGATTAGGGTTTGAGCTAGCTCGTAAACAATGAGAAAAGGTGAAAAGTTGCTTGAACCATGTGTGGCTGGAGTTGAGGAGAAATCGATAATGAAAGGTATATAGTTTTGAAAGAACAGAAAACAATTAAATAGGCACAGGTTAGCCTTACTCTGCGACAAACAGTCCGTCTGGCATGGTCTAACTCAGCATTTTCACTCAAACACACAGAGCTCCTGCAACCGTTATAATCTTCATCTAACTGACTCACTGGCCTCTGTATATCTTAGCAGCCTTGGCTGTCCTATTTAGAACAAAGAGCCAGCCCCAACTCAGAATTTTCACTCAAACACACAGAGCTCCTGCAACCGTTATAATCTTCATCTAACTGAGTCACTGGCCTCTGTATATCTTAGCAGCCTTGGCTGTGCCTTGGCAGTATTGGCAGCCTTGGCAGTACCACCCACAGAGCTACTTAGATCAAAGAGCCAGGCCTAGCTCTGCAATATCACTCAAACACACAGAGCTCTTGGAACCGTTATAATCTTCATCTAACTCACTCACCGGCCTCTGTATATCTTAGCAGCCTTGGCTGTGCCTTGGCAGTATTGGCAGCCTTGGCAGTACCACCCACAGAGCTACTTAGAACAAAGAGCCAGGCCCAGCTCTGCAATATCACTCAAACACACAGAGCTCTTGGAACCGTTATAATCTTCATCTAACTGACTCACTGGCCTCTGTATATCTTAGCAGCCTTGGCTGTCCTATACTTAGAACAAAGAGCCAGCCCCAACTCAGCATTTTCACTCAAACACACAGAGCTCTTGGAACCGTTATAATCTTCATCTAACTGACTCACCGGCCTCTGTATATCTTAGCAGCCTTGGCTGTGCCTTGGCAGTATTGGCAGCCATGGCTGTCCTATACTTAGAACAAAGAGCCAGGCCTAGCTCTGCAATATCACTCAAACACACAGAGCTCTTGGAACCGTTATAATCTTCATCTAACTGACTCACCGGCCTCTGTATATCTTAGCAGCCTTGGCTGTTCCTTGGCAGCATTGGCAGCCTTGGCAGTACCACCCACAGAGCTACTTAGATCAAAGAGCCAGGCCTAGCTCTGCAATATCACTCAAACACACAGAGCTCTTGGAACCGTTATAATCTTCATCTAACTGAGTCACTGGCCTCTGTATATCTTAGCAGCCTTGGCTGTCCTATACTTAGAACAAAGAGCCAGGCCCTGCTCTGCAATATCACTCAAACGCACAGAGCTCTTGGAACCGTTATAATCTTCCTCTAACTGACTCACCGGCCTCGGTATAGCTTAGCAGCCTTGGCTGTGCCTCGGCAGCATTGGCAGCCTTGGTATTACCACCCACAGAGCTACTTAGAACAAAGAGCCAGGCCTAGCTCTGCAATATCACTCAAACACACAGAGCTGTTGCAGTCGCTATAATCCTCATCTAACTGACTCACTTTTATGTACCTACCGCTGAATGTCCCAGCAACAGTTATATTGTGTATTTAAAATATCAAAAGCGCATAATTGAAAAAGATGCCAGTACGATGACTGTCACTTTAGCAGGTTGGCTGAACGAGTTACGAAATGGATGCAAATAAAATTAGAAGGCGAAGGTGGGAAGAATCGAGATGAGGGCAAGGCCAAGGCCGTACGCGAGCTTATTTAGATAAAACACAGAACATGCAATTCTAGGGTCGCAAAGATAAAGATTAGGGTTTGAGCTAGCTCGTAAACAATGAGAAAAGGTGAAAAGTTGCTTGAACCATGTGTGGCTGGAGTTGAGGAGAAATCGATAATGAAAGGTATATAGTTTTGAAAGAACAGAAAACAATTAAATAGGCACAGGTTAGCCTTACTCTGCGACAAACAGTCCGTCTGGCATGGTCTAACTCAGCATTTTCACTCAAACACACAGAGCTCCTGCAACCGTTATAATCTTCATCTAACTGACTCACTGGCCTCTGTATATCTTAGCAGCCTTGGCTGTCCTATTTAGAACAAAGAGCCAGCCCCAACTCAGAATTTTCACTCAAACACACAGAGCTCCTGCAACCGTTATAATCTTCATCTAACTGAGTCACTGGCCTCTGTATATCTTAGCAGCCTTGGCTGTGCCTTGGCAATATTTGGCAGCCTTGGCTGTCCTATACTTAGAACAAAGAGCCAGGCCTAGCTCTGCAATATCACTCAAACTCAAGGAGCAGAGACATTAAAAAGCGATGACGGGGTGCTGAGCTTTTAGTGAAAGCAGTTTTCGTTTTGGCCTTTTTCTTCAGCAGTGAATGCTTCACGTGTGTGAAATGTGAGTCAGTTGTATCCGCTGCTACACCTAGAAGTATTAGTATCCCTTAATTTTCGATCTCGATTTTTTATTTTTCAGTTTGTTTTTTTGTATATCCCTATATAATTTCTGTTTTGATTGTCTCGCAGCAGCATTCCTACTGCCGTAGGCAGGGAAATACTTCGATATTACTTACTCTTTGTTCCACTAGTAGCCTGGAGAGACAATTAATTCGAAATCCTCGAAGCTGTTAGGAATCGGTTCGAGATTTTTGGTCCTTAATATAGGTAATTTTGTCCGCCAGGGCGACATGTAATTTCGTCCGTTCCCAAGTAATTGCCTTCTCCCTCTCTCCTCTCCCTCTCTCCCCCTCTCTCCTCTCCCTCTCTCCTCTCCCTCTCCCTCTCCCCTCTCCCTCTCCCCTCTCCCTCTCTCCTCTCCCTCTCTCCTCTCCCTCTCCCTCTCTCCTCTCCCTCTCTCCTCTCCCTCTCTCCTCTCCCTCTCTCCTCTCCCTCTCCCTTTTCCCTCTCCCTTCTCCCTCTCCCTTCTCCCTCTCCCTTCTCCCTCTCCCTTCTCCCTCTCCCTTCTCCCTCTCTCCTCTCCCTCTCTCCTTTCCCTCTCTCCCCTCCCTCTCCTCTCTCCTCTCCCTCTCTCCTCTCCCTCTCCCTTCTCCCTCTCTCTTCTCCCTCTCTCCTCTCCCTCTCTCTCCTCTCTCTCTCATCTCCCTCTCCCCTCTCCCTCATCTCCTCTCCTCTCTACCCTCTTTCTCTCACAGTTTTCCCCTCTCTCTCTCATTCTCCTTGCATCTTCCTTCCGTCCCCTATCTCTACTTTATATTTCCCATCTCTTTTTGTCTAGAAAAAAATCAAAATCCAAAATCATGCTCAAAAGCATATTCAGTCAGTAGTCACAGATTTTGGTACTTTTTTACACGTCGACAAACAGAAGACACGCAATAACCCATCACTATCCAAGCCCCATCTCAGCTCAATATGTAGCAAAATTTTGGATTCTGCACAGATAAGGCATCGCAACAGCAGGCTGCCTCATCCTCGAGATCCAGTTTCTCCTGCTCTCCGCAAACAATAAATTTCCCAGTTTGTCCTTACGCCCTTCCTGTTCTTCTCGCACTGTCTGCGGCTCTCCGCAGGAGGAACAACTAGGACAGGCAGAAACCCGAGGAAAAAGAAGTCGATTGGATCGATTGACGAGTTCGTTCCTGCTGCAGCCAATCAGGCCTGGCCTTCCTATTCATCAGCAGCTTCGATGCACAAAAGCAGGCAATTTCAGCCTCATTATGTACTCGCAGCTCTCTGACTCAAAGGCGACTTGAATTCAAACAGTCAGTCGCTTTAAATCAGCAAAATTCTCCAGCTCCACAGGCCCCGCAATGCGCGCAGGCCTGCCTGAAGTCATTGGGACCGTCCTGCTGCCGTTGCTACTGCTGCTGCTCCTACTCAGAACAACGGCCGCAGCTAGTCCGGACACGTCTCGGACGCTGTCCGAGTCACACCTGCCTCTGCTGGTGAATGCTACTCGAGCAGAGCGGTTGCGCCAGCTGGCCGGCCCGCTGCTCCGGCCGCGTCCGGTTGGATCAGCCGGACACTCTGCTGTCCGAGCCGCACTGTCCGAGTTTCTGACCGGTCACCTCGGCTGGACAGTGGCCGAGGATCGATTCTGGGCCGACACGCCGGTCGGCCCGCGCCAGTTCGTCAATCTGGTGGCCAGCCGCCGGGCGGCAAAGAACTCGTCGTTGAAGCCGAAGGTCCTCGCCCTGGCCGCGCACTTCGACACCGCGGCGACGGTTTCGCCCGACTTTGTTCGTGCCACTGACTCGGCCGTGCCCTGCGCCATGCTGCTGCTGCTCGCCGAGGCGTTGAACTCCGTGGCTGCTTCGGATGGCAGCCGCTGGGATGTCCGCCTGGTGTTCTTCGACGGTGAGGAGTCGCTGAGCGGCCAGTGGTCGGCCGAGGACTCGCTGTACGGCTCCCGGCACCTGGCAGCTCGACTGTCGGCCGAGCTGTCCGAGTTGGTGCTGCTCGACCTCATCGGCGCCGAGTCGCCTCGCTTTGTCTACGCAGAGCCGGCGGTCGGCCCGCCGAGCCTTCAAGAGCGTCGTCGACTTGCCGACGTCGAGCTAGCCGACTTTGACCGCCTGGTTGCCATGGAGACACGGCTCCGTTCGGCCGGCCTGCTTCCGGAGGCGTCTGCCGCTTTCTTCCGTTTCGCCGATAACTTCCGGTGGCCGACTGTCGACACCGTCGACGACGATCATGCGCCGTTTCGTCGACTAGGCGTGCCGACGCTGCACCTGGTGCCGACTCCGTTCCCGAGGGTATGGCACCGCGCCAGCGACACGGGCGCCCGGGTGCACTGGGGCCACTCGGCCGCGGTGGCGCGGATCCTTCTGGGCTGGCTGGTCGAGAAAATGGCCTGAAGCAGAGCATCGCATGGCGCCTGAGTGTGGCGCCACGGCAAGACACACGCCATTTTGAGCAGGCAGACTTGCTGATGCTCTGAAGCGAGAGGACAAACTTGAATAAGCATCTTTTAATCAAGCAAATGAGCGACGCTCAGCTGACGGAGTTCAATTTTTCACTCTTTTGGGAAAGATTTTGATTAGATAGATTTGGATGGATAGATGGATGTGTGGGTGGTGGATGTGTGGGTTGATGGATGTGTGGGTTGATGGATGTGTGGGTGGATGGTGTGTGGGTTGATGGATGTGTATGTGGATGGATGTGTGGGTTGATGGATGTGTATGTGGATGGATGTGTGGGTGGACGGATAGACGTGTGGGTGGATAGATGTGTGGCTGGATAGATGCGTGGTAGGGTTGATGGATAGATGTGTGGCTGGATAGATGCGTGGGTGGGTTGATGGATAGATGTGTGGCTGGATAAATGTGTGGCTGGATAGATGTGTGGCTGGATAAATGTGTGGCTGGATAGATGTGTGGCTGGATAGATGCGTGGTAGGGTTGATGGATAGATGTGTGGCTGGATAGATGCGTGGTAGGGTTGATGGATAGATGTGTGGCTGGATAAATGTGTGGCTGGATAAATGTGTGGCTGGATAGGTGGCAAATGGATCACAGAGTCTGCACAGCCGCTCAATCCCATCATTTTGCTGCTGCCACAACCGGCTCAGTCCAAAGTGTCAAGTGGAGTGTGGCAAGAAATGATGAATTATGAATCAATAATGCGGGGCAGCGGTAGCTTCTGAGTCAGTTAGAAAATGCTTTAATTATGGTGTCAAATCGTGCGTGCGAATCTTCGCTCCGTTCCGGATTCTGGCGGTTGCGACATTCTCTGAGCTCTACTCGACAACTGCGGCCCACCAGGCAAGCCGAACGTGCGCTCCAAAATATCCCTCTGTCTCACCCCCACTGTCTCAACCCAACTGTCTCACCCCACTGCCTCACCCCACTGTCTCACCCCCACTGCCTAACCCCCACTGTCTCACCCCAACTGTCTCACCCAATCTCTCTCATCCCAATCTCTCTCACCCCAATCTGTCTCACCCAATCTGTCTCACCCAATCTGTCTCACCCCCACTGTCTCACCCCAACTGTCTCACCCAATCTCTCTCACCCCAATCTGTCTCAACCAATCTGTCTCACCCAATCTGTCTCACCCAATCTGTCTCATCCCAATCTGTCTCACCCAATCTGTCTCACCCAATCTGTCTCACCCAATCTGTCTCATCCCAATCTCTCTCACCCCCACTGTCTCACCCCAACTGTCTCACCCAATCTCTCTCATCCCAATCTCTCTCACCCCAATCTGTCTCAACCAATCTGTCTCACCCAATCTGTCTCACCCAATCTGTCTCATCCCAATCTGTCTCACCCAATCTGTCTCACCCAATCTGTCTCACCCAATCTGTCTCACCCAATCTGTCTCACCCAATCTGTCTCATCCCAATCTCTCTCACCCAATCTGTCTCACCCAATCTGTCTCACCCAATCTGTCTCACCCAATCTGTCTCACCCAATCTGTCTCACCCAATCTGTCTCATCCCAATCTCTCTCACCCCCACTGTCTCACCCCAACTGTCTCACCCAATCTCTCTCATCCCAATCTGTCTCACCCAATCTGTCTCACCCAATCTGTCTCATCCCAATCTCTCTCACCCTCACTGTCTCACCCCAACTGTCTCACCCAATCTCTCTCATCCCAATCTCTCTCACCCAATCTGTCTCACCCAATCTGTCTCATCCCAATCTCTCTCACCCCCACTGTCTCACCCCAACTGTCTCACCCAATCTCTCTCATCCCAATCTGTCTCACCCAATCTGTCTCACCCAATCTGTCTCATCCCAATCTGTCTCACCCAATCTGTCTCACCCAATCTGTCTCACCCCCACTGTCTCACCCCAACTGTTTCACCTCAACTTTCTCACCCCCACTGTCTCACCCCAACTGTCTCACCCCACCCCAATCTGTCTCACCTAATCTGTCTCACCCAATCTGTCTCACCCAATCTGTCTCACCCAATCTGTCTCACCCAATCTGTCTCACCCAACCTATCTCACCCCAATCTGTCTCACCCAATCTGTCTCACCCCAATCTGTCTCACGGTCTCACCCAATCTGTCTCACCCAATCTGTCTCACCCCAATCTGTCTCACCCCAATCTGTCTCACCCAATCTGTCTCACCCCAATCTGTCTCACCCAATCTGTCTCACCCCAATCTGTCTCACCCCAATCTGTCTCACCCCAATCTGTCTCACCCCAATCTGTCTCACCCCAATCTGTCTCACCCCAATCTGTCTCACCCCCACTGTCTCACTCCTATCTCGCTGTCACCATCCAATCTCTCTCATCTCTTTAACCCAAACCTCTCCGATGTTCATTCCTTTCACATCCCCCGTTAAGTTTATTATCTTCCCAGAATCCACCGCGGTGACCGAACGAACATCGGAGCATGGCAGTCTCACTCTCTTCGTCTCCCAGGGGTCTCAATCAAGTCCATTAGCGAGTGAATGGCTACAGATAAGACAGGCTGACAGACTGATACAAAATGGGATCGGCTAAGCTTGTTCAATTTTCTCCCAAGCCACAATCTGTCGGAGTATTTTACCTTACTAATACACTTATCCAGCCCGAAGGTTTCCCATGGGCTCTGGGAAATCGAGCTGGATGAAATTTCATCTGAAATCGCTTTCCAAAACAGAGCAACTTTAAGAGCTGCTTGCTCTCTTCGAATACCAGAAAGTACATCTTGCACTTGCATAAATAATCAACCTCGGAGGACATTAGATCGTCTGTTGATATTCTTTAAAAATCCCCGTTAGAAACTTCATGACCAATTCTGTACAAGGTACTCAAAGCTGAATTAAAAAAATCGGTACTCAATGAAAATTAGAGACGAATATTTTCTACATGTACAGTTTTGCAAGCTCTACAAGCAACTCCAAACCTGTACAGACAGCTCCAATCCTGTAAAAGGAACTCCAATCCTGTACAAGAAACTACAATGCTGTCCAAGAGACTCCAACCCTGTACAAGAAAATTATAATGCTGTCCAAGGAACTCCGATCCTGTACAAGGATCTCCAACAATGTACAAGAAACTACAATGCTGTACAATAAACTACAATGCTGTACAAGAAACTACAATGCTGTACAAGGAACTCCAACCCTGTACAAGAAAATGCAATGCTGTACAAGGAACTCCGATCCTGTACAAGGATCTCCAACAATGTACAAGAAACTACAATGCTGTCCAAGGGACTCCAACCCTGTACAAGAAAATACAATGCTGTACAAGGAACTCCAACCCTGTACAAGAAAATACAATGCTGTACAAGGAACTCCGATCCTGTACAAGGATCTCAAACCATGTACAAGAAACTAAAATGCTGTACAAGGAACTCCGATCCTGTACAAGGATTTCAAACCATGTACAAGAAACGACAATGCTGTACAAGAAACTACAATGCTGCACTAAAAACTACAATGCTGTACTAAAAAATACTACAATGCTGTACTATAAACTACAATGCTGTACTAAAAAATACTACAATGCTGTACTATAAACTACAATGCTGTACTATAAACTACAATGCTGTACTATAAACTACAATGCTGTACTAAAAAAATACTACAATGCTGTACTATAAACTACAATGCTGTACTAAAAAATACTACAATGCTGTACTATAAACTACAGTGCTGTACTAAAAAATACTACAATGCTGTACTATAAACTATAATGCTGTACTATTAACTAAAATGCTGTACAAGGAACTCCAATGCTTTTAATGTTTAAAATTACAGCTGACTCTCATCACAATATCTATCTCAATCTATCTCACATCTATCTCTCTATCTCACATCTATCTCACTACACCTCACTAAAGAACCTTGAGCTTGTACTCACAAATGTTAAAATGTGAGGGGGCGAACCGGGATGAAAAGACGATGCTTGCAGCACCTGCTGAGCACTCGCTGTGCCACTCACATGGAGAAGGAATAAAAATAGATTCAGAATAGGAAACGAGGATTCCGATAGCGGAGTCCGAAGAAAGGGTGGTTGAGAACTTTTAACGGTTGGCAAGAAGTTATAAAGTATAAATATAGGTCAGAGATTAAAAATAAATCTTTGACGGAATGAGCCTTAAAGTGAACTGTTAGATAAAGTCTGTGAGCTGTTACACGAGAGTCCAAAAGTGAGTTTCTCACTTTCAGCGGTAGTTTTAGGGCGATTTTTAGTGGCAGTTAGTGGTAGCGATATTTCAGCAGCAGTTTTAGGGCGATTTTTCAGTGGTAGTTTTAGGGCGATTTTTCAGTGGTAGTTTTAGGGCGATTTTTCAGTGGTAGTTTTAGGGCGATTTTTCAGTGGTAGTTTTAGGGCGATTTTCTAGTGGTAGATTTAGGGCGATTTTTCAGTGGTAGTTTTAGGGCGATTTTCTAGTGGTAGATTTAGGGCGATTTTTCAGTGGTAGTTTTAGGGCGATTTTTTAGTGGTAGATTTAGGGCGATTTTTCAGTGGTAGATTTAGGGCGATTTTTCAGTGGTAGTTTTAGGGCGATTTTTCAGTGGTAGTTTTAGGGCGATTTTTCAGTGGTAGTTTTAGGGCGATTTTTCAGTGGTAGTTTTAGGGCGATTTTTCAGTGGTAGTTTTAGGGCGATTTTTCAGTGGTAGTTTTAGGGCGATTTTCTAGTGGTAGATTTAGGGCGATTTTTCAGTGGTAGTTTTAGGGCGATTTTCTAGTGGTAGATTTAGGGCGATTTTTCAGTGGTAGTTTTAGGGCGATTTTTTAGTGGTAGATTTAGGGCGATTTTTCAGTGGTAGTTTTAGGGCGATTTTTCAGTGGTAGTTTTAGGGCGATTTTTCAGTGGTAGATTTAGGGCGATTTTTCAGTGGTTGATTTAGGGCGATTTTTCAGTGGTAGATTTAGGGCGATTTTTCAGTGGTAGATTTAGGGTGATTTTTCAGTGGTAGTTTTAGGGCGATTATAGCGCCAGTTTCGCGGACAATTTAGATCAAAGTCCCAACTCAATCATCAAAGGACAAAAATTGGTTAAAATTAAAACAGAATTTTCAACTCGAAAGTGTCAGCCCGGTGTTAAAAGTGGCTTCAAGATAAACTCTACCTCCAGCCGGTTATTAAAATAATTATTACAATCCAAAGTGTATTTGCCGCAAGTTGACAGAGTTCCTTATTAAGAAATGACGAATAACACAAATAATAATGTGCTCTCATAAATGTGCGCAGTTATTATAGTTAAATCTATCTGCTAAATATCCTTTCTAAGATTATTAAGCAAATAATTAAGCATTAAACCGCGGTGTCAAAAGTACATTAAAAAGTGCAGCGGTTTAGAATTAAAAAAAATAAACTAGAGACTCGAGTAGTGAAAAAATCCGACTCAGATATTAAATTTGACATTCGATATACAATATTCCATTTCAATTATTAGATTAGCAATCCACCTGTTAATCCCTCAGCCTGATGACACCAGTGTCTAGATTAGCAATCCACCTGTTAATCCCTCAGCCTGATGACACCAGTGTCTAGATTAGCAATCCACCTGTTAATCCCTCAGCCTGATGACACCAGTGTCTAGATTAGCAATCCACCTGTTAATCCCTCAGCCTGATGACACCAGTGTCTAGATTAGCAATCCACCTGTTAATCCCTCAGCCTGATGACACCAGTGTCTAGATTAGCAATCCACCTGTTAATCCCCAGCATGATGACACCAGTGTCTAGATTAGCAATCCACCTGTTAATCCCTCAGCCTGATGACACCAGTGTCTAGATTAGCAATCCACCTGTTAATCCCTCAGCCTGATGACACCAGTGTCTAGATTAGCAATCCACCTGTTAATCCCTCAGCCTGATGACACCAGTGTCTAGATTAGCAATCCACCTGTTAATCCCCAGCATGATGACACCAGTGTCTAGATTAGCAATCCACCTGTTATCCCCCAGCCTGATGACACCAGTGTCTAGATTAGCAATCCACCTGTTATCCCCCAGCCTGATGACACCAGTGTCTAGATTAGCAATCCACCTGTTAATCCCTCAGCCTGATGACACCAGTGTCTAGATTAGCAATCCACCTGTTAATCCCTCAGCCTGATGACACCAGTGTCTAGATTAGCAATCCACCTGTTAATCCCTCAGCCTGATGACACCAGTGTCTAGATTAGCAATCCACCTGTTAATCCCCCAGCATGATGACACCAGTGTCTAGATTAGCAATCCACCTGTTATCCCCCAGCCTGATGACACCAGTGTCTAGATTAGCAATCCACCTGTTAATCCCTCAGCCTGATGACACCAGTGTCTAGATTAGCAATCCACCTGTTAATCCCTCAGCCTGATGACACCAGTGTCTAGATTAGCAATCCACCTGTTAATCCCTCAGCCTGATGACACCAGTGTCTAGATTAGCAATCCACCTGTTAATCCCTCAGCCTGATGACACCAGTGTCTAGATTAGCAATCCACCTGTTAATCCCTCAGCCTGATGACACCAGTGTCTAGATTAGCAATCCACCTGTTAATCCCTCAGCCTGATGACACCAGTGTCTAGATTAGCAATCCACCTGTTAATCCCTCAGCCTGATGACACCAGTGTCTAGATTAGCAATCCACCTGTTAATCCCTCAGCCTGATGACACTAGTGTCTAGATTAGCAATCCACCTGTTAATCCCTCAGCCTGATGACACCAGTGTCTAGATTAGCAATCCACCTGTTAATCCCTCAGCCTGATGACACTAGTGTCTAGATTAGCAATCCACCTGTTAATCCCTCAGCCTGATGACACCAGTGTCTAGATTAGCAATCCACCTGGCAGAAATCAATAAGCAAACCCCGTCAGAAAAGGTGCAGAGGTTAATAAACGCACAGCAGTTTAAACTGATTTTCAACATTTATTAACTTTTTGCACAAAAAGTTTTGTTCCGAATATTAAGTAACAAAATTTAGGATTTCTACCCATCCGATTCATATCGAGACTGTAAGATATAACTGACAAGGAAAACAATGTACAAGACAAACAAAACCGTGCAATAACTAATTATTAGAATAAAGCATAAAGAAATCTGCAGAACTGTATTGAAATACACAAAGCAGAGATGGACAATAATAACAGCAAAAAACAATAACCTTACGCTAAAATTATTACACGCTTTTTCTTAGCTGAAAAGCGGCAAGAGACTCAGAACCTATTGCACTACTCACAACAGAATCAATTGTTTTAATCAGTAGTATTTATAGGTTTAGTTGCAATTAATTTTCAGTAATAGATAAAAATTAGAAAAAAAACCCCTACACAGTGTAATTAACACATCTCAAAGTTCGGGAGGCTTTTCGGTAAACTGTGCAGTCGTCGTTAGGGTAGAGGGGAGCGCGCTTGTTGAAAGCTGGAAAAATATTCAATCAGTTAAGAATATATATTGTTCCATTCGAAGTAAATTAGTCATTGTCCCAGGCCGCTCAAGCGATGCAGTCGCCAGCAGTCAGTCTGTAGTTGGCAATCTCTGAGATGCCGTGAAAATGAACGAATGCGGCCGCCACCACAAATACGTGGAATATCTGGTGGCTTTGAAACTGAAATTCACGGAGAGAGGGGACGTTGTAATATAAAACACTGACTGGCATTTCCCATAGACACTGACTGGCATTTCCCATAGACACTGACTGGCATTTCCCATAGACACTGACTGGCATTTCCAATAGACACTGACTGGCATTTCCCATAGACACTGACTGGCATTTCCCATAGACACTGACTGGCATTTCCCATAGACACTGACTGGCATTTCCCATAGACACTGACTGGTATTTACAATAGACACTGACTGGCATTTCCCAAATCCCAACTCACCCAGAGATCGAATTTCCCGGGAAACAGGCGCTCCGGAAAGCGCACAGCGTAGATTACAGCCCCTGTAATATACAGCAGCGCCATCAACACCAACCAGCCCATAGAGGCGTGATAAATAGCGCTATAAAATCCCTCCAGGATAACGTAGTGCAGTGCGGGGATCACGCCAGACAAGCCCAGAGCGATAAACACGCCAGCCCTGAGCGGCCTGTACTGCGGTGCCGCGAACTTGTCAAACATTGACACCACAATAGCCGTGGTGCCGAGCACGCTAATCAGGCTTAGGTAGATGATCTTAGGCGACAACTGGCAATAGAATGAATAGTATAGCCAGGGCACGAAGCTTCCCATAGTCAGCAGAGCAATTCCGCAGTAGTCCAGTCTGCAATTTGAAATTAAAAATTTACATATGAGACTACTTATAGTAGATTTCGTACATTTCCGTAATATTTTTTCTGTCGCTCCTCTTATCAACTAAACAAACTGTTGGATTCGAACCCGGGACGTTGCTGGTTGATTGTAAGCCCCCTACTGATTAGATTTTATATAAAAAACACTTTCTACAATGTGCTGGTTCGAACTCAGGACCTTGATGAATTCTAGAATATAAAAAACACTTTCTTACAATAGCGCCAACTTGATTCTAGCGCCAACTTAGCGCCACAGACAGGATTCTAGCGCCAACTTAGCGCCACAGACAGGATTCTAGCGCCAACTTAGCGCCACAGACAGGATTCTAGCGCCAACTTAGCGCCACAGACAGGATTCTAGCGCCAACTTAGCGCCACAGACAGGATTCTAGCGCCAACTTTTCTAGCAACCAGACAGGATTCTAGCGCCAACTTAGCGCCACAACAGGATTCTAGCGCCAACTTAGCGCCACAGACAGGATTCTAGCGCCAACTTAGCGCCACAGACAGGATTCTAGCGCCAACTTAGCGCCACAGACAGGATTCTAGCGCCAACTTAGCGCCACAGACAGGATTCTAGCGCCAACTTAGCGCCACAGACAGGATTCTAGTGCCAACTTAGCGCCACAGACAGGATTCTAGCGCCAACTTAGCGCCACAAACAGGATTCTAGCGCCAACTTAGCGCCAACTTAAAGTTAAACAAAAGCTCGGAAGGTATTCGAACTCAGAACCTCCACAAATACACCAAAACAGACAATACAAACTCACTTGTTAAACAGGCGGCCAACTCGCTCGGAATGGCAATAAACGGTGTGAAAGATGAATGAGAATCCCATGCATAGTACGGCGCCAAGAAAGAAGGCGGCAAAGACGACCTTCTCCTGCCATTGGACCTCAATAGACGGCCGAGTGAGAAAGTACACGGCTATGCCGGAGAACGCGATGCAGCCTGCGGTTGTGAAATGCGAAGTTTCCCAGGTTAGATAAGGTTAAAACCCGATCTTGGGAGCTTTGAAGACCCGACTTTGGGATTTTTAAGACCTGATTTTTGGGAACTTTGAAGACCCGATTTTTGGGAGCTTTGAAGACCCGATTTTTGGGAGCTTTGAAGACCCGATTTTGGGAACTTTGAAGACCCAATTTTGGGAGCTTTGAAGACCCGATTTTTGGGAACTTTGAAGACCCGATTTTGGGAACTTTGAAGACCCTTTTTTGGGAACTTTGAAGACCTTTTTTGGGAACTTTGAAGACCCGATTTTTTGGGAACTTTGAAGACCCGATTTTTGGGAACTTTGAAGACCCTTTGAAGAACCAATTTTGGGAACTTTGAAGAACCAATTTTTGGGAACTTTGAAGAACCAATTTTTGGGAACTTTGAAGACCCGATTTTTGGGAACTTTGAAGACCCGATTTTTGGGAACTTTGAAGAACCAATTTTGGGGAACTTTGAAGACCAGATTTTTGGGAACTTTGAAGACCCGATTTTTGGGAATTTCGAAGACCTGATTTTGGGGACTTTGAAGACCCGATTTTTGGGAATTTCGAAGACCTGATTTTGGGGACTTTAAAGACCCGATTTTGGGAGCTTTGAATAACCTTTTTGGGAGCTTTGAAGAACCTATTTTGGGAGCTTTGAAGACACGATTTGTGTCCAGCATACTGTTCGTTTGCGTCCAACTCACCCAGCATGTGTGTCCAGATGTTACCAGTCTCCGTGTGAATACGAAAGATGCTTTTAAAGCAGGCGGCAAAGGTGTTGAGCTGAGGCCGGTGGCCCTGCACCAGGAAGTCGTTGTCCTTCAGCCAGTCGGGCAGGCGGCAGTGGGGGGTGAGGCGCCAGCCCCTGGTCCACACGTGGTGCATGAACTGCTCAGCGCTATCCTTGGCTCGGGTGGCCAGCTCGTCGAACTGCTGCAGCAGAGTCAGATCCGACGGCTTGTGAGGCAGCGGGTCAGAGTTCTGCAACCATTTGTATTAGATTATCCCTTGTGAGTGTGATATGGGATCTGAATCTACACATATGGGATCTGAATCTACACATATGGGATCTGAATCTACACATATGGGATCTGAATCTACACATATGGGATCTGAATCTACACATATGGGATCTGAATCTACAGATATGGGATCTGAATCTATGGATATGGGATCTGAATCTATAGATATGGGATCTGAATCTACACATATGGGATCTGAATCTACACATATGGGATCTGAATCTACACATATGGGATCTGAATCTACACATATGGGATCTGAATCTACAGATATGGGATCTGAATCTATGGATATGGGATCTGAATCTACAGATATGGGATCTGAATCTACAGATATGGGATCTGAATCTACAGATATGGGATCTGAATCTACAGATATGGGATTTGAATCTATGGATATGGGATCTGAATCTACAGATATGGGATCTGAATCTATAGATATGGGATCTGAATCTATAGATATGGGATCTGAATCTATAGATATGGGATCTGAATCTATAGATATGGGATCTGAATCTATGGATATGGGATCTGAATCTATAGATATGGGATCTGAATCTACAGATATGGGATCTGAATCTATAGATATGGGATCTGAATCTATAGATATTGGATCTGAATCTATGAATATGGGATCTGAATCTATGGATTTATTTATCAACAAGCCAGCGGGCAGTCGCGCAGACCTTTCTATGGTGACCGCGCCGTTTGGTGACTCTGGACGTCTCGCCAATCGGCGCGTCCGCAATCGACGATTCGCCGATTCGCGCGGCAGCGGCACCGGCCGCCGACGACGCCGCCGGGGAGCTCAGAGCCGCGGATGACGTCGCAGCGTTGCCCGCCAGTCCGCCGCCGCTGCCGGAGCCGCCCGCCGGTTCATCCGTCTGGATGAAGTCGGTGCCGTCCGAGCGAGACCGGTTGCTACGATTCTTCGGACTAAGCCGCGTCATTGAGGTGCGGTTGCCTAGCAACGGTTGATCAACGCCGGCTCCGGCGGACTGTTGCAGTCCGGGCTCGGATTCGCGCGAGTTCAAGCCGTTGATGAGAAGCTGGGCCGGCTCCATCGGCTCCAGAGTGTCGGGTGCGCTTGGGGATTGCTGAAGACGGTAACAAGAGATATGATGGTAACCAACTGCTGATAAACATTTTAGAGGTTATAATTTCGAAGTCTAATATAAGTTTCACAATTTTCAAAAAATAAACATCAACCTCAATACAGATTGTGCTATCTGTTTGAAAACATTTGAACTCTTTCTAATGGCCTTAAAACCCATCCATGAGGGTCCATAAAGCCGCTTTCAATGGCCCTGAAATCGATCTAGGTACTCCGGCACTCATCCAATGGCCCTGAAACCTATCTAGGGACTCCGGCATTCATCCAATGACCCTGAAACCGATCTAGGGACTCCGGCACTCATCCAATGGCCCTGAAACCTATCTAGGGACTCCGGCACTCATCCAATGGCCCTGAAACCTATCTAGGGACTCCGGCACTCATCCAATGACCCTGAAACCGATCTAGGGACTCCGGCACTCATCCAATGGCCCTGAAACCGATCTAGGGACTCCGGCACTCATCCAATGGCCCTGAAACCTATCTAGGGACTCCGGCACTCATCCAATGACCCTGAAACCGATCTAGGGACTCCGGCACTAATCCAATGACCCTGAAACCGATCTAGGGACTCCGGCACTCATCCAATGGCCCTGAAACCTATCTAGGGACTCCGGCACTCATCCAATGACCCTGAAACCGATCTAGGGACTCCGGCAGTCATCCAATGGCCTTGAAACTGATCTAGGGACTCCGGCACTCATCCAATGACCCTGAAACCGATCTAGGGACTCTTGACACCCATCCAATGACCCCGAAATCCATCTAGAGACATACAAGGCTTTTAAACCTACCGAAAAAGCCTAATAAACATTTCAATCTAATTACTCTGAAACGACTTTAACACCTATTCCATGAATAAAATGAATAATAACAGTCCCAGTTAGCAACGCTCAAAATTCACTCACTGAGAACGAGAACGAAAGGAATAAATTTAGCTTTTAATAAGCGATGTTGCTGACTATTGATTTTCTCTCTAACAAGTTTGGTGGGTATAGAATAGCGTAACTAAGCTGCAGTCAGTTATATGGCCCTGAAATACCAGGACAGATCAAAGGGCAACAGGGTAAGAGCTTTTTCTGAGCACTGACTCTGGTAGTCAAACAGAGCTTTTGGACTCTGAGTCACTTGAGAGAAAGGGGAGAGAAGAAGGCAGAGACGCATAGAGTCACGTGTAATTCACTGCTCCAACAGTCAAAGTACATGCGATCAATGTGCAGTACGAAGTAACACGGCGCGGCCCCACTTCTGTGTATCCACAAAGCGTGGACCTAAAGAACTCTAAAAGTGTCGGCTTGAAAGGTTGGTCATAAAAGTGGAAGGAGAGACAAGGGGAGAGGGCAATAAAAAGTTGCACTAATCCGTTAAAAAAAACCAGTATCTATACGGGCAGAATGCATTGGACACCCTGCCCCCAGAAGTAAACCCCATGTCGGACTGGCAACGAAAACCGGTTCAAGCTTTGGACCCCCCCCCCTACCTATGCTCGGCCTTATCTGTAGAAAATAAATTGCTTTCTTCCACCAAAACGCTTGCATGGAACATTGTGAGCAATATAGCTTAAAATAGATTTCTTGCTACAACTGTGAATGATTCACTAGTTGCAACGAATGCAGTACGTCGCTTTATCTGAGCTCATTATTACCTAAAACAGTACCCAAATCAGATCCCTGAAGGCTCCCAACCCCCTCTAATCCCTCAGGGGACTCCAATACCCCTTCTAACCCTTCAGCAAGCTCCAATACCCCATCTAATTCTTCAGGGATCCAATACCCGATCTAATTCTTCAGGGATCCAATACCCGATCTAATCCTTCAGGGATCTAATGCCCCATCTAATCCTTCAGGGATCCAATACCCCTGTAATCCTTCAGGGATCCAATACCAGCTCTAATCTTTCAGGGGCTCAAATATCCCCTCTAATCTTTCAGGGACCCTCAGGGCTTGAAAATTGGCCTTCCTTAAGGGCAACTATACCAATGAGTATCAGACATCAGACTGGTGCTCTATATACTAACAAAAATATATAGTTCCTAATTTTGGACACATTTTTATACTTCATAAAAAACTTAAGACTTAAAACATTAAAAACTTTAATTACAAACTTTTATCTTGAGTAAAAAACTCAAAACATATAGATGAACACAAATGGCTCAAAGCATGGCAAAAACAAATTCCTATATATGTAGATCACACTAATAAATGAATAAATATAATGCATATTATTTAAATTAAAGACACTTTGCTAGTTAAAGTAATTGAAAACTAATATAGACATCTTTCAAATTGTGTTTTTTGCTATACGATTAAAAGCATTTCAATAAAAAGTATTGATTAATAAAAAGGCAAAAGTTTGAAATAAAGGTAGAATCAATTGATTTGAACCTCAGCCAATATTGATAGGACATGCCATGTTGGAATATATTTTAGTATTTCTTGCTGGAATATATTTTAGTATTTCTTGCTGGAATATATTTTAGTATTTCTTGCTGATACAGATTGGTAATAATACAATTTCACCAATTCTATCTTTGTCTTGTAGGTGATAAATTCTTACTTTGCCATTTGATTATCTCTTTATTAGAGTTGGCAAGGAATTAGAATTTCAATTTACTTATAAAAACTATTGGAATATAGAACATTAAGCCTTTGATCATGGCTTTATAATCATTATGGATCTTGTTTACTATTTCAATGAAATTGCCTATTTTATCATCTTAGAGCTACAAAAATGTTGTCATAAAACACTTGCAATGCTAAGCTGATCTAAGTTTTATGAATACTAGATAGAAAGCATACTTTAATTATTACAGTAGTATGCTTGATAATGTGATGTAATTCAGCATTATGCTATTGAGTCAGAAAACATTAGTTCACTTTGCCTTTATTTTGGGTTGCCAATAAACTCTGATTAAATTCACAAGGTATATAATAAATGTTACTTTTTAAAAGGTAATAAAAGATAGCCTTAGTGCTATGTGCATGATCTCTATTATCTCATAGCTTCAACTAATCATTATTAAACAGATTATCTCTTAAACAGATAGTAGATTCTTGGGTCTTGCATAAATTGACCTTTTATATCATTGACATGCTATGAGCCAATGCTTTGCATATATAACTATAATTTACATTATAAACTAATAGTGTATTAAAAAATTAGAATTTAAAAATTTTTTGGGGCTAGTAATATAAGTTGCCATAAGTTGCTAAATGAGTCCTACAAAAAAAAAAGATGAATATTCACTGTCTTTTATTGCTATCTAAGGTTGTATGATAGTGTCTAATATTGGGCATTAAAAAACAAATGAAGTAACCTTTGAGTTTTTCATCATAATCTAAGCTATACTTATATTGAAACAATCACTATAAACAATTTTTGCTGATTACTTTTAAGTGATTTTTCTCAATTCTACCTGTTCCGCTCTGTGCAGAACCACATAAATGGCCTGACATAATATCAATAAATGACCTTTTAAAGCATATTTATTCAGTGTTAGGCACCATTAATCTTAATTTCCATTAATGACAAAATCATTAGCATTAAAACAAAAAATCTTAACTTATTAACTTTTAATTTCATTAAGTCAACTGAAAGTTAACTGATAATTGTTAATAAGTGTTAATTCTTAAAGTTAACATAGAAAATACAAAAATCTTGCATTTTTCCAAAACAGACTTCTATAATGCACTGTCTTTGATTTTCCACCTTTTTAGCAAAACACAGAGGTCATCTAAAAGGATTTATAAGCTAAAAAGCAATAAATAATAATTTAAAAAACTTCCATATATAATATTACTAGAAGTAAGCATACAGTAAAAAAGTAACTTGTTTATTTGAAACTTAAAAGCTAATTAGTTAATAATACAATACAAATAGGAAGGTTGTTTCATTAGCATTAGCAGGCATAGTAGAAAGTTACAAAAGATTGGGAAAGAAGTGAATCAAAGCAATCAATGCTCATGTGCAAGCAATAAAGTTCACAATTTTAATTCATTATTAAATTTCATTAGTAAGAAGTTACATTTGCATGATTATTGTTATAAGCAAAGAGATTAATTTGGCATTAGTTTAGACAAATTTGAATATATTTGTAATGTTGTAACTTCTTGTCAGACTTATATTTTTGTTCTTTCTTTATGTCTTTGGTCATTAGCATTGCCATTAATATTAACAATGAATTTGTCATTAACTCACAAAATTATTAATGTAAATTTGTTAATCTGTTAGTTCAAAAAAATCTTAACAGCAGTCTATTAATGTTAAAAAAAATCTTAACACTTATTAACAGATTAATGCTTATTAATGTACTGGTGCCCAACACTGTATTTAATAACCTTTAAAACTTTGTCCAACTTGGAATATTCTGACCATTATTCCAACTTTTATTCAGACTGATTATTAAATATATAGCAAGAGTCTGAATACCATTCTGACTCTTAATTCCAACTGATAATTTAATACATTGCAAGAGTCTGAATATCATTCCAACTCTTAATTCTAGCTGATTATTAAATACATTGAAGAGTCTAAATATCATTCCCACTCTTTTTTTGACTGCTTATTTAATTCATTGCTAATATGTATTTTTACTTAGAGCTAAACTAAATAAACACTGAATAAACATAAAGTCTTCAAGTTTTCTAAATAAGAGTCAGAATGATATTTAGACTCTTACAATGTATTAAATTATCAGTTGGAATAAGATTCAGAATGATAGTTAGACTCTTACAATGTATTTATTAATCAGTTGGAATAAAAGTCGGAATGGTATTCAGACTCTTGCAATGCATTTATCAATCAGTCAGAATAAGAGTTGGCATATTCTGGCCATTATTCCAACTGGTAATTTAATCACATTGACATTAGCAGCATTACGAGTCAGAATAATGGTTAGAATATTCCAAGTCAAACAAAGTTTAAAAGGTTATTTAATTAAGGGGTATTACAAAATTTGCCAGATTAATACTTATATATAAATAACTTTTGCTATATTTGGCTAAAACTAAACTTATTTATATTTACTTGGTTTATAATAGAAAATCTTTAAGCTAAGATTTTATATTTTTATACACATCAGATAGCCTTATGCCCTTAGAATGTCAAAATAATGAGGTTAGCAAAGTTTTAGAGCTAAAAAACCACTTAAACTAAAGCCTAGTAAAGGTTAAAAATATACAGCTTTTGTCTTGTTGATTGCCTTAGTCTGAAATTTTAGAAAGAACAAAGTAGAGTTACATTTAGCTCTGCATAAATTTTCTGTTACTTTAGAAATGCCAACTGGACATAGTAGTACTAGTTTGGTATAGGAAGCAAAAATGAAAAAGATAGGCCTAACAAAAACAAAAAATAATAAGAAAAACAAAGCAAGTTGCAAAAATGGCAACAGCAAACTAAGTCGCAATTTGGTCAAATCTGTCACTTGGCCAGTGTAACTGCAGAGGTTGTGCTTGTATCGTTGTATGTGAGTTAGTTAGTCCTTCTTTTGCAATAAATAAGAATGAACTGTATAAAAACATCTCATTAATGACACTGAAGCTGTAAGAACGGTAAGTGACTAATCTTACAACTTTGTATTAAACATGAAATTATCCTGAGATTTTTCATTGCTAATGACAAATTGTAAATGAAAACTAGCCTACCGTTTAACTTAAAACTTGGACAATTTTTGTTACTTTTTGAAAAAAAATATAGCTGGCGTTAAAATACTAGTAGTGGCTTCCCAGGAAACCCCTTTTTATGTTTTTGAACTCAAAGAGTGAGATTTTTTATTAAAAATTAGTTGTGCTAAGCCAATGCTAATCAACAGACAATCAACAACATATCTTTTATCTATCTTAGCTCTGCACAGCTTGCGTTTTAATATAAAAAAATCTGACCCGCGATAAAAAATAAGAAATTAAAAAAGCTAACAGCTGTTGTGCGCACAATAACAAAATGCAAATTTATATTTGCTTTAAAAAGGAGGTAGACAAAACAAAATCTTTTAAGATATTTAATATCTGTTTTATATTTCAAATGGATTATAACTGTCTGAATTTTCCTACAGTAGTATTTGCTGTTGGAGGTTTTATCTAAAATTTAAAGTGCATTTTTATCAGCTTTTTTAGAACTTGCTACGACCCAGAGCAAGATTATAATACATATTAATTTAAAATTTCGCATATTACGAATACAATTTTCTTGAAACACATTCTGATTGCATTTAAATTCTGTAAGTGCCTATTTATGTGTACTGTGTTTTAACCTTTTAACTACGTACAACACACAAAAAAATAAGATTTGCTTTTGAATTAATATTCAATAATACGGTTATTAATGTACTCATTACGAAGTTGTCTAATTAAATCACTTTTATTTCGACCATTTATATAACGAATTCTTACAGAAAGAAAAATTCATCTTTGCTTTATATTTGTCCTTAATTAATAATTACTCATTTGCCTTCGATAAAAAATTTAAAAAGATAAAAGACTTGCGTATTCCCAGTTGCAGTTGATCGTTTATAATCCTAGATTACTTTTTTATTTTTTGTGATGGATAAAAAATCGAACCAAAAAAGCTTTAACCCTTCTAGAGACAAGACTGGAGTGTGGCCACTCTTTGCTTATAACATTTCAGGCGCAGAAAATGGCGCTAATTACGCACGTTCAGCCGAAAAATATCTGGGAGGAAATATGCAAAGGTGAGCTAACTTGACTTGTAAAGAGAAAAATCATTGATGCTTGTATCGAAGTGTAATAGAATATTATCGTTATTTTTCCATCACCAACTGTCACAGAGGCCCGGTCAATGCGACCTCCATTCCCCGACGAAGACGCGCAGTCCGCGTCAACTACCAAGTCCGACTACGACCCGAAAAAGCACACGCCAGTGTTCTACGGCAAACTGCACCACCAACTGCCGTGCAACGACGGTTCTCTGGACTTCGATCCAGCCGTCTCCCACCCAGCTACATTCGGTTTTGCGCTGCTCGACCGGCCACCACAGCCGCCGCCGGAGCCGCCGTGTCCCCCGCCAGATAGAAAGAAGTGCTCGCCAAGGGAATACCTTGAGCACTACGTGTTCCCAACTCTGCTGCCAGCCATGGAGGCGATGCTGCAGACGGCCGGAGAAGAGCGCTGCTTTGATGTAAGAATTGATCAACAGCGGAGGGCAGAAAGATTTCAATTAATAAAAATAGAGCTCAAATATGATTTCTATAAGGACTCATCTTACACAAAAGTAGTAGGAAAAGGGTGCGATCTGATGCACGTCGCTGATTGGCTGGCGAGGGGAAGGCCCTGGAGGTGGGGTGGGTATGCCGGAGGTGGGGTGGGGGCAGAGCAAAGTTGGCCAGCCAATCAGCGAAGGGGGAGGCCCTGGAGGTGAGGTGGGTGTGCTGGAGGTGGGGTGGGGGCAGAACGAAGTTGGCTAGTCGTACCCTTGTCCTACTACTCAGACAGATAAAAATATTGTACTTAAACCTATTTAGCTTCAGTGCGAATGAGAATTTAGGAGACTTCAAACAACAGCACGCTATCAGAGGGTCTTAAGATAAAAAAACGATAGCAGCGTCAGAGAGCGCGCCTCGAAGACTGGGTGCCAACTTAGATCGAGTCCTGGGCACCAGAGTCAGCCAGCAAGGCAGTCAGTCGACGAAGCGCCGAGTCTTCATCATCATCAGCACCTCTTGCACCTACTGTGGGCAGTACGACAATAAGCGCGGATGAAATGGGCTGCTAGCTGGAGTCGCTGACTGGAGCCATTGAATCCGTTGACTTTCTTTTGTCGATAAAAGGAAAATTAAATAACCATATCTCACGTATGCTGCTGATTCGTTAGTAGACAGAACTCAATTACACCAGCCGACTCGACAAACCCTCAGCGGAAGCGAACCAAATTCAACGCCTGCGACTTCCTCACCGAGTACCTGTACGCCAACAACCCCGCCCATCCCGAGCGTCGCGGCACTCGCCTCGCCGATGTTCCGTTCGTACGCGACGAGTGGGAGAGAAATCCTCGCCCGCCGCTGCCGCTGTCCGTCCTACTGAGCGACGATGAGGCGGTGCAGATCATCCAGAACTACTGGCGCGGCTTTTTGGTGAGCTCATCATTCCCGCATGCTGACGCCAGAAACCAGATGGACCATTCACGCTTTTCAGATACATGTATTCTAGAGTCCCTAAGCCTTAATTTACCGACTATTGAGTAGTCCATGTACCAGCTCTGTACAAGCAGGGACTACTCAAGTAGAAGGACAGAAAACTAACATTTCTTGAAAAAATTTTGGAGGCAGGTTTTACCGAAAAAATACATTACGGATCGGAGATTGGAGGTTGCCATTTTGCAGCGCAAAAATCTTGATATTCTTAGCTATCTGTCTTTCTTATATAGCTCTATGGATATTATAAAAGCTTTTTGTTTAGAAATTAAGATTTTATGGTAATTTATATCCTACCTACATGTCTTATTCATAAAAAAATCATATTCAAATTTTCTAAGCAAAAAGTTTTATGAATGTCAATGGAGCTATGAGAATGGTTAAAGGTATGAAAAGATGAACATAGCTAAAACATACTAAAAAGAGGAAACCCAGTAGAAATGTGTACTGCACAAGCTGTACTGCATGTATAACACCTGGCTTATCTCAACCAACGACAACTTATTAAAGGTGCGCCGCGACCCGGAGGTCCAGGAGCTGCGCCAGTGGCAGCGAGAATGGCGCGAGACCAACCGCGACGCCAGGCGCAGCGTCAGCGAATTCTGGGAGCAGCGCATGGGCCCGGACTCGTCACCGAGGAACGACGACGACAACCAAGCGACAAAAGGTGATTCGACAGCTGCCGCAGCCTGTGTTGATGATGCCACAAAGGAAGCTGGAGATGAAGGCCAGCGTCCTCTAGCGGAGCTGCACACCACCCTGGACTACAACAAGGACGACCGAGGCATCATCTCGCCGAAGCTGAGCGAGTGAACAGCTAATAATCTACATTGATAGAATTTCCGGCCTGCGGATGTTATAGAATCCAAATTGAAAACTTTTTTCGGCAGTAAAACAATAGCCTACTAAAAGTAGCTTGTGTCATTGTGATTCGTTTTTCTCCTGTTAAATTCTGTACATTCATTTCTTTCTAAACAGACAGCAAGCTGCCCTTGCTTAATTTAAACAAGCTATTAGATGTATGCAGATTGATGAAGAACAATTATAAAGTGCCTATGAGACAACGCTTTAAAACATATAACCAAAGTTGTTTTTTATGGAATTAAAAATTACTTAAAGTCATTTCAGGTTTTATTTCTTTTCGAGACTATCTTAGACTGCCATGTATTCACTCGAATTATCATTCATCAATATACTAAAAATGAGTATGGAAATTTATTCAATCACGCCTAGCTACAATCGCTCTTACCAACCCAGGTGAACTTACCTTGGCACCCAGGTAAACTTAGCAAATAGGTGAACGCGGCATTGCTATCCAGGATAATCTATAGCTTCCTTACAACCAGGTGAATACGCACTAATATCTAGGGAAATCTCCCATAGCAACCAGGTGAATACGCATTACTATCAAGGATAATCTTCCTTAGCAACCAGGTGAATACGCATTACTAATCCAAGATAACCTCCCTAGCAACCAAAGTGAATACGCATTACTATCCAAGATAACCTCCCTTAGCAACCAGGTGAATACGCCATTACTATCCAAGATAACCTCCCTTAGCAACCAGGTGAATACGCATTACTATCCAAGATAACCTCCCTTAGCAACCAGGTGAATACACATTACTATCCAGGATAATCTTTCTTAGCAACCAAGGGACAAAAGTACAAAGCAGAACTTATTTTTATTCACAATGATGGCAAGATGCTAACTTGCTAAAGCTTGTCTCTTCGCAGGTAAACTATTTATTTATCAATCAAAGCACCTTTTTCATTTGCTTGCTTATTTAAACTTCGACTGCTTTTCAGTTAAAAAGAATTACGGCATAGAGAAAGATTGCCACGAAAAATTTTAACGTATAGGGGTTGCGTTTAGCATTTTTGCTTGAGAAAAAAAACAAATTTAAAAAAACAATTTTGAAGTTATTAAATAAAAATGCTGAAAATTGCAGATTTAGTAGATAAATAAGTATTGATATACAGATACAAGTAGAAAGTGCAATGCAAGAACCAATGGGGAATCGTGCAGTCAGGGGAAGTGGAGCATTCGATTTACTAGCCAAATATCGGGTTGGGGAGCAAACACTGGGGAATGAATGGCGCAAAAAGCGGGGCACTGGATAAGCTGCTGGCTCAGTGACGGACGCCAGAATTGCATACTGAATATTAAAAAGGCTATTTGACGAAAAAGCTATTTCAATCCACGAATTACAGTATGCTTGTAGCCCAGACAGAAGGGAATGCCATTCAAGATGCAGAGCAGGGGGATTTCATGGGATTGTTGGGATTTCAAAATTGAGTCCGGGTTGCCGGGATTTTGGGAGTTCATAATTGGGATCTGGATTGTCGGGATTTCATAATTGGGATCTGGATTGTCGGGATTTCATAATTGGGATCTGGATTGTCGAGATTTCATAATTGGGATCTGGATTATCGGATTTCATAATTGGGATCTGGATTGTCGGGATTTCATATTGGAATCTGGATTGTCGGGATTTCATATTGGGATCTGGATTGTCGGAATTTCATAATTGGGATCTGGATTGTCGGGATTTCATAAATGGGATCTGGATTGTCGGGATTTCATATTGGGATCTGGATTGTCGGGATTTCATATTGGGATCTGGATTGTCGGGATTTCATAAATGGGATCTGGATTGTCGGGATTTCATATTGGGATCTGGATTGTCGGGATTTCATAATTGAGATCTGGATTGTGGGGATTTCATAATTGAGATCTGGATTGTGGGGATTTCATAATTGAGATCTGGATTGTGGGGATTTCATAATTGGGATCTGGATTGTCGGAATTTCATAATTGGGATCTGGATTGTCGGAATTTCATAATTGGGATCTGGATTGTCGGGATTCGGGATTTCATAAATTGGGATCTGGATTGTCGGGATTTCATAATCGGGATCTGGATTGTCGGGATTTCATAATTGGGATCTGGATTGTGGGGATTTCATAATTGGGATCTGGATTGTCGGGATTCGGGATTTCATAAATTGGGATCTGGATTGTCGGGATTTCATAATCGGGATCTGGATTGTCGGGATTTCATAATTGGGATCTGGATTGTGGGGATTTCATAATTGGGATTTCGATTGTCGGGATTTCAGGAGTTCATAATTGGGATCTGGATTGTCGAGATTTTATAATTGGGATCTGGATTGTCGAGATTTTGGGGATTGTCGAAATTTGGATTCCAACACCTACCTAACAAAAATAGGTAATAGTTATTAGATGTCAGTCCAGCACTGATAGGTGAGTTGAGAAGAGTAATAAACATGATAGAACATACCTGGGATCAGAGCAGACTGACAGTTTTATCAAATCAAGGCGAATGGCACAGTAAAAACGCTTAAGAATGAAGAAAAGCCAATGCAACATTGTTCACAAACAATTAGCAGTTACTCGAAAGAGTGCGCTTATAAAAGGTACAAAAAAATCGAACGGCCACGAATGCACAAAGCTACTACTGTAAATATTATATAAAAATTGGGCCCAGCTGATGCATAAAAAGCTCCAAGAGGCGAAACCCGTCACCAAGAAAACAACACACAGAAAACTTGTCAGGTACTCACTTGTAAAAAAAGCTAGAAACAGGTATAATGAGTTGAGAGAGACCTGCTGCTGCTGCTGCTGCTGTTGATAGAAAAATGCGAGCAAAAATGAACATTAATACAGATTCAGTTGTGGAAGCGGCGGCACTTGACGAGCTTCTGTTTAATTGATTGATCTGTCTGATCAAACTCAGAAATCTCTGGCTGACTCATCAGAACTGGGCATAAACGGCAAGAACCTCTGCTGGTGAACTGCGCCTCCAGCTGCAGCGGCGGCCGCGCCAAGGTAAGCCGCAGTCAGGTGATCCTGACCACCTGTGGCCAGGTAGACTGGCAGCGGCTGCGACGGCGGCAGCTGCAGCATCGACTGCGGCAACGGCGGCGGAAGCATCTGGTGCTGCAGAGCCTGGAACTGGAACACCTGCTGCTGCTGCTGCTGCTGCTGAGCTGCCAGCTGCTGATAGGGGCTGCTATGGTAATGCTGCATCAGCAGTTGAGCCGGGATCTGCTGCTGAGCTGACAAAGTTAACAGGTTACCCCGCACTGTGAAAGTTCACGCCTGCAATTTGGTAGGATAATTTATTTGTTAGATGAGCCCCGCATGTCGGTGGCTGAGAGCAGTGAGGAGTTCGGTGGGTGGGATTTCTGTGCATGGTAATAGTGATGGGATTTCGATGGATGGGAATAAAGATGGGATTTCGGTGGATGGGAATAGAAAAGGGATTTCGGTGGATGGGAATAGAGATGGGATTTCGGTGGATGGGAATAAAGATGGAATTTCGATGGATGGGAATAAAGATGGGATTTTGGTGGATGGGAATAGAAAAGGGATTTCGGTGGATGGGAATAGAGATGGGATTTCGGTGGATGGGAATAGAAAAGGGATTTCTGTGGATGGTAATAGTGATGGATTTCGATGGATGGGAATAAAGATGGGATTTCGGTGGA
Organism: Macrostomum lignano; assembly: GCA_002269645.1. Classification (NCBI taxonomy): domain Eukaryota; kingdom Metazoa; phylum Platyhelminthes; family Macrostomidae; genus Macrostomum; species Macrostomum lignano. Next base: position 193,527 of record NIVC01001830.1, on the reverse strand, counting down.
TGGGAATAGAAAAGGGATTTCGGTGGATGGGAATAGAAAAGGGATTTCTGTGGATGGTAATAGTGATGGGATTTCGATGGATGGGAATAAAGATGGGATTTCGGTGGATGGGAATAGAAAAGGGATTTCGGTGGATGGGAATAGAAAAGGGATTTCGGTGGATGGGAATAGAGATGAGATTTCGGTGGATGGGAATAGAGATGGGATTTCGGTGCATGGGAATAAAGATGGGATTTCGGTGGATGGGAATAGAAAAGGGATTTCGGTGCATGGGAATAAAGATGGGATTTCGGTGGATGGGAATAGAAAAGGGATTTCGGTGGATGGGAATAGAGATGAGATTTCGGTGGATGGGAATAGAGATGAGATTTCGGTGGATAGGAATAGAGATGAGATTTCGGTGCATGGGAATAGAGATGGGATTTCGGTCGATAGGAATAGAGATGGGATTTCGGTGGATGGGAATAGAGATGGGATTTCGGTGGATGGCAATAGAGATGAGACTTCGATGGATGGGAATAGAGATGAGACTTCGATGGATGGGAATAGAGATGAGACTTCGATGGATGGGAATAGAGATGGGATTTCGAGATTGCAATAATCCCGAACAAAGATTAGCAAAATGACTCAGAAAATGTCCTACCGTTCAGCGGAGTATCAGATGACTCTTTCTTTCTAGTGGTGGGTTTAGCAGTTGCATAATTAACCTGGAAATCAAAATTCAGACTTGGTATTGTAGGCACGTCGAACTTTTTAGCCTGAAATTTAATAGTCATAGCTCGACTCGAACGCACGCTCACCTCAATCCTGCGACCGTTAATCACCACACCGTTCAGTTTCTCCCTGGCCTCATCTGCGTCGCAGCTGTTCAGAAAGGTGACAAAGCCAAATCCCTAGAATAGGGGTTCGGGCGAGAGGGTCGCTGCATCATTCGAGTCTGTTACAGATTTTATTGTGTTGACTAGTCCGCTGAAGCATTGGGCTTTGGTTGGCGGATAGGACCACTGGTCCGCTGAAGCATTGGGCTTTGGTTGGCGGATAGGACCACTGGTCCGCTGAAGGATTGGGATTTGGTGGAGAGGACCACTGGTCCACTGAAGCATTGGGCTTTGGTTGGCGGATAGGACCACTGGTCCACTGAAGCATTGGGCTTTGGTTGGCGGATAGGACCACTGGTCCGCTGAAGCATTGGGCTTTGGTTGGCGGATAGGACCACTGGTCCACTGAAGCATTGGGCTTTGGTTGGCGGATAGGACCACTGGTCCGCTGAAGGATTGGGATTTGGTGGAGAGGACCACTGGTCCGCTGAAGCATTGGGCTTTGGTTGGCGGATAGGACCACTGGTCCGCTGAAGGATTGGGATTTGGTGGAGAGGACCACTGGTCCGCTGAAGCATTGGGATTTGGCGGAGAGGACCACTGGTCCACTGAAGCATTAGGCTTTGGTTGGCGGATAGGACCACTGGTCCGCTGAAGGATTGGGCTTTGGCGGAGTTGCGATAAGCGACAAGAGCAATGATGACACAACTCCGCGACTCAATCTCACCTTGGATCCGCGATCATTGTAGATGATTTCAACATCCTCTATGTCGCCGAATGGCTGAAATGATTGGATTTTGGCGTGCAAAATTCAACGGTGGCTCTAATATATCATTTCTCTTTAAGTTGTAGAAATTCTAGAAATCGATAAATTATGTTTATTAATAGTTAGATAATGGGAACTAACCCCCAGCATTTGGCGAAGATCGCTCTCGCGGAATTTAAACGGTATGTTGCTCACGTGCAGTCGATTCTGGCTCCTGCTACTGCTGCTGTTGCTGCTGTTGCTGGTTGACTGTCCCTGTCGGGCGTGGCGGGGCATACGAATACGATTATAGCTTCATGATATTTTAGTTATAAAACACGATCTTGTGTTAGAGGAGAATTCGAATAATCTTAAACACGACCGATGAGAGAAACGGCGGAGGAGAGGACTTAGGAGAGGGAAGAAAATAGAGCTGAGGATAGAGAGTGGGTAGAGATATAGGAGGGAGAGGGGGAAGCAGAGACTCAGTAGAGGGAAGTAAAGAGATTCAGTAGAGGGGAAGTAGAGATTCAGAAGAGGGGAAGCAGAGATTCAGAAGAGGGGAAGTAGAGATTCAGAAGAGGGGAAACAGAGATTCAGAAGAGGGGAAGTAGAGATTCAGAAGAGGGGAAGCAGAGATTCAGAAGAGGGGAAACAGAGATTCAGAAGAGGGGAAGTAGAGATTCAGAAGAGGGGAAGCAGAGATTCAGAAGAGGGGAAGTAGATATTCAGCGGAGGGGGAAGCAGAGACTCAGTAGAGGGGAAGTAGAGATTCAGTAGAGGGAATTAGAGAGATTCAGTAAAGGGAAGTAGAGATTCAGAAGAGGGGAAGCAGAGATTCAGAAGAGGGAAGCAGAGATTCAGAAGAGGGGAAGCAGAGATTCAGAAGAGGGGAAGCAGAGATTCAGAAGAGGGGAAGTAGAGATTCAGTAGAGGGGAAGTAGAGATTCAGTAGAGGGAAGTAGAGAGATTCAGTAGAGGGGAAGCAGAGATTCAGAAGAGGGGAAACAGAGATTCAGAAGAGAGGAAGTAGAGATTCAGTAGGGGGAAGTAGAGATTCAGTAGAGGGAAGTAGAGAGATTCAGTGGGGGAAGTAGAGAGATTCAGAAGAGGGGAAGCAGAGATTCAGAAGAGGGGAAGTAGAGATTCAGAAGAGGGGAAGTAGAGATTCAGAAGAGGAGAAGCAGAGACTCAGAAGAGGGGAAGTAAAAAGATTCAGTAGAGGGGAAGTAGAGATTCAGTAGAGGGAAGTAGAGAGATTCAGTAGAGGGGAAGCAGAGATTCAGAAGAGGGGAAGTAGAGATTCAGTAGAGGGAAGTAGAGAGATTCAGTGGAGGGAAGTAGAGAGATTCAGAAGAGGGGAAGCAGAGATTCAGAAGAGGGGAAGTAGAGATTCAGAAGAGGGGAAGCAGAGATTCAGAAGAGGAGAAGCAGAGACTCAGAAGAGGGGAAGTAAAAAGATTCAGTAGAGGGGAAGTAGAGATTTAGTAGGGGGAAGTAGAGAGATTCAGTAGAGGGGAAGTAGAGACTTAGTAGGGGGAAGTAGAGAGATTCAGTAGAGGGGAAGTAGAGATTCAGTAGAGGGAAGTAGAGAGATTCAGAAGAGAGGAAGTAGAGATTCAGTAGGGGGAAGTAGAGATTCAGTAGAGGGAAGTAGAGAGATTCAGTGGAGGGAAGTAGAGAGATTCAGAAGAGGGGAAGCAGAGATTCAGAAGAGGGGAAGTAGAGATTCAGAAGAGGGGAAGCAGAGATTCAGAAGAGGGGAAGCAGAGATTCAGAAGAGGGGAAGCAGAGACTCAGAAGAGGGGAAGTAAAAAGATTCAGTAGAGGGGAAGTAGAGATTCAGTAGAGGGAAGTAGAGAGATTCAGTAGAGGGAAGTAGAGAGATTCAGAAGAGGGGAAGCAGAGATTCAGAAGAGGGGAAGCAGAGACTCAGAAGAGGGGAAGCAAAAAGATTCAGTAGAGGGGAAGTAGAGATTCAGTAGAGGGAAGTAGAGAGATTCAGTAGAGGGAAGTAGAGAGATTCAGAAGAGGGGAAGCAGAGATTCAGAAGAGGGGAAGTAGAGATTCAGTAGAGGGGAAGTAGAGATTCAGAAGAGGGGAAGTAGATATTCAGCGGAGGGGGAAAGAGATTCAGTAGAGGGAAGTAGAGAGATTCAGTAGAGGGGAAGTAGGGAGATTCAGTAGAGGGAAGTAGGGAGTTTCAGTAGAGGGGAAGTAGGGAGATTCAGTAGAGGGAAGTAGAGAGATTCAGTAGAGGGAAGTAGGGAGATTCAGTAGAGGGAAGTAGAGAGATTCAGTATAGGGGAAGTAGGGAGATTCAGTAGAGGGAAGTAGAGAGATTCAGTAGAGGGGAAGTAGGGAGATTCAGTAGAGGGAAGTAGAGAGATTCAGTAGAGGGAAGTAGAGAGATTCAGTAGAGGGGAAGTAGGGAGATTCAGTAGAGGGAAGTAGAGAGATTCAGTAGAGGGAAGTAGAGAGATTCAGTAGAGGGAAGTAGGGAGATTCAGTAGAGGGGAAGTAGGGAGATTCAGTAGAGGGAAGTAGAGAGATTCAGTAGAGGGAAGTAGAGAGATTCAGTAGAGGGAAGTAGAGAGATTCAGTAGAGGGGAAGTAGGGAGATTCAGTAGAGGGAAGTAGAGAGATTCAGTAGAGGGGAAGTAGAGAGATTCAGTAGAGGGAACAGGGAAGTAGGGAGATTCAGTAGAGGGGAAGTAGGGAGATTCAGTAGAGGGAAGTAGAGAGATTCAGTAGAGGGGAAGCAGAGATTCAGAAGAGGGGAAACAGAGATTCAGAAGAGAGGAAGTAGAGATTCAGTAGGGGGAAGTAGAGATTCAGTAGAGGGAAGTAGAGAGATTCAGTGGGGGGAAGTAGAGAGATTCAGAAGAGGGGAAGCAGAGATTCAGAAGAGGGGAAGTAGAGATTCAGAAGAGGGGAAGTAGAGATTCAGAAGAGGAGAAGCAGAGACTCAGAAGAGGGGAAGTAAAAAGATTCAGTAGAGGGGAAGTAGAGATTCAGTAGAGGGAAGTAGAGATTCAGTAGAGGGGAAGCAGAGATTCAGAAGAGGGGAAGTAGAGATTCAGTAGAGGGAAGTAGAGAGATTCAGTGGAGGGAAGTAGAGAGATTCAGAAGAGGGGAAGCAGAGATTCAGAAGAGGGGAAGTAGAGATTCAGAAGAGGGGAAGCAGAGATTCAGAAGAGGAGAAGCAGAGACTCAGAAGAGGGGAAGTAAAAAGATTCAGTAGAGGGGAAGTAGAGATTTAGTAGGGGGGAAGTAGAGAGATTCAGAAGAGGGGAAGCAGAGATTCAGAAGAGGGGAAGCAGAGATTCAGAAGAGGGGAAGCAGAGACTCAGAAGAGGGAAGTAAAAAGATTCAGTAGAGGGGAAGTAGAGATTCAGTAGAGGGAAGTAGAGAGATTCAGTAGAGGGAAGTAGAGAGATTCAGAAGAGGGGAAGCAGAGATTCAGAAGAGGGGAAGCAGAGACTCAGAAGAGGGGAAGCAAAAAGATTCAGTAGAGGGGAAGTAGAGATTCAGTAGAGGGAAGTAGAGAGATTCAGTAGAGGGAAGTAGAGAGATTCAGAAGAGGGGAAGCAGAGATTCAGAAGAGGGGAAGTAGAGATTCAGTAGAGGGGAAGTAGAGATTCAGAAGAGGGGAAGTAGATATTCAGCGGAGGGGGAAAGAGATTCAGTAGAGGGAAGTAGAGAGATTCAGTAGAGGGGAAGTAGGGAGATTCAGTAGAGGGAAGTAGGGAGTTTCAGTAGAGGGGAAGTAGGGAGATTCAGTAGAGGGAAGTAGAGAGATTCAGTAGAGGGAAGTAGGGAGATTCAGTAGAGGGAAGTAGGGAGATTCAGTAGAGGGAAGTAGGGAGATTCAGTAGAGGGGAAGTAGGGAGATTCAGTAGAGGGAAGTAGAGAGATTCAGTAGAGGGGAAGTAGGAAGATTCAGTAGAGGGAAGTAGAGAGATTCAGTAGAGGGGAAGTAGGGAGATTCAGTAGAGGGAAGTAGAGAGATTCAGTAGAGGGGAAGTAGGGAGATTCAGTAGAGGGAAGTAGAGAGATTCAGTAGAGGGAAGTAGAGAGATTCAGTAGAGGGGAAGTAGGGAGATTCAGTAGAGGGAAGTAGAGAGATTCAGTAGAGGGAAGTAGAGAGATTCAGTAGAGGGAAGTAGAGAGATTCAGTAGAGGGGAAGTAGAGAGATTCAGTAGAGGGAACAGGGAAGTAGGGAGATTCAGTAGAGGGGAAGTAGGGAGATTCAGTAGAGGGAAGTAGAGAGATTCAGTAGAGGGAGGGAAGTAGAGAGATTCAGTAGAGGGGAAGTAGGAAGATTCAGTAGAGGGAAGTAGAGATTTTCAGTAGAGGGAAGTAGAGAGATTCAGTAGAGGGGAAGTAGGAAGATTCAGTAGAGGGAAGTAGAGATTCAGTAGAGGGAAGTAGAGAGATTCAGTAGAGGGGAAGTAGGAAGATTCAGTAGAGGGGAAGTAGAGATTCAGTAGAGGGAAGTAGAGAGATTCAGTAGAGGGAAGTAGAGATTCAGTAGAGGGGAAGTAGAGATTCAGTAGAGGGAAGTAGAGATTCAGTAGAGGGAAGTAGGGAGATTCAGTAGAGGGGAAGCAGAAAGGGCAGGGAGGGAGACTGATATCAATAAAACACAGCAGTGTAGAGCGAAGAAAGGGGAATCCATTTCGTCGAAGAAATCAATAAATAACTAACTTGTTTATCCCAATCCCCTACCTTTGGCGAGGATGCGGCACTGGGCTTGCTGCACCCGGACCTAGTTGGCGCACATGCAGGCGTAACCGTGCCCGACGTGACCTGCGACTGAGGCTGCTGGGCCTGGGTCTGGTTAAGTTGCTGCAATTGGCGGCGTAGAAAAAATGAATATTTTTACGTGTCATCAAGAGGCATTTCATAAGCCAAAAACTTCCCAAGCTCGAGCTAGTTAATAAGTCCTTGTTAGTCGTCACGTCACTTCAAGTAGGTATCGCAAGATCCCGGGTTTTCGTGATTCCGGGATTCAACCCCGGCATACATGCGCAACTACTGGCCAACCTGGCCACTGTAAATTGTGGTAGACCAGGAGTAAGTCGCAAAAATACTCACCCAAAATACAAATGGTACTACTAACTAGATGACGAGGTATTTAGCCTTAACGAGACAGTCATAGTTACTCCTGCCGTTTGATGTACTAAGTCGTTAATTTTGCCGTATGATGACTTCCCAGGTAAGTCGCATTTTTGGTCAAAAAGTAAGTCGCAGTCGCATGGCCAGTGTAAATCAGGGGGGTTGCGCATGTATGAACCCCGGGATCAGAAAAAACGGATTTTGAAGCTCTCGAGTTGAAATTTAAAGGGTAAATGCATGCTAGAAGTTATTTCGTTTCCTTGAAGAACTAAAATCTAACTTAGTACTTTTGAGTTTTTAATAAATTTACAGTTCATAATTCGTGTTTATAGTTTCGCAGCATTGCTTCTGCCATTTCATTGGGGCGCTAGCCAAGCCTGCTGGAAAGGGGGGGGGGCCAAGCCTGCTGGAAAGGGGGGGGGCCAAGCCTGCTGGAAAGGGGGGCGCAGGGGGCGCCAAGCATACTGGAAAGGAGGCGCAGGGGGCGCCAAGCATACTGGAAAGGGGGCGCAGCGCAGGGGGCGCCAAGCATACTGGTAAGGAGGCGCAGGGGGCGCCAAGCATACTGGAAAGGGGGCGCAAAGCATACTGGAAAGGGGCGCAGGGGGCGCCAAGCATACTGGAAAGGGGGCGCAGCGCAGGGGGCGCCAAGCATACTGGAAAGGGGGGCGCAGGGGGCGCCAAGCATACTGGAAAGGAGGCGCAGGGGGCGCCAAGCATACTGGAAAGGGGGGCGCAGGGGGCGCCAAGCATACTGGAAAGGGGGGCGCAGGGGGCGCCAAGCATACTGGAAAGGAGGCGCAGGGGGCGCCAAGCATACTGGAAAGGAGGCGCAGGGGGCACCAAGCATACTGGAAAGGGGGCGCCAAGCCTGCTTGAAATGGGGGACATACTTTGCCTTCGGGATGCAAAAATTCGACCTTGGATTATACGGTTATTTGGATTGGAATCTTATTCTTGGAAACTGAAACAATGGCTTTGCAATTAGCAATGTTCTTATTAAGAATAAAAGAAAGTTTTACCTCAGTCAGCATCATCCACACTCTGTTAGTGAAATGAAGCGCTGACTCATCCAATTGAGGCCCGACAAACGGGCAAGGAGTGATTTGTTGAATAGTATACGCAGGTTGTTGCACTGATAGTTGTTGTTGACTTCGACAATCGTACTTAGTAATATTATTTCTATTGACATTGTTGGCCAATAGTAAAGAAAATTCAGACATGGTTTATATACTAGTGATGTCGGTATATAATATAATATCAGTCCGTATAAGGTTAAACTTCTCTCCAGCTCGGTCTAGACTCTATTCCATTAGGTAGTTAAAGAATCGAACTATAAATAAAGAAAGGTCTATCGATTCAGGAGTTGGACCCTTGTTCAAGTTCGAGTTGTGGGCTTTGGGGGGCTATGAGAGAAACTTCGGGACTGGGGTTCGAGATTGGAAAGGTGGACAGCCTGGCACACAGTCAGGGATTCTTTTGCCCATAAAGCGAATTTCATCCAATCCGATTTCAGAATCCCCGCTACCCCTGGTCTTTTGCTTTCCTTCTCTCTGTCTCTCTTCCCGCTTCCATCCAAACACTGAATCCTAAATCCCAATCTATGATAGAATGTGTTTGGGAAGGCAGAACGAGCGCCAGAGGGGGGAGAAAGAGGCCAGGCCATTGAGTTTGCACGAATTCTGGAATCGTAAATGCACAAACCCCGTTTATCCCCCCTCCCCACGGAAGGGGTCCTGTCTGTGTGTGTACACTCTTTAGTTTTGGGGGGACGGGATGGGGGGTTGCGTACACCGGATTGACTGGCCATTGGGGGGTGAGGGTTTGGCTCAGAAGTCTTGGCCTAACTTAAGCTTGGGGGTTTTACTAAACGCGAAGGAGACGCGCTCCCGCTCCCCACTCCGCACATAACACGGGCCCCGTCACCCAAACCCATCCATGGCAGTGTCTATCCATCGTTTACGAACTGATGTAGGGAAAGTAGGCTTGGCTTGCCTTTAGCCTGGATTTGGAGGGATGAATTAGTGTGTCGAGTTAGTTGGAGGAACTTAAAGGGTGAGTGCCAGAGTGAGTCAACAGCGCCAAACCAAGCACAGCCTTTTTAAGTCCAATAATATGATTCTCCTCCCATTCTCAATCTCAATATCAATCTTCAGGAACCGTAACGCTTTACGCTTGACTGAGAGGACACTGAAACACAAAATTAGCTGAACTGAAATAAAGGGGTTTTATGTTATTTAGGACTCAATGCTCATTTCCCCTACTAATTTAATTTTAAACCTTTGTCGTTACAACTTACAACAGACAGAAGTAAGTTCCAGGCGCGTCGCCACCGGAGGGGGGGGGGAACAGGGGGACATGTCCCCCAGTAAAAGCTTTGAGGGGGACATGCCCCCCAGTAAAAGCTTTGGGGGGGACATGCCAATGCTTTGTCCCCTCCACCCCACTTTGTGAGTCGTTGTGGTAATCGCCTTCGGTGCCAAAAAGAGTACCTGCGGCGCTAAAAGGAATGCCTGCAGCGCCAAAAGGAGTGCCTGCGGCGCCAAAATGAGTGCCAAAATTTAGTCATGTACATGTTGAATTCTTGACTTTGTCCCCCACCAATCCATGGCGACGCCCCTGGAAGTAACCGGGTTGGCATTGGCACCCTTTTTAACTTAAGGGCCGGCCAGATAACAGACTGCGCCTGCGGGCCAGAGACCAGAGGGAATAGAGAAAATATTTAAAATAGAAGAGCGAAGAGTGAGGAAAGATGGGTGATGAGCCTCATGAGATAAGGAAAAAGAGAGCTGAGAAGAGACACTACACAGCCTAGAGCCTAGCTAGAAGAGGTCCATAATACACACTTGAGGGACGCCAACACGCCATAATATACACTAGAGCGGCGCCATACTGAGCAAACGAGGGCGAGGGGCCAGGGGGTGTTGAGGACCTTTTTTGAAAAGGGAAAAGGGAAAAGGAAATCATCGCCTCACCAGCTACAAGGGGACTGGGGAAGCGAATAGGGGTCACAAAATCCCGTAATCTAGCAATCCCGGATTGATATTTTCCAGTACCATATCCTTGTCATAACATTTTTATGTTATAATAACGCTGCGAATGACATTTTTATAACGCATACAGTTAGCTCATATGGTAACGTAATATTGTAATATATGCACATACATGTACAACAGTCGGCCGATCCGGCCGACCGATTTCGCGGCCAAACAAGGAAGTCGCAAAAATGCCCACCCGAAAAATACCCAAGTAGTAGTACTAAGTAGCTGACAAGGCATTTTGACTCAATAAGACAGTTATAGTTACTCCTGCCGTTTACCCAAAGTAGCGTTAATTTTGCTTTATGCTAGGGTTTTTTTACTTGTAAGTCGCATTTTTGGCCAAAAACTACGTCGCATATTTTTGTTAAAACGAAGTCGCATGGCCGACCGAATTTTAGAGGTTGCGCATGTATGTATATGCATTCTATTATGTATAACATATATTAGATTAGATTATCTAATATATACAATATACATCATGTCAAGGGTGTCGCCATGTATTTTATGGTGGGGGCCGGGGGCAAAGCCAAGAATTCTACATGTACATGTACATTATTTTCTGAATCGATGTTGTCAGCGCTCATTTTGGCGCCGCAGGCACTCATTTTGGCACCCTGAAGCAAAATTATTGAATTTCATAACAGGTCATTATGAGGTTAGGTGGGGGGACCGGGGGACAAAGCATTGGCATTATGCATTATGTATCGCCCACTGTCATGATTAATTACTATGCAAAGCAATATGAATGTATATATTACACTCACAATCTCAATCTACTACTGTCTGGGCAGTGGGTGGGCATTCACGTTGTCAGGTTATCACGACTCACGAGTCACGACACGCACGCTGAGTTTAAAATTGAAAATCAACGTTAAATTATTTAAACAAGACTCAATTCAAACAAAATTAAAGATTTTACAAAGTGGGCAACGGAGAGTGGACATGGATACATCTATGTTCCATATTTTAACTAACTGCCATAAGAGACTTGATGTTTAGCTAATTGCTATTATATCAGACATTATAAAAACATAGCATTAACTTTCCGGGATTTTATGAATCCCGACCCTGTGAATCCCGGCCCCCGGGATCCCGGGATTGTGACCCCTAGAAGCGAAGCGACCGCCTCCCCCCTTAAATCCGCCCCTGGTGTGCGCACCTTTATCAGATAGAGTCTAAATAGCGGTTTGGCTTTATCTATATAATAAGCAGCTAATGAAGCAAAGCTTCGATGAGTCGGTCTCTCCTAGTTAAGTTCATGTTGGGTTAGATTAGAATTACCAACTGTGCAGCCGAGAATCTGGCATTGAATTTTAAGGCAAATATGATCTATCTATCTAGATGTTACTTAAAACTTAACTATAATATTTATTAATGATACAATAATGGCTAATGCTCCGTGAAAATGCACAACTTGCTCATTCCCACGACCACGAGCTTTGAAATTTCACAATAGAATTGTTTGCGTTTGCGTGCAGTCGCATGCAGTCATGCAGCACAGGCCTCTTTCACGTCTTCCTGAATCCTGACTATTAAAGATCATCAACATCGAGATTGATCTAATGATCTATATTAATAAATAGCAACTTATGGAGTAAAATACCGTACACTACTATACACTTAATACAGGAAAACTTGCGAAAGTTCTACTAATCTTTATTTGCATCTGTATGGATTATGGACATGGAAGGTCGTTAGTTTAGTTTATATCTTATCAGTTAAAAAAGAAAGTTTGAAAGACTGAGTGACTCGTCTCTGGTATTGTTAAAGTAAGCAAGTAGAAGTTTAAAGTAATACAAGCGTAAAATTGTAGTAAAAAGTACACTACGAGTATTTTTGGCATATAATAGGATAGACAAATACAGTATACTCGCCTGGATTACATCGACAAAGTTAAAGCAGTCGCTTCTCTTGAGGATCGGCCTGCCGCGCTTGTTGTCTAGCGAATCCGAGCGGTTTGAGTGGCTGTACATTTTCTACGCGTTCTAACTGCAGAAGCCGTTATGCTCCTCTGACTTTGGAAGTCTTGGTATTATTAAGCTTGTCTCAGTTAATTAATTCTACAGAGATCCAGTTTAAATAAGCTGGTTTTTATTTCTTTGACGCCCTTCCCAAGGCTTCCAGTTTAGCAAGTGGGGTGGCATGGGGGTGGCGAGAGCCGCTTTGGGTGAGAGAGAGGAGATTTTACCTTCTGCCCCATGTAGCCAATGAAATCGCGGCCTGGTGCCTAGCAAGGCTGGAGGGGCAGACTGGGACATCCAGTACAGGCTTACATTAGCAAGGGGCACTTAACCGCATAGCTGTAATCAGAGCCGTAATAAAAGCTGGCGGTCTCTGATCATGTGCTTTGGTTATAATATAGGAAAATCTCACAACGGGCCCATCGGTATCGCCTTTGAAGATTAGACGGTGTGAAAATCTAGTTTAAATTGTTATCTTTCGTTTGAACTTGAATTTTCTTCATTTTATAGATAGGTTGAACTGGTAAAGCCCATAATAATGGTTCAGAGGTTCTTTAACTTTCCCATTTACCCTGCCCTGACTATCTTATGTATAATTTACAAGCTATTAATTAAAATCAACAAAATCGAGCAATTATAAAACCTAATTAACCTTACTTAATTAGCCACTTCACCGCTTACCACTGGGAGGATATGTGATATGTGGTCAGAGTCAGACTGACTGTCTGATGAAGTGATGTGAATCGTGATTGCTAAAAAGTCTGAAAAGTTCACAATGCACTGAAATAAAAATTATTGTTCTAAGAAAATATGGCAATATAGAAATTATGACGCAATGTGATGCGTCCCTTTTCTCCCTTTTCTGGGAAGTTAAGGGGTGACTTTCTGAGAAGTGACGGGTCTTTCTGGAAGTGAAGGGTCTTTCTGGGAACTTGGGAAGTGAAAGGTGTCTTTCGGAAAAAAGCAGGGTGTCTCTGGGAAGTGAAGGGATTGTCTTCCTGGGAAATGAAGAGGTGTCTTTCTGAGAAATGAAGGGGTTTCTTCCTGGGATATGAAGGGGTGGGTGTCTTTCTGGGAAATAAAGGCGTGTCTTTCTGAGAAATGAGGGGGTGTCTTCCTGGGAAATAAAGGGGTGCCTTCCTGGGAAATGAAGGGATTGTCTTCCTGGGAATTGAAGGCGTGTCTTTTTGGGAAATGAAGGGGTGTCTTTCTGGGAAATGAAGGGGTGTCTTCCTGTGAAATAAAGGGGTGCCTTCCTGGGAAATGAAGGGATTGTCTTCCTGGGAAATGAAGGCGTGTCTTTTTGGGAAATGAAGGGGTGTCTTTCTGGGAAATGAAGTTTTTCTTCCTGGGAAATGAAGGGGTGTCTTCCTGGGAAATGAAGGGGTGTCTTCCTGGGAAATGAAGGGGTGTCTTTCTGGGAAATGAGGGGGTGTCTTTCTGGGAAATGAAGGGGTGTCTTCCTGGGAAATGAAGTTTTTCTTCCTGGGAAATGAAGGGTTGTCTTTCTGGGAAATGAAGGGGTGTCTTTCTGGGAAATGAAGGGGTGTCTTTCTGTGAAATGAAGTTTTTCTTCCTGGGAAATGAAGGGGTGTCTTTCTGGGAAATGAAGGGGTTTCTTCCGGGTAAATGAACGGGTGTCTTCCTGGGAAATGAATGGGTGTCTTTCTGTGAAATTATAAGCGTGCCTTACTGGGAAGGGAAGCCAAGGGTGTCTTCTGAGTAGTGAAGGTGTCTTTCTGGCAATTGATGACTGTGAAGTGTTAAAATGATACATATTTTTGGCCCTGTAGTTCCCAATCCCATCCAGTCTGAAGGTAGGTCGTATGAACAACCTATCAAAGAGCTTCCAACAAGCAAAAGCTGAGGACACGACCCCAGCCTCAGCCAATGAGAAGAAGCAGCAATGTTCGTACCATTCAATTATTCCCTAATGTGAAAGACTCAAAAATGCAATACAAAAATATAAACCTTGCTCGCCTTTTGCCCTTTGCTCACTTTTTGTTCGCTCCTACGGGTACCCATGGCTTGCCCTCTCGCTTGTCTCTAGTTTACTTCCTTGCTGTGTTTGACTTGAATTTAGGAAAGTGAAGGCGTGTCTTACTAAGAAGTTAAGGGGTGTCTTTTTATGGAAGGGAGGGGATGTCTTTCGGGAAAACCAAGGGTACCTTTCTGGCAATTGAAGGCGTGTCTTTTTGAGAAGTGAAGGGTGTCTTTCTACGACAAGGGTCGGCAAGGCACATGCGGCACACGAAGCCTCTCTATCCGGCCCTAAGGTCCATTGAAACTTCACAATAGCAAGAAATCCGGCCCGCTCAGAGTTCTTCTCATCTCTCTTCTCAGTTATTTCCTCTCTTCTCTCCTCTCTCCTCTGCCCTCTCTCCTCTTCTCTCTCCTCTCCTCCCTCCTCTCCTCTCCTCTCCTCTTTCCTCTCCTCCCTCCTCTCCTCTCCTCTCTCCTCTCTTATCTCCTCTTATCTTCTCTCTCATCTCTCATCTCGCCTCTCGCCTCTCACATCTTAAGATCTCATCTCTTCTCTCATATCCTCTATCCTCTTCTCCATCCTTTCTGGGAAGTCTGGATGTCTGGATGTCTTTCTGGGAAGTGAAGGGTGTCTTTCTGGGAAGTGAAGGATGTCTTTCTGGGAAGTGAAGGATGTCTTTCTGGAAAGTGAAGGGTGTCTTTCTGGGAAGTGAAGGATGTCTTTCTGGGAAGTGAAGGATGTCTTTCTGGGAAGTGAAGGATGTCTTTCTGGGAAGTGAAGGATGTCTTTCTGGGAAGTGAAGGATGTCTTTCTGTGAAGTGAAGGGTGTCTTTCTGGAAAGTGAAGGATGTCTTTCTGTGAAGTGAAGGGTGTCTTTCTGGGAAGTGAAGGATGTCTTTCTGGAAAGTGAAGAATGCCTTTCCGGGAAGTGAAGGATGTCTTTCTGGAAAGTGAAGGATGTCTTTCTGTGAAGTGAAGGATGTCTTTCTGGAAAGTGAAGAATGCCTTTCCGGGAAGTGAAGGATGTCTTTCTGGAAAGTGAAGAATGCCTTTCCGGGAAGTGAAGGATGTCTTTCTGGAAAGTGAAGAATGCCTTTCCGGGAAATGAAGGATGTCTTTCTGGAAAGTGAAGGGTGTCTTTCTGGAAAGTGAAGGGTGTCTTTCCGGGAAGTGAAGGATGTCTTTCTGGAAAGTGAAGGATGCCTTTCCGGGAAGTGAAGGATGTCTTTCTGGAAAGTGAAGAATGCCTTTCCGGGAAGTGAAGGATGTCTTTCTGGAAAGTGAAGGGTGTCTTTCTGGAAAGTGAAGGGTGTCTTTCTGGGAAGTGAAGGATGTCTTTCTGGAAAGTGAAGGGTGTCTTTCTGGGAAGTGAAGGATGTCTTTGATGGGGTGGGGTGTCTTTTCTCCAGAAATTGAAACTGCATCATACAGTTCGAACCAAATTTATCTTTGTAGGACTTCTGGACTGTAGCGTCTTGAGACTCTTCAGTCTTCGCTCTTGCGTTGTTTAATTTTTTATTGTGCCTCTTTTGAACGCTGAATCCTGAGCTATGGACCGCAAATCCCGGGATCACAAAGCCAGGGATTTTTCAATCCCTATCCTGGACTTTTTCCAGTAGCGGGGGTCAGCCAACTGAATCACTTGACCAACATGTTACCCCCGCAGCCTGTCTACAAATTTGATTGAGATTGAGTTGTCCAAAATCCTGATTAAGCTGGTTTCGAGACTGATTACGTGATTAGACTCATTCTTTTCCCTTGATTCGTTTTGATTTAGGGTTTGGGTCTTAAGGATCAACTACTGACAACAGTAGTGCGATTAGTGTGGTAATTAAATCGGGGAAATTTCCACGATTTGTTGAATTTCATAAGACAGCAGTCTGATTATGAGTAAATGCATTGGGGTTATACAATAAAATCCGATCAAGAAGTATTAAGCGCAAAATTATTGAGGGGGTACTCGGATTTGAACCAAGGACCTCTCGATCTGCAGTCGAATGCTCTACCACTGAGCTATACCCCCATTGGATTAACTGCGAATACTAATCACTTTTTAATAGTCTTTTTGGTATCATAGACATATCTCGCGCAAATTCTCTTTTACAGTCTACTTGTAAGTAGCAAAATTAGATTATCGCGTCTATTTTAACACTAAAATGCACTCCGGAAAGCTAATGACGAAAGGCTTGAAACGAAAATTGGCTAGTCGAATTTGGTGTTCTACCGTAAAACAATTATCCCTTTGATTCTCTTCGTTCTTGAAATTCCCAACTGGCCGCTATAAACAATGGCAGCATGGCCCGAACAGCAGTGGGACTTGCTGCCCAATTCCTTGGCTAGCACTTACTGCATCCGCTTATCCGCTGTTTCCGCTCGCGCTTCCTGCCCAATACCTCGCCCCGTCCTCAAGGTCATGTTTGGGCTAGAAGTGGTCAAACCATAGCTATATATACACGGGCTGCATCAACTGTGTTTACAATCCGTGGCCCCAGCATGCGAAATTGCATAATCTCCTTTAGCCTCTGTCTGCCTGCCACTGATTCCCGGCGATTTCTGCGTTGCAGATGTTCTGTAAAAATGCTAAAAGCCGACAAAGGCATTAGTTGTATAGCATCTGGGATCTGGGATTTTAGGATAAAAATTGCATTCGCTTCACAATTTAAAATGTGTTTTAGAGGCACGGGGGCTCGTTGCTTTGTTTAGAATGCAAAATTCTCTATTCTAGTTCAATGACTAGCATCAGAACCCCAGATATGTAGATAGAGCTTAAGAGATCCATTATCGGGGATGCTGCACAGCACTACGCTCGTAGGATTAATAGCTGGCATATGGGATCTCTATGAAATTTAACTGACTTGGTTTCCCTGAATCCCATCCTACAGTTAAATATCTACTGTCAAAGTCTGTAATACAGTAAAATTTCTGCCAAAATTACCTGAAGAATAATTTATATTCCTATATCATATTCTATAGGAATATGACAATTTAAAAAATCTAAAACTAACAAAACAGCAATAGTCCTGGTAGAAACACTTCATATATTCTTTCTCAGAGCAAGAATTCCGCCTGTTTAATGGCAGATCACAGACAAACCATAGACCATAGACAGGCCACAGACGATAGACAAACCATAGAACATAGACAGGGCCACAGACGATAGACAAACCACAGATCATATAGACAGGCCACAGGCGATAGACAAACCATAGATAACAGACAGGCCACAGACAATAGACAAACCATAGATCATAGACAGGCCAAGACAGGCCACAGACAATAGACAAACCATAGCTCGTAGATCATAGACAGGCCACAGACAATAGACAAACCATAGATCATATAGACAGGCCACAGGCGATAGACAAACCATAGATAACAGACAGGCCACAGACAATAGACAAACCATAGATCATATAGACAGGCCACAGGCGATAGACAAACCATAGATAACAGACAGGCCACAGACAATAGACAAGCCATAGACCATAGATAGACCATCACAGCGACTGCATTCATCGTTTCCATCATATAGTTGAATAAAGCCATCTATACGAGTGCAGTATGATCTCATTCATCTCAATCATTAACACTACTGAACAACGAGCAGCACTGTAAATCTATAGAAAGCTACATGCTCAAACCGTGGGTTGGTCCTCCAATTATAATTACACCCAGTCTAGCTATATGAGCAACATAGCGGGTCTATCAGTCATCTCTACTCAACCACGGAGCGCAACTACAGGCCCAGACGGTCTTTGTCGTAATCGTAAAGTGTAATCAGATGGACCCTCGCTCCCGGATCACTGGACTGTGTCTGTACAATTGCTGCATGAAGGGTTGGTTAGATTAGGGCTTTGAACAATTAGCCAATGCAAATTAAGTGATTAAGCCACTGCTAGGCCAGCTGGCGGGGGAACAGAGGGAAGTCGGGCTGGAGCAGGTTGACCCGCCTCTTCCCTCTGAAGCTTCCGCCAGTGCTAGAGTACTCCAGATTGGTGTGCACTGTGAGTCATTCAACATTCTTGGAGAGGCGTTTTTCACAAACGATATGACCTCGATATATTTTATATTTGTCTGCCTGCCTGTCTGTGTGTCTGTCTGTCTGTCTGTCTGTCTGTCTGTCTGTCTGTCTGTTTGTCTGTCTGTCTGTCTGTCTGTCTGTCTGTCTGTCTGTCTGTTTGTCTGTCTGTCAGAGTGTCTGTCTGTCTGTCTGTCTGTCTTAGTGTCTGTCTGTCTGTCTGTCTGTCTGTCTGTCTGTCTGTCTGTCTGTCTGTCTGTCTGTCTGTCTGTCTGACAATTACCCGGGATTAGAAACAGGGGAATCCTATCTGCTCAAAGGGGAGTCTAAAAAATCGGTTAAAGGGCGGTACCAGCTCACGCAATTCACAAGCTGACAGAGATCTAGCATAAAAAGTCTAGATTCGCTGGAGCTCTCAATACAACTAGGCAGCAGTCCTGCATGTCGTCTACACCCATTGTTGGGACAAGAGGGAAGACCTGGCTGCTCACTTGTGAGCAGGAAGGCACTTGTGAGCCTCCGGGGTGCCGGCTGACTATAGTCGCATAGCTGAGCCGGGGGTAGCTTCTTCACAGGAAAAAAGCACGAGGGTGGGAATAAAAAAGAGGAGGGGGTGCTGCAGATCGGGATCAGAATGAGGCGCAATATGAGCATAGAAGGGAGCGGTCCAATGCTGGTTTATAACAAACATAGCGCCACTTTATGAGAACTTGATGACTAATACAATTTTGCGAACGATACCGCCAACTCAATTGAGCAGTGTTGAATTGAGTCAATGAGTCAATGAGTCAATGCCAGGCGCTGCGAAGAAATGCTTTGATGTATTTTGCGACAGATGAGTAGATGTACTCGAGCAGGTCAGTCTAAAACTCTTAGAGGCATGCAAACTAAGACTCGGCAAGTTCAACCTCAGAGACCTGCTGGTGCGACTCCAGCTGGTAGGTCTTTTGTCTCAACTGCCTGCTGGCTGAGGTCTCAGACACTGGTTCTAAGAGGTTCTTCGATGGTAATGAGTGTTTGGTGGAGACAATGGTGGTAAAATCATTTCTACTCGCAGGACCACCATAGTACGATAGCAGCTTTGTAAGTCTGTAAAGCTTTCTAAAGCCTAAATACTTAATAAAATATGTTAAAGTCAGGTATGCCTAGTACGAGTACATGCTCCCTACGTCGTTGGAAATACAAGGAAATTTGAGAGCCTAAAAACCTCCCAAAATCCCAACTGCGGATCGCTAACTGCAGTAATCCACAGGCCCTACACTTTTCTGTTTACTTAATCAATCTCCTATTCCACCTGCAAAAGTGCCTGGCGAGTATAACCTTGAAGGTTAGCATAGCCTTGGTTGCTAGGGCTGGTTGCTAGGGCGAGTCTATTGAGCTCGTTAATTTTTCATGCCTACATCAATTCCCAGGTGGATTGGCAGGGCGAGATTTGATAAAAACCAGCAAGTCTTCGCTGCATAATAAGGTACGTTAGAGACTGCACCCGTCGTATACCAGCCTCTAGGGCGACGAACTTAACAAAAAATTCAAGCCAGAGGGACTTCAGCGAACAAAAGAACCCTTGAACTTGCGGAATGGAATGCCTATTTAGATTTATTTTTCTTTAGCAGCGTCCTGCCTGCAGCTGGTCCAAGACTTCCTCCCCTCTTGATCAGTTGCAGCCTTCAATCAACTCTGCTTCTTTTCAGACCGTTTTTTACGAGTGAAATTTCTTTTCCGGTGGACAATAATTCACAGTCCGAGCACTTTGACCTGCTGTTCACCTCAATCTACCATTGTGGCCTACAGTTGTAGCCATTCCATTCTGAAAAAGCATTTGCATTTTAATGCAGCGCGGGCCCTTTAATTATCATATGAGTCATTTGGCTGGAATTCGTTTAACTTCTTCCAGCGCATCTCAACTCTCGAGGCCTCGCCTGCTCGCTTGAATGTGTTTCTGTATGGCTACCGATAAATGCAATGCAATGTATCTAACAATGCCGACTGCAGAGCAATACCCAGAAACTGAGTCCTGGGTGAGTAATGCCCCGGCCTCTACGAGTCCAGCTACAGGTCTAGAGAATTCGTGACCCCGCCCAATCGGCCGAGGGTATCGAGTAATGAGCTCGCGGAGAGAGAAGGATTAGAGAGAGGGGGAGAAGGCGAATGAAATAGACGTCTGGACCTACCGAATACCATGCGACTACTTCGTGGGCGGACGGATGTACAGTTGAGCATCTGTCCCCGCGCACCTTGCCACTGCTCCTGTACAAGCCGTACCGCCTATGAGTCACTCAGGTAGAGGTAAAAACCAGGCAGAGGAGAAAAAGATTTTGTGTGAGGCCATTAGCGCTGGATAGGGACGAGAGGATGGGACGAAGCGGTCGGGAAAAGATCGGCTTATATGTCTAATCCCTGCCCAGAGGCTTGCATTGCTAGGGGTAAACAAACCTCTTTAAACAGATTCACATTATGTTGTACAGAAAACATTATATTAGCAAACACCATACTAATTATAATTCTCTTTGATGTGCTATGAAACATTAGTGGCTGGTTACCTGTGTGTAAATGGTATTTGGCATTCGATCACTCTTCCACCGGCGGAAATTTGAATTCGAGGGCTGCAGACTTCCTGTTTGTCCTGACAGTTCTGATTAAATTCAACACAAAGGACAAACTTGAAATTTTAATTAATACTTTGGGCATCTTTGAATTGTACCCGAGGCTTACATGTTAGTCTGCATGTTCGTTGTTAGTTGGACCGAGTCCAAAAAGTGTGCCCCGCGAGCAATCCTACCTGTAATTTACGTTGGAGAGTAATTTAATAATTTGCTGCGAGCTTCGTTACGAAGCCCGCCAAATCGCTATGATATTGCTGAAGAAATCCTTCTGCGCCAATTACGAATTAGAGGGAAAAAATCCCCTCCCCGCCGAGCAAGGACGTGAATGTTTTTAGATTTTCCGCCGCTTTTGATCGTCTGAAGTTCATTTAACTGGGCCGCTGCCTCTTCTGTAGCGTTGCGAAAAAGCGCGGCAAATTGGACGCGACGACTAATCGATCATTCCTGGCCGCGTCACTTCGGGCCTCTCCCGGCTCAGACCCAAACATTCCCAAGGGGGGCACTTATTGCGGGAAAAAACAGAGATAACAAACTGCGAAAGAGTTCGGCCTTGGCCTCGTCCCCGTAGCTGCTTGAGGTGAGGTTAACAAAACCAACGCAAATGCAAAGTGCAAATTTACCTCGCAACGGCTAGTGGTTCTTTTCCAGGCAAGATCTTTCTTCTTACCATAGTTTCCTTGACCTCCCCTGGAAAGGTAGTGCCCCCATCTCAATTCAAGGGGGTCAGCTGCGTCCTCTGCCCACCCTCTGCAGTGCAACCATTTCTATGCCAACCAATCCACTATGATTCATTCACCCGTTCTAAAGATTCAAAATTCCCAAATCACTGCACTAGTTCAGAAAATACGCTTTCCTGTTGCCATAGAAACCAACACTTACGTGAAGCAGAGAATATAAGCAATGAAAAATAGCTAGAGCACGTAATCAATTCTGATTCTATTCATTTCTCATCGAGCCCAGCTCCCTAGAGTTATCCCACTCATCGCATTGCCCCATTGTATCGACACACACTCTGCTTCTGATACTCACGATTCCCTATTGTCTTTATTTTCTGCATTTTGCTTTCAATACAAACGGGTGAATATTTCCTACACTGCAGCGCAACCCGCCTGTCTGGCTGTACCAGGGATGAGGCGGTTGGCGCCCCTGGTGCTGGCGCCCCTGGTGCTGGCGCCCCTGGTGCTGGCGCCCCTGGTGCTGGCGCCCCTGGTGCTGGCGCCCCTGGTGCTGGCGCCCCTGGTGCTGGCGCCCCTGGTGCTGGCGCCCCTGGTGCTGGCGCCCCTGGTGCTGGCGCCCCTGGTGCTGGCGCCCCTGGTGCTGGCGCCCCTGGTGCTGGCGCCCCTGGTGCTGGCGCCCCTGGTGCTGGCGCCCCTGGTGCTGGCGCCCCTGGTGCTGGCGCCCCTGGTGCTGGCGCCCCTGGTGCTGGCGCCCCTGGTGCTGGCGCCCCTGGTGCTGGCGCCCCTGGTGCTGGCGCCCCTGGTGCTGGCGCCCCTGGTGCTGGCGCCCCTGGTGCTGGCGCCCCTGGTGCTGGCGCCCCTGGTGCTGGCGCCCCTGGTGCTGGCGCCCCTGGTGCTGGCGCCCCTGGTGCTGGCGCCCCTGGTGCTGGCGCCCCTGGTGCTGGCGCCAGCGCCATATACTTTTAGAGTTCAGAGCTTGGGCGACCGGTGAGCCCCACCAGCCATACCTCTGGTCCTCAATGCTTTTCTTAGCAGCAATCACTGATCTCGTCATAATCCCGTCAAATGCGGCTGAAGAAGAGTAGGCAATCCAGGCAAATTCCTGGATTATAACCGTTGAGTGCGCCAAAAAATAGTATTTCCTGGTAACAATAGATCCTGAATTATTTCATAAAAACGCCTGCAAGCACAAACGGGCCCAGAAGGATTAAAACATTCGCGCTAGAAATTCAATCCAAAAAAGCAAAGCCTTCGGGGCGACATCTGATTCGGAAACTCAACGGCAAAAGCATGCCACAAGCGGCGGCTCAGACAGCTTAAAACTGCATGGTCTCTCGGGCTGGGCCGCTCTGTGGGGGCGGCGTGCGATTGCGCCACGAGCCTCGGCAATGAAATTCAATAGTCTGCCGCGGCATAGACAAACAGAGGGAGTGAGTCATGCTCTTTCGGTTGTTGCTTCTAATAGAGCTGCTCAGACAAAGCCGGTGAGCTGACGTGGCTTTGCCATTAAATTGCCTTTCTATGCCAAGCAGGTGTAGACGGCAGGTAGCGATGCGAATACTATCTATCTATCTATCTATCTATCTATCTATCTATCTATCTATCTATCTATCTATCCATCTATCTATCTATCTATCTATCTATCTATCTATCTATCTATCTATCTATCTATCTATCTATCTATCTATCTATCTATCTATCTATCCATCTATCTATCTATTGCTGTGCGCCCCTTCGGTCTGTCTTTCTGTCTGTCAGTCTTTCTGTCTGTGCTATGCTTTTGTTTCATTTTGCCTGGTAATAATTGTACAAGCTTATAAATCTATAAGAACGTGTGAGCAGAAAATCTCAACTCAGGGCTCCTCCCCTAACAAATTCAATTTTGGTGTTTTTGAGCACAAGTGCTCAACGTTGGACCTCGAGTCGGAGTTGGCTGATAAATGACACCTAGAAATGGCTGGGAAGGATCTGCAGGCCTTCAGTCCGATACCCAACAGCTGCTGCAGAAGCGCTGGGCTGGCCCTCTTCTTTCTCTTTCTTTTCACGCGAGCCCAACTGGCAGTGCCTTTGCTTTTCTTGCCTTTGTTCGTCTTTTAGAAGCTTTTCTTGTTTTGAATGAGAGGCCTTGTTAGACTTGGGTGTCCATGCAAGAAAGCTGCCTTCACACTTGGCCGCGCTGTTCCCCCTGAGCCGTAGTTGCAGCTGACGAGATCCTTCAGCATCGACGAAGGACTGCACTCAGAGCGACAGCTTGATTAGGGAGAGATGGAGAGGGAGAGTGATGCTGGGGACTCTGATGAAGATGCTCAATAAAAGAAGGAACCCTTTTCTTTCCGATGAATAAAGCTTTGGATAGCAGAGTTACGTGGGTGGCCATCCGACCCTTTCTTAGGCCCTGAATCGCATTGCGCGCATAAAGCAAGCGATGGGGCTCATTAATTATTAATGAGGCCTTTGTTCCAACCCCGCGGAGGCCGCCCGCCAACCAGTAGAGGCCTTTGCGTCAGCCCCGCCGCCTGCAGTGTGCAGCAGCGGAGTGAGTCAATGGGCTAGCGAAGCATGAGCAGGATTTTGTGTACAACCCTGCTTCAATGGGTTTTAATTCTATATAGCGGTGCAGGACCTGGTTGAGGTTGTAAAACTGGTGCTAGCCAGTTAAGATGCTCTACCAATTAGTGCTGCTGCCGTTGGGTGCTTAGCGGATAACCTGGCTGAGTGGAGTAGAGATGAGGGTAAGGGAGAATGCACAGGTGAGAGTAGATTTGAGGGAGAATACACAGGTGAGAGTAGATATGATGGAGAATACACAGGTGAGAGTTGAGATGAGAGAGAATGCACAGGTGAGAGTCGAGATGAGGAAGAATACACAGGTGAAAGTAGAGATGAAGGAGAATACACAGGTGAGAGTAAATATAAGGGAGAATACACAGGTGAGAGTATAGATGAGGGAGAATGCACAGGTGAGAGTAGAGATGAGAGAGAATACACAGGTGAGAGTAGAGATGAGGGAGAATACACAGGTGAGAGTAGAGATGAGGGAGAATACACAGGTGAGAGTAGATATGAGGGAGAATACACAGGTGAGAGTAGATATGAGGGAGAATACACAGGTGAGAGTAGAGATGGGCGAGAATGCACAGGTGAGAGTAGAGATGAGAGAGAATGCACAGGTGAGAGTAGAGATGTGAAAGAACAGACGTATGATACGAAGATGCATGCGGAAGAGTAGATAGGTGAGAGAGCAGAGAACAATTACGAAGAGGCGTAGTCAATATTGGGAAGAATTGAGAGTTGAGATATTTTTTCCAATTGTTCTGAATCATAAAAATTTGATTGGCACACGAGGTCAGAGCTAAGATGGATTCAAGGTTGTCCAAAATTTCTCAATTTTTGCCTAAAAAATCTCGCGTACTTTTTTACAGCACCTGCAACTGCTGAGTTCATTAATTAATCGTCGGAGTGAGGGTAATTAAGAGAGTCGCGAGCTCTGCAGAAGTTTAACCAGCCTAATTAGGAGACTTTTGTCAGGAAATTTCCGCAAAAGTATTGCAGCCTTCGGCATTTTCTCTTTCATGAGGGAGTCTTTTGTGCAGTGCTGCGTCAGACAAAGGCAGACCATGCGGTAGTTGCCCTGGATTGCCCCTGAGCCTTGGGAGAGCATTGGGAGAGCATTGGGAGAGCACTATGCGGGACACACATGAGCACACAAAGAGCAAATGCACTCCTCTAGCCGCTCAACAAGCTGATTTTGGCTTTATCGATTTGTGCCCAATGCTCAACTGATATTGGAAGCGCGCGGCCCGGAGTCGCGGAGGGAGTTGAGAGCAGAGGAGAGAAAGTAGAGACACTAACAGTTGCTCAGGTGTTACAAGCGAGATCTGAAGCTTTCTCCTCTCGAGTATTGGTGGAAATTGTAGAACTAGAATAGAAAAGGCTCAGAGTGCACTCTGGAATAAGAGATTTCGCCCTGCCTGGCTGGCCATCCTCCTCTCGTCAACTCGCCCTCGCCGTTTCGCCACTCGAAACCGGAGGTGCCCCCCTTCCCTGTTTGCCTCATTTGTAGGCGAGAAGAATTAATGACTGCGAAAACGAAGGCAAGAGCCAGCTACTCAAAAAAACTCTACCGGCTTGCAGAAGCAACACCAAACCTACCTTGCTCCCGACGTCAGGGCGAAGATGAACTCCTGCCTGTTGGGAGTGTTGTAAAAACACACAACTGCCAGTTTGCCGAGATGAGGAAGGGATGAGAGGAGAGACGGGCACTCTGCTATACCTGTGTCAACAATGGGAGCTGGAAGGCATCGCCAGGCACAAATAACCCATGCTTTTCTGGGGCAGAGTTATTCGCAGAGGGACATGGGAATAAAAGTTCCTGCTTGTGAAAATATGAAACATGTATTTTCATCATTACTTCTATAAAGAAAGCAAATTTACAAAAACTAGCTAGAGAGTTGGCTCGATGCTCAGAAACCGAACGAGTAGAAGAAGGATTTAAACAGAAAATTGGCATTACAAAAGCGCACAATGTGAGAAGGCAAAAAAAATTACAATTATTACAATCGCCCTTAGGTTTAGCAGATTCAGGGAGTTGCCAAATCTGGTGGACGCAGCGTACCAAATCAGATCATCAAGAAAGCAAGCCGGCAACACACAGAAATACTTGGTTTGTTAGAAAACAGGCCGTGGGTCTGTGCAAAATACTACGAGTTACAAAGCTTATTGATGCTCACGCGCAGGAGTTCCGTCAGGTTTGAGCTTTGCTTGTCAAAGGGGGAATTTGAGAGAACAGTTGTCAGAGTCAAAAGGGGGGAGAGACAGGCGAAAGATAATGAATGGGATGAGGAATAGGGGATGCTGCAGTATTGCTGTGTACAGCTTGAGAGTGGATGCTGGAACAGAAGCTGGACGTGAAAGACGAGCTCCCGTGTCACACCTGACTGCAGAGGCCTTCAAGTTGGTCACCTGGCTGCATTGGCTGCGGCAGCGATGGGTAGGAGCCGGATCTCAGGTGCTGCTGCTGCTGCTGCTGCTGCAACTCGTAGTAATCATAGTGATCCTGCTTGGCTGCCGCCGGCTGCCTGCTGAGGCTGGCGAAGGGGCTGCGGCTCAGCAGGATGTCGGGCACACCGTAGGGATCGCCGCCCATGGCAGCCGCGGAGGCGCCGGTGCCGTAGCCGGCGGGCGGCGGCGGCAGGACGGGCACGCCGGGCAGCGGCCGGCCGTACGGGTCGGTCTGTTGGTGCTGGTAGAACTCGACGGGGCCCCCGGCAGAAGCCGACATGTCCGATTGGTTGCCGAACAGGCAGCCGAGCATCGGGTAGTCCTCGTAGTTGCTCTGCCGGCTTGGTGCCCGCGGCTGCTTGTTCACCCGGGCGTAGTCGTCGTTGAGGCCGATCTGCAGCGACGTCACCACCGAGCCCTGCTGCTGCTGTTGCTGACCATTCAGCCGGCTGGCCTCGATGCCGCTGTCCGAGGAGGTGTTCTGGCTGGAGCCTGGCGAGCCCGGTATGGTCTCGTGCCGGTCCTTGAAGGTCACCCGGTTGCCGCTGCGGCTGCGCGCGAGCAGGGCGTTCCGCTTCAGGCTGCCGCTCGCGGCGGCGGAGCTCAACTGGGCTGAGTTCCTGCGCACCTGGTACTTCACCAGGCCTGCCTGCCTGTCCAGGGTGCCGTTGGCGCCGCCGCAGGTGTAGGAGCTCTCGCTGGCATTGTCAACCTGCTCTGAGACGGTGGGTATCATCGAGACCGGCTGCATATCGCTCGAGATGCCCCTGTGCATGAACACGTACTGGTTGCTCTTCTTGCTGAGGTCGGATCCCGCCGAGCTGGGCGGCGATCTTCGCTCCTGGGGCATCGAGGCTGACGACGGCTGGCCCGGCTGCTGGCGCTGGCCCTGATAGTCTGCGGAGACCTTCTCCGGGAATTCCAGCTCGAGGCGGATGTTGAACTGCCAGACGGGCCGGCAGCAGAGGGCCAGCCAGGCCGCGATCCATATCAGCAGGCAGGCACCGGCGGAGACCGCGGCAGCGAGCAGGATCGGCTCCTGGCGCGAGTGGTAGAGACTGAGCCAGTCCCAAAGCACGGGGGCTTTGCACAGCGCCGCCGCTAGCATGAGCAGCAATCCGAAGATGAGGTTCGCATTGCTCGCACAGCAGGCCGCGCCGTCGATGCTGCCGACTCCAGCGCCGCTGCTGCCATTGGAGCGCTCGCTGCTGCCCGACGATGACGCCTCCAGCTGCAGATAGTGCCGGTACTTGCGCAAGTTGTTCAGTACCTGCGTGGGTGATACGCATTGGTGCGTGTATCCATGGTAACCATTTGACCCGAAAGCTTATAGACAATGAGTTACATCTCGCCACTCCTCATTCAGGGGACACAAAGTGGATCCCATGTCAATCTTAGCCACTTATCAGAACGCAACTAAATTTTATGAAACACGGGACATCTCAGCTCACCTGAGCATAGCCAAATTCGAAAAAGGCCCCACTAGCCAGCAGCAGCAGCATGGAACCAACGGAGTCCAGCGCTAGCGTCGCAGCCGGTGGAATTTTGAGCACGACGGACTCAGTTGAGCCAACTGTCGCGGCCTTGTACAGCACGGATGTGGCTTCGTAGGCGAGGAAAGTGTGCAGGCCGGAGGCGCATACGACCACGGAGAACAGCAGGGAGAACACTCGGTTGGAGAACCAGAACACTGACGGGTAGCGGACGGTGAGAATAGCCAGAGCCAGCAGCAGGTTGAAGACCTCGGTGGAGACCGGGTGAGTGGCTGTGGCCGTCGGTTGAATCACAAAGTCCAAGTCAGTCCGCCAGATTTGGTCTGCGGAGTTGAGATTTGGTCTACATGTAGGTTTTGGGGAGTTTCACAAGACCTAGTAGCCTAGGGGTTCGATTCCCGATGCCACTGGAATAATTTGTGTCCTTGAGCGAGATACTTAGCTCTGCTGTAAAATGGGAGCCAGCATTAGCTGTGGTAATTGAGGGTGTGTGTGTGGCGACCCCCCAGTGCTTTGACCGCTGTCGGTTGCACATCTGCCCATATTGGAGCAGGTGTAATCAATTATTATTATTATTATTAAAGGATCTAAATGTAACCGCAGCATCTACTTGCTGATTGGTGAAATAATTAAAAATTTGGTCAACTGAAGTTTAGTAGAATGACATATTGGGCCGTATGCAGAAAGCTCTGTCTAGGGTAGTCCGGTCTTGAAAAGCTAGTCTAGACTTGAATTTGGTATGCAGAAACACAAAGTTAGACCAGTCTACTATAGCAGAACTAGGCTAGCTAGACCATAGACTATAGACTGAACTACCCAAGTCCGGACTAGCTAGTCTGGACTAGGCTTTCTGCATACGGCCCATTGACTCGTGGGTAAGAGTAAATCAAATCCGCCCTCTGAAGCATTCGCTCAGACATTCCATCACTGGTTCGGTAGGCAAGCGCGCGGTCTTTGTCGCGGCAGGATAAGTCTGAATCTGCAGCCAGGTACGAGATAGGAATGGTAGGAGAGGCAATACCAGCGCCTTAGATCTGCTAAATGCCCCCTTCCACTCGATTTCTATAAGACCGTCTGGGATGATGAGAGGAGGGGAGGGATAACCCCAATAACCTCGCTTTAGTGATGCTTAATCCCCGCCATTGCTGACTGATCCCCGCCGCTGATTCCCAGAGGTTGAGGGGGAAGCCCGCGTCTCTTTCTTCTCCATGGCCGCCAGACTCCGATGAAGCGCCGCTTATCACCACGGCCTCCGGTCCTGACAGTGATGGGATTCATCCCTCCCCGAAGCTCCGCCGCCCCCCCCCCCCACGGGTTTAGCAAGCTTAGCTTAGCAACAATCAACGGAATGCGCCGGCCGGCATTCCCTCCCCAGGGCTGCTGACAGTTTTAAGATCCCCCAGGCCCCCCAACTGCCGGGGGTTCCGCACAGCCGCGTGCCTGGCTGGCTGAATTTCAAATTTGTAGAGCGCCAAAAGAATTCAAAGAATTGAAAGTTTCCAGAGTTGGAAGTTGGTGTGCTGGGAGTTTTATGATGGGAGTCGCCTCCCCCCCCATCGCGTCATCCTCCCGGGCCCAGCGCTGCCCGTCAAGCTCCATTGTTCCGCCTCCAAAATTCAAGCTACGAGTATTATCCCCCATTAAATTAGAATCCCCAAAAAGACGCCATCGAGCGTGACTACCTGTTTGGCTTGGCTCTTCCCACCCCCCCCCCTAAACTTCTTCCCACAACTCTGACTGGCTTGGCCTGGAGTTTTCACTTTCTTTTTTGAATATTAAAAGCAGAGTCTCAATAGAGGAAGAGAATGGGGGTGGGGAGGGGACAGAGCAACTGAAAGCTGTGGAGTCCCTTCTGTCCAGTAAAGTCTTGGTTGAGCAGTTGTTTGCCGCGGACCGTCCGTCCCCTGGGCTGCTGGGCTGTTCCGGTTGAACTCCGTATAGTGAAGCATATGGCTGTATGCCGTAAAAACTTGAGCTGGTTCAACCCTTACTAGCCTATCTCTTTACCTTCATAAAATTTATACTGGGAATGACCTGCTGGTCCATTATTATCTCTCTGCCGTGCAAATTTCCTGCATTATAGAGGCTGGAATTTCATCCCGCCTAGAGAAGATGAAGGATTGAGAGCAATCAAGATCAAGAAATTACAGCCGGGCTGCCGATATGTATCGAAAGCTATACTTTATTAGAAATCCAAGCGATTCTATAGTCAAACTCGATAGCTACTCAGAAGCGACTCCACCCAAAAAAAACTAGGCTGACTAACTCCCTTGACTCGAAGCTGGGTCATGACTGGCCATTACGCTTTTACGACTTCACGCTTCTCTTTGCACAGCCCAGCAGACAGCCAGCTGGCCTCCTGTTCTGGGCAACAGAGACCGAGGTGCAGACAGGGTCACAAATGCATTAATTTGCCGATGAGGCCGGCTAGATAATGCGAGCTATGCAAACCATATCTGGGACTGGCTGGACCTGCAGACAGGGTCACAAATGCATTAATTTGCCGATGAGGCCGGCCAGATAATGCGAGCTATGCAAACCATATCTGGGACTGGCTGGACCTGCAGACAGGGTCACAAATGCATTAATTTGCCGATGAGGCCGGCCAGATAATGCGAGCTATGCAAACTATATCTGGGACTGGCTGGACCTGCATTAGCTACAACAACAGCAGTCCCTAGGAGGGGATAACTTCCCTGCAAAGTAAAAGTTATCCCTCGGAATGGGGGGGAACAAAGAGCGGCCCACCAGCAAACCAAGAGCTGCACGAGCGGTGACTGCGCATAAACCGCGGCGGCTGCCCGTCATTAATTTCAACCCCCCCCCCCCGACCCCCGGAGGCGCCGGAATCGGCAAACGGGATCACATCCCTAATCCTTGGCCCACTCAGATCATCCCGACTGGCTCTGCCCGCTGGTGCTCCGTGTCTCAATCGATTGCGTAATCTCACCGCCCCGCACTCGGGCGTGTCTCAGCCTTGGCCACAATGACCTCCCCTTCTCCAACGATCCTCTGTCGCTGTACGCCCCGATCTCTGCCTGCCATTGCCGGGCCCTGCAGGCTTTTGAGTCAACTATAGGTGAGTATCTTTATTTCTATTGAGAAGCTTCCGGCCTGCTCAAGCTACTGTCCTATATAGCCACAGGGGTTCGGGAGGCTGCAATTGATGAGGATCGAGACAGACAGAGAAGCACAGGCAGTGCAGGTGTGTAATTTATAGAAACCGATGACGAATCGCGTTAGTTTCTGAAGCGATATGGCGGTCGTTAGGTAAATAACAGAGTTAGGTCTAGGTGTGAGATTTTATGGAGACATACTCATGCACACACTCGATGCCTTATGGAGTTGGGCCTCATTAATAATTTGCGTTAATCCCTCTCAGTGCCTCGGTGATCCGCTTCATCTCTGAATAGAAACAGATTACTAAAGTTACTAAATACTCAGCATCTGGCTATTATATTATTAAATCTGTGTTTATGACGGCTAGAAAGTAAAATAAACAAACACACTTAGGCGTGACAGTAGTTACCATAACTGCGAGTTGTAGGCAGTCAGTCAGGCTATGCTCAAGTTTTAGTATGGCAAAAAAGTTGAATTTCTCACACATTCCCTCCCTACCCCCCCCCCCTCTCTCGATCTCGGAGTCACTGCGGCGCAAATGCCCTACTCTTGTAGCCTTTTTCTACTATCACCCACATGCATAAGCTGTTCGATTTCAGTCATTTAGCTACAGATAAGGCCAAAACTTATCTAAACCGAACGACAATATGTTTGTCGCCGACTATGAAATTCACTGCACGCATTTTACTGTTTCGGATTCTTTCATTCATTTTCAGTGTTGGCTGGCTGTGAGTCATCGAGGTGTAGGCATGGGTGGAAGGTAATCATTTTTTTTTCACCGCACGGTGCAGGTCACACAGCGCTTCAGCATTCGGTGCTATTGACCTAAGCTGGCTCTGTTGCCAACCCGACTGCCGGTGACCCCCTGACCCAACAGACTTGACTAAGCAGCGCCCATGTATTACAGTCGCTGCAGCGCTCAGTCTCAGGGGAGAATGCTGAGTCAAACTCTCTGTTCTGAGGGCTGGGTAGGCATAACAATTCAATTAATTACGCAACACTTTTTGCACGGTAAGAGAGAGTAGAGAGTGAATTCCAGTTGTGATGAAGAGGAAAGCATATAGGAAGGTAACAAGCGACCGCTTCTCAATCCACTTGATAAACTCGGGCTTGTCAGTCAGACCGTCAGTGAAGCAGTCAGTCAGTCTCCGCTGCATCACCATCAGACCCTGGCCCTGTCACCGAGAGCTCAGCCATCCAGCTGCTCAAAATCCATGCCGTTGATAGCCAAAGAAACTCTCCCTTTTCTGCAGAGACTGCACCAGTGTTCTCTCTCAGCCAGTCAGTCAGTCAGTCAGGTAGACAGACAGGTTCCTGATCAATGCTATAGCTGAAATGTTCCCATCTCCCAGCCCCCCAATGCATCTGCCATAGCACACAGAGGAAGCTAAATACCCCCACTAAAATGCCATTTCTGTTATTTTAAGTCCCCGTGCTCCTACAATATTATTTTGCTTAATGGATCAGAAAACAGGGACACGTTTAGTCCCGCCTAATTTGGTGACAAAGTCTGACAACTGCTGCGTGTCCTGCATGGAAGTAACTTTTCATGGGAATGATTTTTTTATAAATACATGTAGCCTTTTAAGCTTATCAACGATGTGAATGGTTTAATTTCTTCATTGGTTGGGAATTTCTTTGCAATTCTGGCACCTGTAGGCACTCGGCTAATTTTGGGCAACCAACGACATAACAGAATCGTTCATCATGAAGGCTTGCAGAACCAAGCCTTCTAAAATTGGCACTCTATCAGACAAAATTGGCACTCTATCAGACAAAAGTGGCACTCTATCAGACAAAAGTGGCATTCTGTCAGACAAAAAGTGGCACTCTGTCAGACAAAAGTGGCACACTATCAGACAAAAGTGGCACTCTGTCAGACAAAAGTGGCACACTATCAGACAAAAGTGGCACTCTATCAGACAAAAGTGGCACTCTATCAGACAAAAGTGGCACTCTGTCAGACAAAAAGTGCCACTCTGTCAGACAAAAGTGGCACACTATCAGACAAAAGTGGCACTCTATCAGACAAAAGTGGCACTCTATCAGACAAAAGTGGCCTGTCAGACAAAAGTGGCACTCTATCAGACAAAAGTGGCACTCTATCAGACAAAAGTGGCACACTATCAGACAAAAGTGGCACTCTATCAGACAAAATTGGCACTCTATCAGACAAAAGTGGCACTCTATCAGACAAAAGTGGCACTCTATCAGACAAAATTGGCACTCTATCAGACAAAAGTGGCACTCTATCAGACAAAAGTGGCACTCTATCAGACAAAAGTGGCATTCTGTCAGACAAAAGTGGCACACTATCAGACAAAAGTGGCACTCTGTCAGACAAAAAGTGGCACTCTGTCAGACAAAAAGTGGCACTCTGTCAGACAAAAGTGGCACTCTATCAGAACAAAATGGCACTCTGTTAGAACAAAATGGCACTCTTTCAGACAAAATGGCACTCTATCAGATAGAAGTCACGCCTCACCTTTCGCCAGCTGCTCCCGGTGAATCTCCTCAGCCTCCAGCACCGGCATCGGCAGCAGCAGACAGAGCGACATCAGCAGGTGCAGCGCGCTGGTGTACGGCACAAAGTGGCGCAGTAGTCGCGATAGGCAGGCGCCACAGCCGACGACGCCTTCGGCCACATCAACGGCGGCCACGCGGAGGCTGTCGCGATCGCGCCCGACCTGCACGCCGTCCTCGGCGAAGTTGTCAGTCTTCAGGAAGGCCGAGTACATGAACAGCGGCAGCATCAGGGCGGCAGCGATGGCCCCGGCCAGGTGGAAATTCATGGGGCCCATGGGCCATTGCTCGCGCAGAGCCCGGCTCCTGAAGGCGGAGTAGCGCTGGAAGCTGGCGTGCAGCAGGAAGCCGTGTACAGCCAGGATGAGCAGCGCGTACCAGACTCGCCACAGCCGGTCAACCTTGGCCCTGCGGCACAGGCCTTTGCCGTTGGGCATTGCTACCGCAATCTAATTAGCACAATTATTGAATATTATAACTGCTATACTGGCTTCTCGATCAGTGAATGCTCTCAGTTCTGGTAATTTGATGAAGCATTACAGAGTCACCTGTGTTTCTGATAAAAATCTGAATCTCTCTCTCTCTCTCTCTCTCTCTCTCTCTCGATCTGTTGTCGCTAGACTTCAGTCCCAGCTAATAATAGGTAGGTGGCTGAGGAGGTGGAGGCTTGTCGAGCTC
The DNA here is from genome assembly GCA_002269645.1 of Macrostomum lignano. Classification (NCBI taxonomy): domain Eukaryota; kingdom Metazoa; phylum Platyhelminthes; family Macrostomidae; genus Macrostomum; species Macrostomum lignano. The sequence continues at coordinate 159,743 of NIVC01001830.1, read as the reverse complement.
TCCCTTATTGGAACAGCTTGAATGGAGGGAGTCGGCTGCTGTACAACAGCAGAGGGGCAACGGGGGGGGGTAAGAGATCCGTGTGAAGCTCCCCACCTCCCAGCCAATGAGAGGCTGCCTGCCGTGTGACTCTGAGCGGAGCAAGCCTCAAAATAATTATTAGCCAGAGTTTTAATTCTGCCCGAGTAGATTTTATACTACTAACACAATTGCTGATAAGTAGTGAGCATAGTATATTTTTTGTGACGCGTCTTTTCAGGAATCGAAGTTCATGGTTGAATCGCTGGGACTTGCTGGGACTCGCCATCAGTATTGCAAACTTGCACGAGAATGCAATGTTACACAGGTTTTCAAGTATTTTATTATCCTTTGTCAATACCTCAGATTCTTAATCCACCTGTCTATCGCTCATTAATCCCCCTGTCTATCTCAAATCCATCGGATTAATCCACCTGTCTATCTCAAATCCATCGGATTAATCCACCTGTCTATCTCAAATCCATCGCTCATTAATCCACCTGTCTATCTCAAATCCATCGCTCATTAATCCACCTGTCTATCTCCCCACTCTCCACCTTTCCCTTCGACTCTCCTTATCCCAATTGAGTTCTCGGCAATTCACACACAGCACGAGTTCAGAGTCCAGCATCTGCTCATCCGTGCTCAATGCCCAGTCAGCCAGTCTACGGCAGCATCAGCCGCTTGATCTTCAAGCTGTGTCGCCCAGCTCGTCGTCGCCTCCTCGTTGAGGGCGGCGCCGCACCGGTGGTCGCCGGCGCTTCCGGCCGGCCGTCACCGGATCCGAAATCGGCGTCCCCCCACTCGTCGTCGCCGCTGCCGGCGCCCCAGCCGGAGCCCAGCTGCTGCTGCTGCTGGCCAGCCATGGTCGGTCGCCACGTGCCGCCGCCCGTCCCGACGCCGCCGGGACCGCCCGGTGTTGTCAGAGTCCCCAGCCGGTCGCGATCCGTCGTCGATGAGCCGCCTGAAGTGCCGTCTAGGCCATCTCTTCAAAACTTCACTGGATCTGAGTCCCGACCAAGGACCACTAGAAGTTACTTTTGTGCTTTGGGTCTTGGCCCTCAAGGCTGTAAATCGCATGAAAAGCCCCTTCCTCTAGGCCAAATTTGTGCAATTTGGTGCATCAACTACTCAATCTTGAGCTGGAGATCCCAGATCCTCAATGCACAGCCTCTCTGCATCATCTACTCAATCTTGAGCTGGAGATCCCAGATCCTCAATGCACAGCCTCTCTGCATCATCTACTCAATCTTGAGCTGGAGATCCCAGATCCTCAATGCACAGCCTCTCCGCATCATCTACTCAATCTTGAGCTGGACTCTCTGCATCATCTACTCAACCTTCACAGCCTTGAGCTGGAGATCCCAGATCCTCAATGCACAGCCTCTCTGCATCAACTACTCAATCTTGAGCTGGAGAACCTAGATCCTCAATGCACAGCCTCTCTACATCATCTACCCAATCTTGAGTTGGGGGGTCAACGCTCACCAGTCAGATTGAAGACAAAGCCGCTTCGACCAGCCACATTGCTGGCCACGCACTGGTACAGGCCGCGGTTGCTGGGGCGAAAACTTCGTATGAGCAGATCGGAAATGTGCAGAGAACCAACGGCGCTGCTGTACAGGAACTGTGGATGGAGTGGTTTGGGTGATTTAATGCATGGCTAGGCAGGAGATCCAGTGTCTCTATCCAGTGTCTCTATCCAGTGTCTCTATCCAGTGTCTCTATCCAGTGTCTCTATCCAGTGTCTCTATCCAGTGTCTCTATCCAGTGTCTCTATCCAGTGTCTCTATCCAGTGTCTCTATCCAGTGTCTCTATCCAGTGTCTCTATCCAGTGTCTCTATCCAGTGTCTCTATCCAGTGTCTCTATCCAGTGTCTCTATCCAGTGTCTCTATCCAGTGTCTCTATCCAGTGTCTCTATCCAGTGTCTCTATCCAGTGTCTCTATCCAGTGTCTCTATCCAGTGTCTCTATCCAGTGTCTCTATCCAGTGTCTCTATCCAGTGTCTCTATCCAGTGTCTCTATCCAGTGTCTCTATCCAGTGTCTCTATCCAGTGTCTCTATCCAGTGTCTCTATCCAGTGTCTCTATCCAGTGTCTCTATCCAGTGTCTCTATCCAGTGTCTCTATCCAGTGTCTCTATCCAGTGTCTCTATCCAGTGTCTCTATCCAGTGTCTCTATCCAGTGTCTCTATCCAGTGTCTCTATCCAGTGTCTCTATCCAGTGTCTCTATCCAGTGTCTCTATCCAGTGTCTCTATCCAGTGTCTCTATCCAGTGTCTCTATCCAGTGTCTCTATCCAGTGTCTCTATCCAGTGTCTCTATCCAGTGTCTCTATCCAGTGTCTCTATCCAGTGTCTCTATCCAGTGTCTATCCAGTGTCTCTATCCAGTGTCTCTATCCAGTGTCTCTATCCAGTGTCTTTATCCAGTGTCTCCAAACTCGGTGCTCACAAGATTGGGGTCGGCAAAAGGCATCAGCTGGGTGCCGTTGCGCAGCCAGGTGAAACGGAGGCTCTCGCCTCGCGAACTACAGGCCAGGGTGAAGCTCTCGCCGTCACGGGGTGTCGCCCGTGGATTGTCGGCCCTCAAAGCTGAGCGGATGCCGTTGTAGGTGGCGGTGATGGGGCCTGGCGGAGCTGCGGGTGATTGGGACAAAATTTCGATTGACAGCGGAAGCGACAGCGGAAGCGACAGCGGAAGCGACAGCGGAAGCGACAGCGGAAGCGACAGCGGAAGCGACAGCGGAAGCGACAGCGGAAGCGACAGCGGAAGCGACAGCGGAAGCGACAGCGGAAGCGACAGCGGAAGCGACAGCGGAAGCGACAGCGGAAGCGACAGCGGAAGCGACAGCGGAAGCGACAGCGGAAGCGACAGCGGAAGCGACAGCGGAAGCGACAGCGGAAGCGACAGCGGAAGCGACAGCGGAAGCGACAGCGGAAGCGACAGCGGAAGCGACAGCGGAAGCGACAGCGGAAGCGACAGCGGAAGCGACAGTGGAAGCGACAGCGGAAGCGACAGCGGAAGATTATTCAGTGAAATCTGCTAGTGCTTTAAATACTACTTTCAATAGACTATTTCTTTTCCATTGCTCCCTTACGCATCGTAGCATTGATGAGGTCAAGCCGGAAGCTGGCAGTCCATTCTGGATCCAATTGATTGTTAACGTGGCAGGTGAAAATATACCGAGCCGTTTCCATGGTGACGTTGTTTAGTTCGTATGCGGACCCCTACGAGAGTAAATAAGTTTGAAAGAATTTTAATCAAAATTTCTCCAAAAACTCCAAATCTCCCGAACTCCAAATCCCCCCAAACTCAAAATCTCCCCAAACTCCAAATATCCCTAAACTCCAAATATCCCCAAACTCCAAATCTCCCAAAACTCGAAATCTCCCCAAACCCCATATCTCCCAAAATTCTGAATCCCAGAATCCCACTCACACCGAACTCACGACAGCACACCCCTATGCCGCTGGAACACCCACCCATGCCAGCACCGATGGTCGGGCAGGCTGGCTTTCATCCTCCAGCCGGCGGCTCCAGTGCACCGAGGTGGGCGGGAAATTCCTGACGTTACCTTCGCCGCCGCCTCCGCCACCGCCGCTACAGTCCAGGGTCGCCCGGCCGCCCAGCTGCACCGCCACTCGCCCGCCGCCACTGCTGCTGCTGGGCGAGAAAAGTACAGGCTCTGCGGGGGAGAACGAGGTATCCATTTAGATTGAGAAGAACCTGCTTTTATCTAGATTTGAGACTCCTGTCTTCCCTCCCCTGCCTTCCCTCCCCTGCCTTCCCTCCCCTGCCTTCCCTCCCCTGCCTTCCCTCCCCAGTCTTCCCTCCCCAGTCTTCCCTCCCCTGCCTTCCCTCCCCTGCCTTCCCTCCCCTGCCTTCCCTCCCCTGCGACAAGCTGCCTTCCCTCCCCTACCTTCCCTCCCCTACCTTCCCTCCCCTGCCTTCCCTCCCCTGCCTTCCCTCCCCAGTCTTCCCTCCCCAGTCTTCCCTCCCCTGCCTTCCCTCCCCTGCCTTCCCTCCCCTGCCTTCCCTCCCCTGCGACAAGCTGCCTTCCCTCCCCTACCTTCCCTCCCCTACCTTCCCTCCCCTGCCTTCCCTCCCCAGTCTTCCCTCCCCAGTCTTCCCTCCCCAGTCTTCCCTCCCTTGCCTTCCCTCCCCAGTCTTCCCTCCCCTGTCTTTCCTCCCCTGCCTTCCCTCCCCTGTCTTCCCTCTTTCCTTCCCTCCCCAGTCTTCCCTCCCCTGCCTTCCCTCCCCTGCCTTCCCTCCCCTGCCTTCCCTCCCCTGCCTTCCCTCCCCTGCCTTCCCTCCCCTGCCTTCCCTCCCCTGCCTTCCCTCCCCAGTCTTCCCTCCCCTGCCTTCCCTCCCCTGCCTTCCCTCCCCTGCCTTCCCTCCACAGTCTTCCCTCCTGTGGTAGCGTGGGTCTGCTCAGTTGCTCCGCTTAGTGTAATGTACAGTGCAGGTGTACACCTGCACGCGCGCGTGTGATTGGCTGACGCTTTGTCAGACAACCTTTATTGTTGGCCAGCTATATTAAATACAAGCTCTCTGCCTTGGGGGGGTCTTACCCCCGAAGTGGAGTTTTCACAGTGGCGACGAGACTGAAACGATCCTGCGCAAATGAGTAGTGCAAGTGCACTAGGGCTTGTCGGCCCATACGAAGAAGGCTCTGAGCCGTGGCATATGTACCAAGCAAGGTTAGAACAATACCTCCCCAATCTTCCCTCCCCAATTTCCTCCTATTTTGTTGCCAATGACGTCACTGAGGAAGCGAAAAAGCGAGCAATTCTGCTGAGTTCATGCGGCAAGAAAGTCTTCCATCTGGCCTTCAGTCTTCTGTCTCCTGCACAGCCATCAGCCAAGAGCTACACCGAAATTTGTGGGGCACTGAAGAGCCATTTCGAGCCTGAGGAGTCCGAGATCGTCCATCGTTACCGATTCTACACCAGAAATCGCAGGGAAGGTGAGGGCGTCGCTGACTTTGTCGCAGACCTCCGAGACCTGGCTCGCGACTGCAAGTTCGGCGACAGCCTGACTTCGATGCTTCGCGACAGGCTGGTGCTGGGAATCAACAACGACGGCGCTCAGCGGCGGCTGCTGGCGGAGCCCGATCTCACTCTAGCGAAGGCATTGAAGCTGGCCCTGGCCCACGAGTCCGCTGCCAAGGGCTGCCAGCTGGTGTCGGGAGCGAGTAAGCCAGATCTAGTCAGTCAGGAGTCCGTCAGCATTGTCAAGCAACAGCAGAAGTCATCTTCGACAAGGAGGTGCTTCAGGTGCCTGTCAACGAAGCATCTCGCTAATAAGTGCCCGTTCGCCACCCAGAAGTGCTACAAGTGCTCAAAGACCGGCCACACTGCGGCTGCCTGCAAATCCCAGTCGAAGGACGATAGAAGAGAGGCTCTGCAGTTGCAGGACGGCGAGGAAAAAGACAGCTGCGAGGAGGAAACGGCCCACTCACTGTACCAACTGTCCGGCAAGCGAGTGTCGAAGGTGCCGCCGATTACAACGACGGTGCGCATCAATGGCCGACCTGTTGTCATGGAAGTGGACACCGGAGCCTCCGTGTCCCTGGTATCCTCGAAGACCTACAGGACCGTGCTCAACTCCCAGCCAGCACTGCAGCCTGCGTCCATGCAGCTGCGAACATACTCCGGTGAGAAAGTGCCAATCGAAGGCTGCATCTGCGTTGCTGTGGAAGCTGCTGAAGCACCGCCCAAGTCACTCAGCCTCCTTGTGGTCGCCGGCTGCGGATCCGACCTGCTCGGAAGAGACTGGCTGTCCGAGTTGCGGCTCGACTGGAGATCAATCAAGCAAATGGCGGCTTCTCCGGAGGTGTCGCCCAGAATGCAGCAGCTGCTCGACAAGTACAGCGATGTTTTTTCGCCTGAGCTAGGAAAGTACAACGGACCACCAGTGAGTTTGAATATGAAACCCGATGCTCAACCTCGCTTTATGAAGGCCAGGAATCTCCCCTTTGGTGTGAAGGACAAGGTGGAGAGCCAACTGAACCGCGAGATCGAACAAGGAATCCTGGTGCCCGTGCAGCACTCCGAGTACGCATCGCCGGTGGTTCCAGTGCTCAAGTCCGACGGATCTGTGAGGGTCTGCGCCGACTTCAAGCAAACCGTCAACCCGAACGTGGAGCCCGACTCGTATCCTCTGCCGCGGATCGAAGAGCTGTTCGCGAAGCTGACTGGTGGGCGGCTCTTCACTAAGCTCGGCTTGTCGCAGGCGTACATGCAGCTGCCACTCGATGAGGCTTCCCAGGAAGTCTGCACGATCAATACGCACAAAGGGCTGCTTCGGTACACTCGGCTGCCCTTCGGTGTCTCGCCAGCGGTCGGGATTTTTCAGCGCCGGATGGACTGCTTGCTGCAAGGAATCACCAGCACCGCCTGCTTCATCGATGACCTCATCATCACCGGAAAGGACGACAGCAGTCATCTGAACTCCCTGGAGCAGGTTCTGGAGAAGCTGAGCCAGAGCGGCCTCCGGTGCAAGCTGGAGAAGTGCCAGTTCATGCAGACGAGCGTCAGTTATCTCGGTCACCGCATCGATGCCGACGGCCTGCACCCGATCAAAGACAAGGTCGAGGCGATTGTCAGCGCTCCAGCTCCCAAGGACGCAACTCAGCTGCGCAGCTTCCTAGGCATGGTGAACTACTATGGCAAGTTCCTACCTAATTTGTCTCAAGTCCTGGCACCGCTGCACCTGCTGCTGCGCGAGCAACACCGCTGCACCTGCTGCTGCGCGAGCAACACCGCTGGAACTGGGGCGCTGCTCAGAACACCGCTCAGAACGGGCGCTGTCCGGCCTGTGGCCTTTGCCTCGCGTACGTTGCACGACGCTGAGAAAAACTATTCGCAGCTCGAGAAGGAAGCCCTCGCTGTAGTGTTTGCGGTCAAGAAGTTCAACGCGTACCTGTTCGGCCGCCCATTTCTGCTGGTGGGTGACCACAAACCTCTGCTTGGATTGCTTTCTGAGAACAAGGCCGTGCCGGCCCTGGCATCTGGAAGAATTCAGAGGTGGGCTCTGCTGCTGTCTGGCTATAACTACCGCATGGTTCACCGAGCCGGAGCCTCACTGCTGTGCGCCAATGCCCTGAGTCGCCTGCCGCTGCCCGACAAGCCGAAGCTCCCGACAGTCCCGAAGCTGGCAGAGCTGGTCATGCTGATGGACCACCTGGACGATGGACCTGTCACGGCAGCTCAGATACGCGGCCTGACTCGAAGGGACCCCACACTAGCCCGAGCTCTGCACTTCACGCAAATCGGCTGGCCAGAGCGGGTCAGTGACGATCTGCTGCCATACTCCAAGAGAGCGGTTGAGCTCGGTGCGCAAGACGGCTGCCTCCTGTGGGGCGCTCGAGTGGTGGTCCCGGTCGGAGCGCGAGCTGCACTGCTCCAGGTGCTGCATCAAGGTCATGCGGGGGTCACGCATGAAGACGCTAGCCCGAGGTTATTTCTGGTGGCCAGGATTAGACTCGGAGATTGAAAACCTGGCCAAGGCCTGCTCTGACTGTCAGGAGTTGCAGAACGCCCCGGCGCCTTCGCCAATGTTGTCGTGGCCGTGGCCTGACCGACCGTGGTCTCGAGTGCATATCGACTATGCGGGTCCGGTGTCTGGCAAGATGCTGCTGGTTGTCGTCGATGCCCATTCAAAGTGGCTGGATGTGCATGTGGTGACGTCAGCGACCTTAGCTGTCACCATCCAGAAACTCCGCTCCAGCTTCGCGACACACGGGTTGCCAGATGTGCTGGTGTCGGACAATGGGCCCAACTTGGTCAGCGAGGAGATGTCCGACTTTCTGCGGAGGAACGACATTCAGCACGTGCGCATTGCTCCCTACCATCCGGCGTCCAACGGCCTGGCGGAACGAGCTGTCCAGACGCTGAAGCGGTCCCTGGAGAAGCAGCGCGAAGGCTCCTTGGAGTATAAGGTCGCCCGGTTCCTGCTGAGCTACCGGGTCACTCCGCATGCGACAACTGGTGTGGCTCCCTGCGAACTCCTGATGGGACGGCGCCTGTGCACGTTGCTGGATCGAGCTCGGCCAGACCTGGGAGCAAGAGTACAGCGTAAGCAAGGTCAGCAAAAAGAGCACCACGACTGCAAAGCTCGGTTCCGGACCTTCGAGACTGACGACGCTGTACTCGCCAGAGACTTTGGAGCCAACGGAGGTCGGTGGAAGCCGGCGCGAGTTGTCGGTGCCGCCGGTCCGGCCTCCTAACTGTGCGGCTTCGATGGCGACGACCGAGTGGTGCGGCGGCACGTTGACCATGTCCGCGGTGGTCCTGAGCAGCCGCGGCCTACCGGAGCTGGCGTGACAGACGGTGCTACCGACGCCAAGGCCGCGCCTGAGCCGAAAGCTGCGATGCCGGCCGTGGACGAGCCGCCAAACCTGGCTGCTCCTGGAGACCCTGAGATCGACGGGTCTCTGCGCCGATCGTCGCGAGTTCGACGTCCCCCGGAGCGCCTGAGCTACGGGTGACGTCATCTGTGAAAGAGACTGTTTTGATTGACTGTTGAGTTCGCACGTTTAATTTTGGATTTTGAACTTTGTTATGGTTATGGTTTATTTTCCTTTATTCTGTTGTGTCGTTGCTTTCCTATCAGGCGTTTGCGTAGTTTTGGTGCTTGTTAATTATTATTTATTATTAAGTTATTAAGTTTCGAGTTATTGTTCCTCACTGAAATGTGTTGCTCTAATGTATTCTCTTGCGATCCCTGATCCCCATGTAGATGGGGAGGGATGTGGTAGCGTGGGTCTGCTCAGTTGCTCCGCTTAGTGTAATGTACAGTGCAGGTGTACACCTGCAAGCGCGCGTGTGATTGGCTGACGCTTTGTCAGACAACCTTTATTGTTGGCCAGCTATATTAAATACAAGCTCTCTGCCTTGGGGGGTCTTACCCCCGAAGTGGAGTTTTCACACCTCCCCAGTCTTCCCTCCCCTGCCTTCCCTCCCCAGTCTTCCCTCCCGTCTTCCCTCCCCTGCCTTCCCTCCCCTGCCTTCCCTCCCCAGTCTTCCCTCCCCTGCCTTCCCTCCCCTGCCTTCCCTCCCCTGCCTTCCCTCCCCTGCCTTCCCTCCCCTGCCTTCCCTCCCCAGTCTTCCCTCCCCTGCCTTCCCTCCCCTGCCTTCCCCCCCTGCCTTCCCTCCCCAGTCTTCACTCCCCTGCCTTCCCTCCTCTGCCTTCCCTCCCCAGTCTTCCCTCCCCTGCCTTCCCTCCCCAGTCTTCCCTCCCCTGCCTTCCCTCCCCTGCCTTCCCTCCCCAGTCTTCCCTCCCCTGCCTTCCCTCCCCAGTCTTCCCTCCCCAGTCTTCCCTCCCCAGTCTTCCCTCCCCTGCCTTCCCTCCCCAGTCTTCCCTCCCCTGCCTTCCCTCCCCTGCCTTCCCTCCCCAGTCTTCCCTCCCCTGCCTTCCCTCCCCTGCCTTCCCTCCCCTGCCTTCCCTCCCCAGTCTTCCCTCCCCTGCCTTCCCTCCCCTGCCTTCCCTCCCCTGCCTTCCCTCCCCAGTCTTCCCTCCCGTCTTCCCTCCCCTGCCTTCCCTCCCCTGCCTTCCCTCCCCTGCCTTCCCTCCCCAGTCTTCACTCCCCTGCCTTCCCTCCTCTGCCTTCCCTCCCCAGTCTTCCCTCCCCTGCCTTCCCTCCCCAGTCTTCCCTCCCCTGCCTTCCCTCCCCTGCCTTCCCTCCCCTGCCTTCCCTCCCCTGCCTTCCCTCCCCTGCCTTCCCTCCCCTGCCTTCCCTCCCCAGTCTTCCCTCCCCTGCCTTCCCTCCCCAGTCTTCCCTCCCCTGCCTTCCCTCCCCTGCCTTCCCTCTTCCCTCCCCAGTCTTCCCTCCCCTGCCTTCCCTCCCCAGTCTTCCCTCCCCTGCCTTCCCTCCCCAGTCTTCCCTCCCCAGTCTTCCCTCCCCAGTCTTCCCTCCCCAGTCTTCCCTCCCCTGCCTTCCCTCCCCTGCCTTCCCTCCCCTGCCTTCCCTCCCCAGTCTTCCCTCCCCTGCCTTCCCTCCCCTGCCTTCCCTCCCCTGCCTTCCCTCCTCAGTCTTCCCTCCCCTGCCTTCCCTCCCCTTCCCTTAACTTCAGGTTAGTTTCCTATGATAGCCACTGCAGCTCACCAGATATTCATCAATCAAAAAAGCACTCAACACTTCCATGACTCACTGACAACTTTCAGGTAGAAGGCCTGCACGCTAGCGGGATGCAGGTTGGTCTTGCAGATGAAATAAGTGTCAGTGAGCTGCCGCGGCAGGTTCTCCAGCACCAGGATGCTGCTCGGGGCCACAGACATGGGGTTCAGCAGCTTGTAGGCAAACACGTTGCCACCATCAAATCGCAGCACAGTGCCGTCGGCGACTGGCTCCTCCCTGGCCGGCTGCGCCTTCGACGATGCGTTCGGCGAGTAGGAGAACCAGACCACCTGGTTGGGTTGGCGGAGGCGTCTGCTCAGCAGTGAGCTAGGATACTGAGACATCTATTCTCATCAGTGAGCTAGGATACTGAGACATCTATTCTCATCAGTGAGCTAGGATACTGAGACATCTATTCTCATCAGTGAGCTAGGATACTGAGACATCTATTCTCATCAGTGAGCCAGGATACTGAGACATCTATTCTCATCAGTGAGCTAGGATACTGAGACATCTATTCTCATCAGTGAGCTAGGATACTGAGACATCTATTCTCATCAGTGAGCTAGGATACTGAGACATCTATTCTCATCAGTGAGCCAGGATACTGAGACATCTATTCTCATCAGTGAGCTAGGATACTGAGACATCTATTCTCATCAGTGAGCTAGGATACTGAGACATCTATTCTCATCAGTGAGCCAGGATACTGAGACATCTATTCTCATCAGTGAGCCAGGATACTGAGACGTCTATTCTCATCAGTGAGCCAGGATACTGAGACATCTATTCTCATCAGTGAGCTAGGATACTGAGACATCTATTCTCATCAGTGAGCCAGGATACTGAGACATCTATTCTCATCAGTGAGCCAGGATACTGAGACATCTATTCTCATCAGTGAGCTAGGATACTGAGACATCTATTCTCAGCAGTGAGCCAGGATACTGAGACATCTATTCTCATCAGTGAGCTAGGATACTGAGACATCTATTCTCAGAAATTAGCTAGGATACTGAGACATCTATTCTCAGCAATGAGGTAGGATACTGAGACATCTATTCTCAGAAATTAGCTAGGATACTGAGACATCTATTCTCAGAAATTAGCTAGGATACTGAGACATCTATTCTCAGAAATTAGCTAGGATACTGAGACATCTATTCTCAGCAATGAGGTAGGATACTGAGACATCCATTCTTAGCAGTGAGGTAGGATACTGAGACATCTATTCTCAGCAATGAGGTAGGATACTGAGACATCTATTCTCAGCAATGAGGTAGGATACTGAGACATCTATTCTCAGCAGTGAGCTAGGAAACTGAGACATCTATTCTCATCAGTGAGCTAGGATACTGAGACATCTATTCTCAGAAATTAGCTAGGATACTGAGACATCTATTCTCAGCAATGAGGTAGGATACTGAGACATCTATTCTCAGAAATTAGCTAGGATACTGAGACATCTATTCTCAGAAATTAGCTAGGATACTGAGACATCTATTCTCAGAAATTAGCTAGGATACTGAGACATCTATTCTCAGAAATTAGCTAGGTTACTGAGACATCTATTCTCAGCAGTGAGCTAGGATACTGAGACATCTATACTCAATTAGCTAGGTGCTAAAGCAGATAGAGTAACTCACTGGTGAATAGAAGGTCTTCTTCCAATGCTTCCCTGTTGTAAACAGATTATCAAACGAACAGGTGATGGCCTTTGTCTCGCCTTCAGCAGCGACAACGACTTCTCGGACGTACTTGTAGGGCGACCGGGCTTGAATCTGCTGCAGACTGATGCCCAGGAGGCTGCTGTCTGCAGTGAGAAAGCCAGGTGTCTCAGTCACCACAGTGCAATCACCTGTGTGTCTGTCTCACCCATCAAGTCATCTCAGTCACCACAATGCAATCACTTGTGTGTCTGTCTCACCCATCAAGTCATCTCAGTCACCACAGTGCAATCACCTGTGTGTCTGTCTCACCCATCAAGTCATCTCAGTCACCACAGTGCAATCACCTGTGTGTCTGTCTCACCCATCAAGTCATCTCAGTCACCACAATGCAATCACCTGTGTGTCTGTCTCACCCATCAAGTCATCTCAGTCACCACAGTGCAATCACCTGTGTGTCTGTCTCACCCATCAAGTCATCTCAGTCACCACAGTGCAATCACCTGTGTGTCTGTCTCACCCATCAAGTCATCTCAGTCACCACAGTGCAATCACCTGTGTGTCTGTCTCACCCATCAAGTCATCTCAGTCACCACAGTGCAATCACTTGTGTGTCTGTCTCACCCATCAAGTCATCTCAGTCACCACAGTGCAATCACTTGTGTGTCTGTCTCACCCATCAAGTCATCTCAGTCACCACAGTGCAATCACCTGTGTGTCTGTCTCACCCATCAAGTCATCTCAGTCACCACAGTGCAATCACCTGTGTGTCTGTCTCACCCATCAAGTCATCTCAGTCACCACAGTGCAATCACCTGTGTGTCTGTCTCACCCATCAAGTCATCTCAGTCACCACAGTGCAATCACCTGTGTGTCTGTCTCACCCATCAAGTCATCTCAGTCACCACAGTGCAATCACCTGTGTGTCTGTCTCACCCATCAAGTCATCTCAGTCACCACAGTGCAATCACCTGTGTGTCTGTCTCACCCATCAAGTCATCTCAGTCACCACAGTGCAATCACCTGTGTGTCTGTCTCACCCATCAAGCTCGCAGAAGACTCTCCAGTTAAAATCAAAGCTGAAAAGCATGTCGCAATCAGAAGTGCTTTGACAAACATTTCCTGACGAAGCCGCGCGTGACTGCCTGCAGTTCAGGGGTTCGAACAACAAAGTCAAGTAAATCCAATCGTCTTGCACAGACGCACAAAAAGTGCAACACGCAGACAACAGGGGGATTTTTCTCCCCTCTTGGCGCCGCTCTTTTTGACTAGGTGGGCCGGCCCTATTTATTTTTCTCCTTGATGTTCAAAGGCACTAGCTTGTACACAGGGAGGGGGTTTCGATTGGGTAGCAGCGGCGCTTTCGCCAGAATTTCAGCTTTTTTCATATCCTGGAAGCTTCTTCAGTGCCTCGGGAGTTAGCCGGGTAGACAAGAGAGGGGATGTGCTGCAAGGAAGGATCATTTGTCTGGACCGAACTAGGGGCTCCGGATCAGACACAACCCATGCCCATCTGCTTCTCACTAATAAACTAATTAAGCTTCCATAAAAATTCTATTAAGAATTTTTTTACCTAACCAGAGTCAAGGAAATGACTTACTTTACTGCGCTGTAAACTGGGCAAGCCAGCTGGTACCAAGCGGAACTACTCACTGAAGGGATCTGTGAGATGTTTTATGACTGGAGCCAACTCAATCAATAATTTATACCGCTCTGCCGCAGTACCGCCAGCAGCAGCTGCTTCTGACATGCTGCTGGCCACTGAGAGTTTTCTGCATTCATCTCATGGTATTGTCGGCAACTGCGCTGCTTATCTTGATGGAGCACGACGCCATGTGACGGTAGTCAGACTGCTCCCATGTGCATTGTCATCAAGCTATTATCATGTCACTGGCACACTACTCATAGTAGAATGTTGAAGTCGTTTTTTGTTCAGACGTGTATTTCTTCAGAAATTTAAAGCTCCCGATCCCAGATCCCGATCCCAGATCCCGATCCCAGATCCCGATCCCAGATCCCGATCCCAGATCCCGATCCCAGATCCCGATCCCAGATCCCGATCCCAGATCCCGATCCCAGATCCCGATCCCAGATCCCGATCCCAGATCCCGATCCCAGATCCCGATCCCAGATCCCGATCCCAGATCCCGATCCCAGATCCCGATCCCAGATCCCGATCCCAGATCCCGATCCCAGATCCCGATCCCAGATCCCGATCCCAGATCCCGATCCCAGATCCCGATCCCAGATCCCGATCCCAGATCCCGATCCCAGATCCCGATCCCAGATCCCGATCCCAGATCCCGATCCCAGATCCCGATCCCAGATCCCGATCCCAGATCCCGATCCCAGATCCCGATCCCAGATCCCGATCCCAGATCCCGATCCCAGATCCCGATCCCAGATCCCGATCCCAGATCCCGATCCCAGATCCCGATCCCAGATCCCGATCCCAGATCCCGATCCCAGATCCCGATCCCAGATCCCGATCCCAGATCCCGATCCCAGATCCCGATCCCAGATCCCGATCCCAGATCCCGATCCCAGATCCCGATCCCAGATCCCGATCCCAGATCCCGATCCCAGATCCCGATCCCAGATCCCGATCCCAGATCCCGATCCCAGATCCCGATCCCAGATCCCGATCCCAGATCCCGATCCCAGATCCCGATCCCAGATCCCGATCCCAGATCCCGATCCCAGATCCCGATCCCAAATCCCGATCCCAGATCCCGATCCCAGATCCCGATCCCAGATCCCGATCCCAGATCCCGATCCCAGATCCCGATCCCAGATCCCGATCCCAGATCCCGATCCCAGATCCCGATCCCAGATCCCGATCCCAGATCCCAGATCCCAGACCATATTAGATGGTGATCAACTATCAGAAATAAACATTCAAACGTTGATGGAATTTCCCACCATTTTGCTCATCCTCATTCTTATCAATGGCCTCAATCCGCTTCGCCTGCTACTCTGGAAAATTCCACTCAATTAAATTCCTAATAGAATGGGATAAATTCTTTGCAGCATCACCATTCCGCTGCATCATGGCTGGGGCTACTAAATGATTGAAGAGGCATTCTGCCATTCTGTCAGCTGGGGTTGCTGGTCTGGTGCGTCACAGGGGGCTTATAGAGGCTGTTAAAAAAGTTCAACGGACAGAAATTTCCAATCATTAAAAAAAGCCGCCACAGTGGCGCCCCGAGAAGCATTTATCTTCGGATGTTTTATGAATTCCAAGTTTTTTTTCCAATTTAATTTTTCCCAACACACACGCTGCTTGGCCCAAAGTCGGCGCTCTGAAATGTGGCTCTTTCTGTTGCTGTCTCTCGGCGTCTGCTGCTCAACAGTCGCGACCGCCTCCATGTCGAGCAAAAGTTCTTTCTCCAAGCTGGACATCTGTCCGGCGACTGACAAACTGGCGGAACTCGCCAAGCTGCAGGGCGCTCAGGATCCGAGGACCTGCTTCGTTGAGTGCGCCATCGAACCCACCTGCTTCGTGCTGTACCGCTCTGGCGGCACCTGCTACTTCGGCACCGCTGAGCAGCGGGGCAGCCTCTTCACCCTGACCGTGTCGCCGAACTCCGATCCATGCGAGAGCTTCGCTAAGAGCGCCCGGTCCAAGCTGGTGGTGTTGTTCGACTTCCGGCAGGGCTACACCAACCTGGTCAGTCCGGGCACCTTCGATGCCGCACCCCACGGAGGCGTCACCAGGGACAGCCTGGGCGCCCACTTTGCCGGAACGGCTGCCGACTACATCGAAGTGGACACGCGCAGCGGATCCCTGGCTGCTGACTACCTGGACCATCCCAACAACTTTACCTTCTACGCCATGGTAGTCAGAGAGACATACTACCAAGCCTCTTACCACTGCTTCTACGATTGCGTGAA
This sequence comes from Macrostomum lignano, assembly GCA_002269645.1. Taxonomy (NCBI): domain Eukaryota; kingdom Metazoa; phylum Platyhelminthes; family Macrostomidae; genus Macrostomum; species Macrostomum lignano. The sequence goes on along the minus strand of NIVC01001830.1, from coordinate 144,041 downwards.
CGCAGCTTCATCGAAAATGGCGTACTTCGGCGATCGCGGGGAGAAGGCCTGGGTTCAGCACCAGTTCCTGAGCGCGGGCACCGCCGAGACTCGACAGTCGGCCAAAATTGCCACAGGCAGCGCGCCTCTGGCCATCTCTCTCGGAGCTGTTTTCAACGGCAAGACTCTGAGCAATTTCCATTTCAACGGCACGTACCTGGCGACTAAAGATGCCATGAATTGGGGAACCTACGATACGCCTAAGTGCCTGCGACTCGGCTTCAACAAGGATGCGAGCGCCGGCCTCAAGGGCCGCATCATCTGCTACGCCATCGCCAAGGCTGCCCTGAGCACCGCTGAGTTGAAGCAGCTGGAGCAGATCTGCTCCTAGAAGGTGGTTTTTAAATGTCTAAGAAAAGCCAGAAAGAAAATTGAAACTTAATTCATTTTGCAGCTATCGAAGAACTTTTATTTAAAAAATATACGAGTAAAACACCGCAATAGCGTCACTTTTGCAGCAAACAAAATTTTTCTTTTAAAGCTACTTTTTGAGTAGTATGATGCGATTTTTTCGGATCCAGAAAGAATGAAGTTGATTGAAACAATTTTTTAAAACTTGAGTTAATCTGTGATAAAAAATCTGAAACTAGCTCGTAACTACGAGCGTATTTTTATTTTTCGCCTTTTTGACTAAAACTATATTGTGTACTTTTTTATCGCTCCTGAAAAACAATATACTGGTACTTCGTACCAACAATTGCAATGTACGACTCGTACTTATGTGCAATAAGCACTGGTTCTTGTTGGAACAATGTTTATCAACTGTCTTCCGAATTGCCTTTTTAATTTATGTGGATTTAACTTATTAACTAATTAACCAACTAACTGACTAACTAACTAACTAACTAACTAACTAACTAACTAACTAACTAACTAACTAACTAACTAACTAACTAACTAACTGACTAACTAACTGAATAACTAACTGAATAACTAACTAACTAACTAACTAACTAACTAACTAACTAACCAACCAACTAACTAACTGAATAACTAACTAACTAACTAACTAACTAACTAACTAACTAACCAACCAACTAACTAACTGACTAACTAACTAACTGAATAACTAACTGAATAACTAACTAACTAACTAACTAACTAACTAACTAACTAACTAACTAACTAACTAATTAACTAACTAACTAACTAAATAACTAACTAACTAACTAACTAACTAACTAACTAACTAACTAACTATCTAACTAACTAACTAACTAACTAACTAACTAACTAACTAACTAACTAACTAACTAACTAACTAACTAATTAACTAACAAACTAACTAACTAACTAATTAACTAACTAACTAACTAACTAGCTAACTAACTAACTATCTAACTAACTAACTAACTAATTAACTAACTAACTAACTAACTAACTAACTAACTAACTATCTAACTAACTAACTAACTAACTAACTAACTAACTAACTATCTAACTAACTAACTAACTAATTAACTAACTAACTGACTAACTAACTAGCTAAATAACTAACTATCTAACTAACTAACTAACTAATTAACTAACTAACTAACTAACTAACTAACTAACTATCTAACTAACTAACTAACTAACTAACTAACTAACTAACTAACTAACTAACTATCTAACTAACTAACTAACTAATTAACTAACTAACTAACTAACTAACTAACTAACGAACTAACTAACTAACTAACTAACTAACTAACTAATTAACTAACTAACTAACTAACTAACTAGCTAACTAACTAACTAACTAACTAACTAACTAACTAATTAACTAACTAACTAACTAACTAACTAGCTAACTAACTAACTATCTAACTAACTAACTAACTAATTAACTAACTAACTAACTAACTAACTAACTAACTAACTAACTATCTAACTAACTAACTAACTAACTAACTAACTAACTAACTAACTAACTAACTAACTAACTAACTAACTAACTAACTAACTAACTAACTAACTAACTAACTAACTAACTAACTAACTAACTAACTAACTAACTAACTAACTAACTAACTAACTAACTAACTAACTAACTAACTAACTAACTAATTTACTAACTAACTAACTAACTAGCTAACTAACTAACTAACTAACTAACTAACTAGCTAACTAACTAACTAACTAACTAACTAACTAACTAACTATCTAACTAACTAACTATCTAATTAACTAACTAACTAACTAACTAATTAACTAACTATCTAACTAATTAATTAACTAACTAACTAACTAACTAGCTAACTAACTAACTAACTAACTAACTAACTAGCTAACTAACTAACTAACTAACTAACTAACTAACTAACTATCTAACTAACTAACTATCTAATTAACTAACTAACTAACTAACTAACTAACTAACTAACTAACTAACTATCTAACTAACTAACTATCTAATTAACTAACTAACTAACTAACTAATTAACTAACTATCTAACTAACTAACTAACTAACTAACTAACTAACTAATTAACTAACTAACTAACTAACTATCTAACTAACTAACTAACTAACTAACTAACTAATTAACTAACTAACTAACTAACTAACTAACTAACTATCTAACTAACTAACTAACTAACTAACTAACTAACTAACTATCTAACTAACTAACTAACTAACTAATTAACTAACTAACTGACTAACCAACTAGCTAAATAACTAACTATCTAACTAACTAACTAACTAATTAACTAACTAACTAACTAACTAACTAACTAACTATCTAACTAACTAACTAACTAACTAACTAACTAACTAACTAACTATCTAACTAACTAACTAACTAATTAACTAACTAACTAACTAACTAACTAACTAACGAACTAACTAACTAACTAACTAACTAACTAACTAATTAACTAACTAACTAACTAACTAACTAGCTAACTAACTAACTAACTAACTAACTAACTAACTAATTAACTAACTAACTAACTAACTAATCTAACTAACTAACTAACTAATTAACTAACTAACTAACTAACTAACTAACTAACTAACTAACTAACTAACTAACTAACTAATTAACTAACTAACTAACTAACTAACTAACTAACTAACTAACTAACTAACTAACTAACTAACTAACTAACTAACTAACTAACTAACTAACTAACTAATTAACTAACTAACTAACTAACTAGCTAACTAACTAACTAACTAACTAACTAACTAGCTAACTAACTAACTAACTAACTAACTAACTAACTAACTATCTAACTAACTAACTATCTAATTAACTAACTAACTAACTAACTAACTAACTAACTAACTAACTAACTAACTAACTAACTAACTAACTAACTAACTAACTAACTAACTAACTAACTAACTAACTAACTAACTAACTAACTAACTAACTAATTAACTAACTAACTAACTAACTAGCTAACTAACTAACTAACTAACTAACTAACTAGCTAACTAACTAACTAACTAACTAACTAACTATCTAACTAACTAACTATCTAATTAACTAACTAACTAACTAACTAATTAACTAACTATCTAACTAACTAACTAACTAACTAACTAACTAATTAACTAACTAACTAACTAACTAACTAACTAACTAACTAACTAACTAACTAACTAACTAACTAACTAACTAACTAACTAACTAACTAACTAACTAATTAACTAACTAACTAACTAACTAGCTAACTAACTAACTAACTAACTAACTAACTAGCTAACTAACTAACTAACTAACTAACTAACTAACTATCTAACTAACTAACTATCTAATTAACTAACTAACTAACTAACTAACTAACTAACTAACTAACTAACTAACTAACTAACTAACTAACTAACTAACTAACTAACTAACTAACTAACTAACTAACTAACTAACTAACTAACTAACTAACTAACTAACTAACTAACTAATTAACTAACTAACTAACTAACTAACTAGCTAACTAACTAACTAACTAACTAACTAACTAACTAATTAACTAACTAACTAACTAACTAACTAGCTAACTAACTAACTATCTAACTAACTAACTAACTAATTAACTAACTAACTAACTAACTAACTAACTAACTAACTATCTAACTAACTAACTAACTAATTAACTAACTAACTAACTAACTAACTAACTAACTAACTAACTAACTAACTAACTAACTAACTAACTAACTAACTAACTAACTAACTAACTAACTAACTAATTAAATAACTAACTAACTAACTAGCTAACTAACTAACTAACTAACTAACTAACTAGCTAACTAACTAACTAACTAACTAACTAACTAACTAACTATCTAACTAACTAACTATCTAATTAACTAACTAACTAACTAACTAACTAACTAACTAACTAACTAACTAACTAACTAACTAACTAACTAACTAACTAACTAACTAACTAACTAACTAACTAACTAACTAACTAACTAACTAACTAACTAACTAACTAACTAATTAACTAACTAACTAACTAACTAGCTAACTAACTAACTAACTAACTAACTAACTAGCTAACTAACTAACTAACTAACTAACTAACTATCTAACTAACTAACTATCTAATTAACTAACTAACTAACTAACTAATTAACTAACTATCTAACTAACTAACTAACTAACTAACTAACTAATTAACTAACTAACTAACTAACTAACTAACTAACTAACTAACTAACTAACTAACTAACTAACTAACTAACTAACTAACTAACTAACTAACTAACTAACTAACTAACTAACTAACTAACTAGCTAACTAACTAACTAACTAACTAACTAACTAGCTAACTAACTAACTAACTAACTAACTAACTAACTATCTAACTAACTAACTATCTAATTAACTAACTAACTAACTAACTAACTAACTAACTAACTAACTAACTAACTAACTAACTAACTAACTAACTAACTAACTAACTAACTAACTAACTAACTAACTAACTAACTAACTAACTAACTAACTAACTAACTAATTAACTAACTAACTAACTAACTAGCTAACTAACTAACTAACTAACTAACTAACTAGCTAACTAACTAACTAACTAACTAACTAACTATCTAACTAACTAACTATCTAATTAACTAACTAACTAACTAACTAATTAACTAACTATCTAACTAACTAACTAACTAACTAACTAACTAATTAACTAACTAACTAACTAACTAACTAACTAACTAACTAACGAACTAACTAACTAACTAACTAACTAACTAATTAACTAACTAACTAACTAACTAATTAACTAACTATCTAACTAACTAACTAACTAACTAACTAACTAATTAACTAACTAACTAACTAACTAACTAGCTAACTAACTAACTATCTAACTAACTAACTAACTAATTAACTAACTAACTAACTAACTAACTAACTAACTAACTATCTAACTAACTAACTAACTAATTAACTAACTAACTAACTAACTAACTAACTAACTAACTAACTAACTAACTAACTAACTAACTAACTAACTAACTAACTAACTAATTAACTAACTATCTAACTAACTAACTAACTAACTAACTAACTAATTAACTAACTAACTAACTAACTAACTAACTAACTAACTAACTAACTAACTAACTGGCTGATTAGATGCCAAGCTAGAGTTGGGTCTACGAATTCTGATTGCAGAAAGTTTGCTTACAAAGCTTCCGGTAGAGTTTTAAGAAAAGTTACAGAGCTTTAAAAACTTAAAAACACTGCTCACTTTAAAACGCCAGCGTTTGCCTTGAAAAGTTTTGGTATGACTGCATTCTCAGCAGCAGCAAAGGTATCCAAAGAGAACACAGGCTGCAGCTGCAGCTGCTTGTGAATACATCCAGCTAGCTAAAACGGGAGTATTGGGGATGAATTGACACAAGCTTAGGCGCTGAACTGGCTGTGGATTTTCTGAGTCTTGACTGATTTTACTTCTGCTCAGCTTCTTCAGTCAGTGGAATCTCTGCACTGTTAAATCAGATTCCATATCGGCAACGATAGATCAGATTCCCACTCAGCACTGCTAGATCAGATTCCCTCTCAGCACTGCTAGATCAGATGCTGAAACAGCACGTGAGCCTTCTGCGAAATTTTATCTTTCAACCTTATCTTTACTCTTCGGGAATTAAGGAAAAGTTCAGCCTAAAAGACAGCATCAGTTTGGCATTTTTCATGCCTTAAGAGCCAAAGATAGACAAGTAGGATGGGGTGGTTGAGTTGAGTTTTTTAATATAAAAAGGGGACTCAGCAACAGCTTCCCCACCTGCCTAACTTCTGCAAGCCATGCAGCACCAGCTCTCCTCAAGCATTCTGGCTCTCCTCTGCCTCTGCGCAGCGGTGGCCACCGGCTTCAACCAGCGAGTCTCGTTCAGGCAGCTGGCCGTGTGTCCCAGCACCGCCAGCCTGCCTCAGCTCGACAAGCTGGAGGGCGCTCAGGATCCGAGGACCTGCCAGGTGCAGTGCGCCACCAGCCCCAACTGCTCTGTGCTGCACCGCACAGGCGGCACCTGCTACTTCGGCACCAGCGAGCAGCGGACCAGCCTCTTTACTCTGACATCACCGCCGGGCGCCGATCCGTGCGTGAGCTTCGAGAAGGTCGACAGCATCATGTCGAAGATTGTACTGGCCTTCGACTTCCGGCAGGGCTTCAGCAATCTCGCCAGCCCCGGAACCTTCGATGCCACGCCTCGCGGAGCGGTGACCAGGGACGCTCAGGGAGCTCACTTTCCGGGCGCTGTCGCCGATTACATCGAGGTGGACACAATGAGCGGGTCCTTGATCTCCACTTACCTGGACCATCCCAGCAACTTTTCATTCTTCGCCAAGGTGGTTCGTCAGGACCAGTACGAGACCAGCTACCACTGTTTCCATAACTCCGTGTTGGATAATTCGGAACAACTGCTGTACTTTGGAGACCGCGACTGGCGTGCTTGGGTGCAGCACAAGTTCCTGTCTCTGAGCGGCTCATCCCACTTTGAGAGTGCTGAGAACCGCCAGTCTGCCCAGATTGTGCCAGTCGGTTCGACCCAGGCCATCTCGCTCGGAGCCGTGTTCCACGGCAAGACGCTGAACAATTTCTACTTCAACGGCTCTGACTTGGCAACCCAGTCAGATCTCGGCTGGGGATCGTACACCGAGCCTCGGCTTCTCCGTCTGGGCTATCATTCGAATCCAAGTCACACCTTGAAAGGTCGCATGATCTGCTACATGATCGCCAAGACCGCTCTGAGCACCGCTGAGTTCCTCCAGCTTGAGCAGCTGTGCCCGTGGTAAAGAGCTGCTGGCAGCAGACTGTGACGTCCTCGGTTGACAAGAGGTTTAAAAACTTTTACTTTGAACTACGGAGCTACATCCAGAAAAATAACTAGATTAGATAGGACAAACGATCTGCAGTGTAGGACTTTGTTTATTTGTTTTTGTGCTAGCGCATCCCTTAGAACCTCTTTTTGCCTGTTGTTAAGCAAAGATTAAAACAAGAACAGTTCTGTTGGCGTCACTTCAATGTTTAAAAAAGTAAGCTATCATGCATTATAACAAAGCAATATAAAGACAAAGTTGTCATCTTTTTGAAGGTAAAAAAACAGTTAGAATGTGTATTTGACTTGGTTTCTTGATGCAGGGTCCAAGAAATAACTCAAGGCCGAAAGTAATTTCAAAATTTTTTGATGATGAGATAAACGAGGTATTTTATTTTTATTAGAGGCAGGGGGGTTGTGTGCACCCTGGCGCACTTTAAGCGACATAGGCACACAACCGGCGAGAGGCATTACTGCCCATTCCGCCGACTCCCCTGAGCAGGCATACAAGCGCGCGGATACGTACGCAGGCACACACTCACACAGGAGTGTACAGCGGCCCTAACTTTATATTATCGTTAGGCATGTACACTTCACTGCGCCTTGGGGGGTTGGCTCTCAAGGCCGTTAATTGCACGAGCAGAGCCAAGCCGAGATTACAATTCAGCCCCAAATTAATGTGGCTGCACTTGGAATCGAGCCTGGGTCGCTGGCACACCAGAGCAGCTGCGCTACCGCTGGGCTACGGCCCCCCGATAAACGAGGTAACATTGACATGGGTATCGGGATAAGCAATGTCACCGCCGGTAGAGTACCGAGCTACTCTCATACTTTGGCGTGATGTCAATCAAATTTGCCTTTTTACGAGTTAGACTACATGCTGGATTTCTTCTAAAATAGAAGCGCTATATAACCACATGTTTGGAGACAATGCTGGAAAATGGCGGAAAAGTTTTTTTCCGATCCATTAGCGAAACGGCTCATTGTCTGTGCAATACAACAATAGGCATTGTCAGCAAAACGGTAGCAAACGGAAGCGATCAGACAAAAGTCTGCTGGAGCAAAACTGAGCCCATTATTCTAGAAGAAAGGATGGTTGTAGCCTAGTGCTCAGAGTGTGAGACTCACGACTGAGAGGTCGGAGGTTCGATTCTTAATCCACTGGAACAGTTTTCGTCCTTGAGCAAGACACTTAACTCTGCATTGCTTCAGTTCACCCAGCTGTGAAATGGGTGTCAGCATTAGCTGGGGTAATTGAATGTGTTTGGCGACCCCCCCAGTCCTTGGACTGTACAGCCGTACGCAGCCTCAGATGCGCAGCGCAATGGCTGCGGCTGGGCTGTCGGTTGCACATCTGCCCATTGGTGCAGGTGGTAGTCAATTATTATTACTTATTATTATAAAAACCAGACACAATACTGCGAGTGTAGAATTCATTACGCAAAGATTCACCGTGTGCTTCTGCCTTCCAGTTTTCATTCCTTCAATTTCAATTTCAATTGAGCTGCCAAATCTGGCTGGTTGCCCCATTCCACGATAAGATTCTATGGCTAATGTCCCTCTGAATGGCAGTAAGTCATCCATATAGGCGGACATCATCTGGGGCCTGAACCCGGTTCTTCGGTGCCTGCAACTTGAATTTAACAGAGAAGTCCCACGTGCTGGACCGACTGCGCCTCGTCCTCGGATGTCAGATGGACGGAATCGCCTCTGATGTCAGATGGACGGAATCGCCTCTGATGTCAGATGGACGGAATCGCCTCTGATGTCAGATGGACGGAATCGCCTCTGATGTCAGATGGACGGAATCGCCTCTGATGTCAGATGGACGGAATCGCCTCTGATGTCAGATGGACGGAATCGCCTCTCTGATGTCAGATGGACGGAATCGCCTCTGATGTCAGATGGATGGAATCGCCTCTGATGTCAGATGGATGGAATCGCCTCTGATGTCAGATGGATGGAATCGCCTCTGATGTCAGATGGACGGAATCGCCTCTGATGTGAGATGGATGGAATCGCCTCTGATGTCAGATGGACGGAATCGCCTCTGATGTCAGATGGATGGAATCGCCTCTGATGTCAGATGGACGGAATCGCCTCTGATGTCAGATGGATGGAATCGCCTCTGATGTCAGATGGATGGAATCGCCTCTGATGTCAGATGGACGGAATCGCCTCTGATGTGAGATGGATGGAATCGCCTCTGATGTCAGATGGACGGAATCGCCTCTGATGTCAGATGGATGGAATCGCCTCTCTGATGTCAGATGGACGGAATCGCCTCTGATGTCAGATGGATGGAATCGCCTCTCTGATGTCAGATGGATGGAATCGCCTCTGGTGTGAGATGGATGGAATCGCCTCTGATGTGAGATGGATGGAATCGCCTCTGGTGTGAGATGGATGGAATCGCCTCTGATGTCAGATGGACGGAATCGCCTCTGATGTCAGATGGACGGAATCGCCTCTGATGTCAGATGGATGGAATCGCCTCTGATGTCAGATGGATGGAATCGCCTCTGATGTCAGATGGATGGAATCGCCTCTGATGTCAGATGGACGGAATCGCCTCTGATGTGAGATGGATGGAATCGCCTCTGATGTCAGATGGACGGAATCGCCTCTGATGTCAGATGGATGGAATCGCCTCTCTGATGTCAGATGGATGGAATCGCTCTCTGATGTCAGATGGACGGAATCGCCTCTCTGATGTCAGATGGACGGAATCGCCTCTCTGATGTCAGATGGACGGAATCGCCTCTGATGTAAGATGGATGGAATCGCCTCTGATGTCAGATGGATGGAATCGCCTCTCTGATGTCAGATGGACGGAATCGCCTCTCTGATGTCAGATGGACGGAATCGCCTCTCTGATGTCAGATGGACGGAATCGCCTCTGATGTAAGATGGATGGAATCGCCTCTGATGTCAGATGGATGGAATCGCCTCTCTGATGTCAGATGGACGGAATCGCCTCTCTGATGTCAGATGGACGGAATCGCCTCTCTGATGTCAGATGGATGGAATCGCCTCTGGTGTGAGATGGACGGAATCGCCTCTGATGTATTTTCATGCTTTAAATTTTCTTGCTTTCTGTCTGTCTTTGAGTACGAGAGAAGTAAACTTTACAATAAACGTAGTCAGAACATCAAAGGCTACTTGAAGTAACGTATTTCGTTGCCAAAATTCCAAAGAGATTTTTCTGCACGCAAGCACATTAATGAATAATTCCATTGCCAGCAACCTAGAAGCACCCTACCTAATTATAGAGAATTGCCGGTAAGGTCAAAACAATAACCAGGCTGAAAGCAGTAATTTTCCTGTTTACAGCTCATTCAAACTCAAATTTTTTTAACTTTTATATAATAGCAATGCCTCACGATAGACATATTGACGGGCTCACCTCAGCTAATTAAAACGGTACATGCTTCCAGCAACTATTATTTTCTTAGAAAAATTCAGAATTTGAAATTTCTCATCGTTAAAATTTCCGGATTTATTTTTATAAACTTCTAATAGTTACGAAATATGTTTTTGCAACACTGTGGCACACTTCTGAAATGGTTGCTTATTTGCGAATATGCAAATTTTCACGGCAAAGAGTTGAAACAAAATTAAAAAAGCAAGTCTAGTAGTCCTTGAAAACAAGCGGGCCTGCCTGCTTCAGATTTTCTCCCTAGGACTCCCTGGTCCTCATTGTTGAGTTTCTCCTCACTTCACTCCGCGATACTTTGACAATGCTGGAGAACCTCCTCTGTCTATAGAATCTTTTACTATCTTCAAAGTGGCCTCTTCAACAAGGTGGTGCTGGAGAGTTCTTTGTAGAAAGAAGGACATGAATAATTTATGAAGTCATGCTCAAAGCCAATGCAGCACCACTGCAGAAGCGAACAATGCCCTCCCCAGTCTGCATGGGACCCCGCTGGGACAATAGACAATGCCTGCCTAGCCAGTTCCGCTTGAAGATGCGGAAAAGCGAAAGGGAGAAAATTTGTTGGCAAACTTGTAAATGCGCTTGAAACTGCTTAGTATTTAGTGCAACTCCTCCGCAGTTTCCTCACCTGCCTAACTTCTGCAAGCCATGCAGCTCTGCTCAAGCATTCTGGCTCTCCTCTGCCTCTGCGCAGCGGTGGCCACCGGATTCAACCAGCGAGTCTCGTTCAGGCAGCTGGCCGTGTGTCCCGGCACTGCCAGCCTGCCTCAGCTCGACAAGCTGGAGGGCGCTCAGGATCCGAGGACCTGCCAGGTGCAGTGCGCCACCAGCCCCAACTGCTCTGTACTGCACCGCACAGGCGGCACCTGCTACTTCGGCACCAGCGAGCAGCGGACCAGCCTCTTTACTCTGACATCGCCGCCGAGTGCCGATCCGTGCGTGAGCTTCGAGAAGGTCGGCAGCCTCATGTCGAAGATTGTACTGGCCTTCGACTTCCGGCAGGGCTTCAGCAATCTCGCCAGCCCGGGAACCTTCGATGCCACGCCTCGCGGAGCGGTGACCAGGGACGCTCAGGGAGCTCACTTTCCGGGCGCTGTCGCTGACTACATTGAGGTGGACACCATGAGCGGGTCCTTGATCTCTACTTACCTGGACCATCCGAGCAACTTTTCATTCTTCGCCAAGGTCGTTCGTCAGGACCAGTACGAGACCAGCTACCACTGTTTCCATAACTCCGTGTTGGATGGTTCAGTAAAGCTGCTGTACTTCGGAGATCGCGACCGACGTGCTTGGGTGCAGCACAAGTTCCTGTCTCTGAGCGGCTCGTCCCACCTTGAGAGTGCTGAGACCCGCCAGTCTGCCCAGATTGCGACAATCGGTTTGACTCAGGCCATCTCGCTCGGAGCCGTGTTCCACGGCAAGACGCTGAACAATTTCTACTTCAACGGCTCTGAGCTGGCAACCGAGTCGGATCTCGGCTGGGGATCGTACACCGAGCCTCGGCTTCTCCGTCTGGGCTATAATCTGAATTCTGCTCGCACTTTGAAAGGTCGCATGATCTGCTATGTGATCGCCAAGGCCGCTCTGAGCACCGCTGAGTTCCTCCAGCTTGAGCAGCTGTGCCCGTGGTAGAGAGCTGCTGGCAGCAGACTGTGACGTCCTCGGTTGATAAATAGTTCAGACTCCAAGAATAAAACATTATTACATGTACCTGAACAGATGTACCAAGGTCAGTTATTCTAAAGTTAGACTTTCAGACACGAGGCAGAGCAAAAAGAGGCATATTTTTCTAAACAATATTTACGACTAAAAATGAACGTAAAACTCTTTCACCACTACTTGCAACTAAGCTAAATAATTCGAATTTATGAACAGATCAGTAATTTTAGACTTGAAAATCATGAAAATAAATAGTTTAAAGTTTAACAACAGATTTCACCATCTATTTTAAAAGTAAATATCAAACATGACATGGACTTGGATTTGTTTCTTGCCCCTACCGACACCAATGTCGAGTGCTACAGGAAGTATTACATGGTTTTTTGAGAAAATTATTGAACTTGTTATTAAATCAAAGCTTGTAAAATATCGAAAAAGAAGACGAAGGAAGCTCCTGCGTTTCCTCTCAAAAAGTTCTTGGCTTGGCAGAATTTCCACTCCCTCTTGTTGTCAACTAAGTTCAAAATTATGATCACCTTTTGGCTCCTGCACTTGTATCGAATTTTTTAACCCACGTTGGATAATTTTATGTTAAAATTCCTACGATCTTATATTTCTACTCATAGTAGCTGATCCTTCACCGATGCGCTACTTTCATTATAGGGCCTATTCGGCCTGTGGCCAAGGACAACTTAGTAGAAGGACGCAACACTCGAAATCTATGGTAAATGTTTTGAAGGCAACTTGTCCCCGAAAAATACACTACAGAGATAGGAGGTTTTAATTCTTTCCGCACAAAAATTGTTATTGCTTTTGATAGGAGGCAGATCCAGTGTTCATCTTTTGATATGTTGTGCCTTTCTTATTGCTCTATCGATATTCATGAAGCTTTTCGTTCAGAAATAGTTTAAAGGCAGGTTTCACCGGAAAAATACACTACGGAGATAGGAAATTTCACGATTTTCAACACTAAAACAGTGATTGGGTCTCTTAACAGTGTAAGAGAAAGTCCTAATCACACTATTTTGTGCCTCACATGCTGCTCTAACGACGCATTAATCGATTTTTCATGTTAAATTGGTCTTGTCATTATTTTAAACGTTTTTTAAGTGACAGACCAATTTAACATGAAAAATCGATTAATGCGTCGTTAGAGCAGCATGTGAGGCACAAAATAGTGTGATTAGGACTTTCTCTTACACTGTTAAGAGACCCAATCACTGTTTTAGTGTTGAAAATCGTGAAATTTCCTATCTCCGTAGTGTATTTTTCCGGTGAAACCTGCCTTTAAAACTATTTCTGAACGAAAAGCTTCATGAATATCGATAGGGAAATAAGAAAGGCACAACATATCAAAAGATGAACACTGGATCTGCCTCCTATCAAAAGCAATAACAATTTTTGTGCTGAAAAAATTAAAACCTCCTATCTCTGTAGTGTATTTTTCGGCGACAAGTTGCCTTCAAAACATTTACCTTAGATTTCGAGTGTAGCGTCCTATATATATGTTACTTGAGTAGTGCTTGCCTGTGGCAAACTTGATGCGAGTTTGCGTAAAGCTCTTCATAAAAGTGTTCTCAAGCCATTCTCCCACCAACTTCAAATGAATCAACCAGTGCTCCAATGTCTAGAGGGTCTAATATAGGCGTGTACTTTTAACGAGGCTGATGGACAGCCGAACAGGGAGGGAGGGGGTGGGTAGCGCAGCGGAAATGCGGCTGAATCTCTGGATGCGTGTCTACCCGACATGTAGGTAGAATAAACTCTTCCGTTTATAACCTTGACGTTGCTTGAAGCCTCTAAAGGATTCCGTGAGGCTGTTCAACAATGGGCGGGTGCGACTGCTAGCTTGAGAATGAAGCTTGTTGAGCGACGCAAAGTGTTCTTACATGTAGACTCAGTCAGTTGAGCCTGCCTATGGCGCCATCGGTGCCGGGGCCCCAGATCCCTTACTCTTAGTCTTGAGGTAGTCGCAGGCTTTGCTTCTTACCTGGCAACAATGCTCAGTCTTTAAGTAGAAGTTTCTATGGAAACTCATCGATTTTCTGGTCAAGCCATCGCCTACCTACGAGATCGGCTCAGTGGGTTATGGAAGGGGCTTCAATGCCTTCTGTTAGCACCAGGATGGTAGTTGAGAGAAAGCTACTATGCTAGCAAGTTTGGCAAGTCGTGTCGAGTGCAGCTGAAGTGAAAAAAACTGTTTAAGCTCAGCTACTCGGTGCGAAGTGCGAAGTAATCGGTTGAATAGGCAAGCGCGTTAAGAGGGTTAACCTGGCATGACATCTTGACGGTTTTTTCTCTAAGAAGGCATGTACGTGTCCTTGGTTCGTAAAAAAAGTGGAGTGGAAGTGCCCAACTTACTCAGTCTACTCACCATGCTCCAAGGACCACTTCGAAGCGCTACCGAAAACAACGGCTATTTCATAGTAGCTCGTAGACGAATATTTCAGCCATTCAAATAATTTCAAATTCATTTCGAATCATTTTAAGTCATACCAACAAGACGTGTCAAACCTGCTTGTCCCAATGTCTCCCAACGGAATCAATTGTTGACAGGCGCATGTCTCATTGGTGTCTTAGAATTTGTACAGACATAGTATTTAAGCTTCCCTATTTCAAAAGGTACATAGTTCATTACAAAGCAGGCCTAAAACATTCTTCTCCTAGTAGCTAGTCTCTGCCTGATAGCAGAAACCAGAAAGCAAGTTGTGTAGCTATAGAAACGCCCACAACAACAAAACTCCGCTGGATTGTACAAACCGAGTCGCTTTGCCACAAAGAACGATAAGCCAAAGACAGCCTCGTTCCTGATTGGTCCGTCCCAAGGCCCTCTGGAATTCTATTTAGCCCTGGCGAGGCGCGGGAACTGCGGACACAGAAGTCCAACTCTGCGAGCGCCTTTCAACAAACCAGCCAGTCGCGATATGCAAGCCCGAGCCGCTCCCATGCCGCTGCTGCTGCTGTGGCTTTGTACCGCCAGCGGGGAGGCCAGAACTCGAATCGTGAAGCAGAACGTCACCTTCGACAAGCGGACGGTGTGCCCCAGCAATGCAAGCCTCGCTCAGCTAAGCTGGTTGTCTGGCGCACAAGACGCTGGCGCCTGCTTGTCGGCCTGCGCAGCCAACGCCAGCTGCTCGGTGCTGCACCGCTCCAACGGAGTCTGCTACCTTGGCGACTCCAACCAGCTGGCCGGCCTCTTCAACCGGTCCGAGGCTCAGAGCGCCGATCCATGCGTGAGTCACGTGAGGCGGGACGTGAAGTCCAAGCTGGTCGTGCTGTTCGACTTCAGGCGGGGCTTCGCCAACCTCGTCAGTCCGGGTAGCTTCGACGCGACGCCTCACGGAGATGTCGTCCACGACGCTGACGGGGCCCACCTGTTTGGCTCTAGGAATGATTACATCGAGGTGGACACCCGCGGCGGCACCTTGATCTCGTCTTTTCTCGAGACACCTGCGAATTTCTCATTTTATGCAAAAGTATTCAGACGACTGACTGCTACCGATCTGTGGTTCAGTCACTACGGGAAAAACTATCATCACTTTTATAACTGCCAATGGGGATATGAAGCTGGAGCTCTAGGCGAAAGAAACGGTTTTCCCATGGTTCGGCATCGGTTTATAGCCAACAGTTTCAAGCAGTGGGGTCGGGCGGACATCGAACCAGCCCCTCTGGCCAACGACTCTCCGATGCAGTTCTCGGTTGGCGTTGTGTTCAACGGAAACTCCCTGAACAACTTTTACTTTAACGGGTCTTCGATGCGCGTCCGGGCGAGCAACGCCTTCGGGATGTACAGCTCACCCGGCTGTCTCAGGCTGGGCTACCACTCTGACAGTAGGTTTCGGCTGAAAGGCCGCCTGATCTGCTACGCCATCGCCAAGACTGCGCTAAGCACGGTTGAGTTCCAGCAGCTGGACCAGCTCTGCGGGTAGCCGCGGCAGCTCAAAAAGATCCAAATCACCATCGATTGAAGTAGAAACTCTTTTTGAAACTTTTTCAACGATATTTTTTCTGCAAACATTCAATTAAAGCATCGATTATTTGCTTATTTTTAATTGTAGAGCTGGACCTGGATGTCATAATTGGTCATAAGCTGGCTTTCCTGTTGTCGTCCACGTGTATACATTTTAAAAGATTGTCCTGGATGTAATTCAGTTACAATATGTTTCTCTAATTTTATAATCCCAGATATATTCTATTTCCGCCCTCAATACCTACTTTTATGTAATTCGATCGAGCGTAAATATGGATATTCTAAAGTAACCAAATTGGGCTTCATCTCGACGCCCATTTCATTATTTATGGTGTCCAATAGGCACCGTACTTGCATTATACGAGCGCAATCTTTATCGTTTTTCAATAACTTTCACAAGTACTGCATGGGCCTGCGAGCATCATGAGAGCCTCATACATCCGAGCATGCATTCGAGCATCGTACTGGAATCACATGTCTAGAACTTTTCCGAGACGGGTTAAACGGAATCGTTAGCTAAATTTAAGTCAAAAACATTTCGATTGCTACTCACAAGTAGTGAAAACGCATAAAAATTAGTAGGAGTCAGCTGATGCAAACGTTCTCTCTTCGTCATCCGTCCAAATCAGTCCTTGCTCAGCCAATCGCTGATAGCCTTGGACTCACCCCATGCAAATGAGCAGCTCTTGAGTACTTAAGACACAGGCCACTCGTTTCTGTCTTAACAGCCCCGGGTCCCTTCTGCTGCAGAAGACAATGTCTCTCAGTTGGACCCTCCCAATAGTCCTCCGTTTCCTGCTGCCCTCGGCGGCTTTGGCCCTGGAAACTGCGGCCGCCACCACCGCAACTGTCGCCTCCTGCGACGGCTCCAGGAAGCTCGGCGCTGTCTCGGCGGGCCTCTGCTCCGTCACCTGCCGCGAGGTTGCCGTCATCGGCGCCTGCGGCAGCAACGCCAGCGCCGCCCTGTGCGAGCGAGTCGATCTCAGCCTGACCCTTGACTGCGGCCGCGGCCGCGGCCTCAACTCCAACGAGATCCTGGCGCTCTCCGCCGACCGGGAATTCGCCCGCTTCCTGCCGTTCGTTCAAGACCTGAATCTGGCCAGGTCGCGACTGCCGACCGTCACCCGAGCGCACCTGAGCAGCTTCGTCAGTCTCGCCGCCCTGTCGCTCAAAGATGTCAACGCCAGTCGCCTTGATCCGCGCGCTCTGTCCGGCCCCGGGCGGAGTCTGCGGCACCTGGACCTGACCTTCAACAGTCTGGGCCACCTGCCGGACCAGCTGTTTGCCGACACGCGCGGCCTGGAGACGCTCGATCTAAGCGACAACCCGGAAGCTGTCGTGAGGGAAAATCCAAACCTGCTGCGGCCGCTGGCCAGCTGCCTCCACACCCTGCGGCTCAACGGACTCGGATTGACCGCCCTGCCGGTTGACTTCCTGGCTCCGCTGCAGTCGCTCGACGCGCTGCACATGGCGCGGAACAGCCTCAAGGAGCTGGACGCCGTCAGCTTCCTCGGCCTGAGCTTCCCTTTCAGCGGGCGCCGCAGGCTGACCCTCAATTTCGACAGCAACAAAATCGAAAGGATTGGAGACTTCGCGTTCGCCCGCCTGCGCCTGCCACTGACGCTGACGCTGCAGCAAAACAACATCCGGCACCTCGGCTTTCTCAGCCACCCAACCATTGAGTCGACCGACCCCTGCCGCTGGGACTCCAGCAGCGTGAACCTCTACGACAATCCGCTGCAGTGCGGCTGCGAGCTGTACAATTTCACGCGAGTCAAGGTGACCGGCGCGGCCATCACCGGGATCTGCCGGGGACCGCCGGGCTTCGAGCAGCACCTGCTGTACGGCTGGCGCTTCGGTCACGCGCATCGGGCGAAGTACTTTGAATTGACGGCGCTAAGCCGGTGCCGCGATGGCTGGAAGTGGCGCGACAGCGATGGCGCCTCTCTGAGCTGGCGCAGCTTCGGCGCCCAATACAGCTGCCGGTGCGGTCGCTGGTTCGATCCCGAGCAGGAGTACCTGCTCGAGTCCAGCTGCGCGAGCATGAGCCGGGCCTCGGTGCACTCACACGACAGTCACGGAGGTCACGAGCATGAACACGACAACGAACAGGATGCCCGAGGGCATCTGCTAGCCGCCACCGCTTCGTCTTCGAAGTCCTTCAACAAGAAGCCCTCGGCCAGGGGTGACAGACTCCACAGTTCGATATTGTTTGCTGCTTTCAACCTTCTGTTGCCGAGCGGTTTGATGCTGCAGTCTGCTCTGTGAGACCAGAGTCTGTCCAATAAAATTGCCGGTTGTCAATGAGAACTCAATGGAACTTGGCACCAAAAACTCGATATCGCTCCAACGATTCGACCTGGCGGAGCAGAAAACCTGTTTGACAATTGTCTGCTCTCGCTACGATCTTGAATAAATCTTGCTTTCGACAAAAAGATGACAATTATGATGCCTCTCGAGCCGCCGCAGTGACAACTTTACAATCTCAATCCGTTTCTGTCAGTCTTGACTTTATAATATGCTTCTTTCTCTATGCTTATGTCCACTATCTAGCGCTGTTCCATGCAACAGCAGCATACTGCTTTGACAACGCTAGCTAAATATATACACATGTAGTTGCATATATTTATAGCCTAAAAAAGTATTAACAACCAGAATAACCGTCTCCTAGTCTTCTAAATGAACCGTTCTGAGAAAGAGCCAGACAGAAGAGTGTCCAAGGAAGCGAGGAAAGAGTGAGAAAGCTTTACTGGACTCCTTGACGACTTGATTTGATCAATCCAACCGAATTTTCACCCTGTTTTTCTATTCTTTGTACTTTTGCAGCTCTTAAACACTTCCTCTGGCGGCGCCAAGATCAACAAGTTGTGTTTTTCAACTCAAGAGGGGGGGGCGGCTGCTGGGAAGGAGACCTGCTAATAGTCGAAAGACGAATCGTCCCTACTGGCAAACTAGAGAGATGGTTCAGTGGCCAGTGGCTCAGCTTGCGAGCGCTGGGTGTTGAGGGGAGAATTATCCCTCCCCCCTCCCATCCACCGTCTTCCACAGCCTGGAGTAGTGCATGCGAATGGGGAGGGGAAAGGAAACTGGGAGAAGATAGAGACCGCCCGCTGGGAAATCGCTTAGGGGGGGGGGTTGGGTAAGCTCGGCCCGTAGACGGAGGATGAAGAGGAGAGGCTGGGCTGCTGCTGGATGCAGCTGCGGCAGCTCCATGGTGCTGCTCCTCATTTTCCCAGGCTGGCTAAAGCGACGCAAAGAAAAGCAAGAGAGAAGCAGGGTGAGCTCATCTCGCATTCAGACCACCTCCTCTCAGTGTTGTATCTCCCATATAATCCCTTTACTGCCTGCTCATTCTGCCGTGTCTTTGCCGCCATTGTTCTCCAAGCTCCCCCTCCCTCAGCCTCCTGGTAGTTCGGGGGCGGTGACTCAGTGCTGCCAGCCATCGGTATGCGAGGAGAATACTGGTCTCCTGGAGATCTGCTGGGCGTGAGCAGTGAATTCTACAAATAGAGTGATAACAGAAACCGTGAATTACTCGTACTGTCAGATACACTGCCATGTCTAGGATCCTAAATCCTGTGAAACCTTATAGACTAGACTGAACTGCCCTCAGACTGAACTGCCCTCAGACTGAACTGCCCTCAGACTGAACTGCCCTCAGACTGAGCTGCCCTCAGACTGAACTGCCCTCAGACTGAACTGCCCTCAGACTGAACTGCCCTCAGACTGAACTGCCCTCAGACTGAACTGCCCTCAGACTGAACTGCCCTCAGACTGAACTGCCCTCAGACTGAACTGCCCTCAGGCTGAACTGCCTTCAGACTGAACTGCCCTCAGACTGAACTGCCCTCAGACTGAGCTGCGCTCAGACTGAACTGCCCTCAGGCTGAACTGCCTTCAGACTGAACTGCCTTCAGACTGAACTGCCCTCAGACTGAACTGCCTTCAGACTGAACTGCCTTCAGACTGAACTGCCTTCAGACTGAACTGCCCTCAGACTGGACTGCCCTCAGACTGAACTGCCCTCAGACTGAACTGCCCTCAGACTGAACTGCCCTCAGACTGAACTGCCCTCAGACTGAACTGCCCTCAGACTGAACTGCCCTCAGACTGAACTGCCCTCAGACTGAACTACCTACAGACTGAACTGCCCTCAGACTGATCTGCCAGATCCCATCAGAGTCTACCACGAGACTTGGTCAGTCATGGTTTGGACTTTGAAAGTGACTTCAATCATGAATTGAGGCTGAAAAATTTCAAACCATATTTTTAGTACTCAACGAGGCGGTCCTTCAGTCATCATACAGGTGTTATATTCATGATAGGCATTACATGCAGCCAAAATATCCCCGTGACACAGCTTGTCACCTGAGGTAACCCGATTACGTAACACACGCAGCGCTGCAATCCCCAAACAGGGGAGAGCAACACGCACTGAGGAGGTGAAGAGGAGCTCAGGCAGACCCGAGCCCCCGCTCTGAAAAAACACCCATTAGTCACCGGCCAAAGCTCAAGCCTGTTGCTAATCCCCAAGAGGATGGGGACTCGCATGCGACCTGCCTGCTTGCAAACAAGAATTTCCTATGTGCTTGGCAAGGAGGCTGTGTCAAGGAGTTCGCAGAACTACAGTCTGGATTGAGAGACTACTTTGTAACCATCTTTATTGAATTTTCGAGGGCAGTTCAGTCTGAGGGCAGTTCAGTCTGAGGGCAGTTCAGTCTGAGGGCAGTTCAGTCTGAGGGCAGTTCAGTCTGAGGGCAGTTCAGTCTGAGGGCAGTTCAGTCTGAGGGCAGTTCAGTCTGAGGGCAGTTCAGTCTGAGGGCAGTTCAGTCTGAGGGCAGTTCAGTCTGAGGGCAGTTCAGTCTGAGGGCAGTTCAGTCTGAGGGCAGTTCAGTCTGAGGGCAGTTCAGTCTGAGGGCAGTTCAGTCTGAGGGCAGTTCAGTCTGAGGGTAGCTCAGTCTGAGGGCAGTTCAGTCTGAGGGTAGCTCAGTCTGAGGGCAGTTCAGTCTGAGGGCAGTTCAGTCTGAGGGCAGTTCAGTCTGAGGGCAGTTCAGTCTGAGGGCAGTTCAGTCTGAGGGCAGTTCAGTCTGAGGGCAGTTCAGTCTGAGGGCAGTTCAGTCTGAGGGCAGTTCAGTCTGAGGGCAGTTCAGTCTGAGGGCAGTTCA
>NIVC01001830.1:0-117500 GCA_002269645.1 Macrostomum lignano | reverse complement strand
ATTCTACACTGGTAAGCAGACAAAGCTTTTTTCATAAGTCTCATCAATGGGTCCTACCTACGAGTACATTAATGCATCGTTTCATAATGATTGTGTGCGTTACTGCGTACAAATATTATTTTACTGATACTACTTGAAAGTTTAGAGCATTTTTACAGTGCAAAGTAAAAAATAATATTATAGATTAAACGATTTTAGTGTTTGAAATTTTCGGTTAAAGCGAAATTACCCGATCATGGTTAATTTAGGCGATACAAAAATACAATAAAATTAAAGCACCATCCAGGAAAAAAGAATCAATGACCATGTAGAATCAATAACCATCTAATATATTTTCGAAAATTACAGACATAATATTATTATATAGTGAACATGTTCAAAAATATCAAATGTATCAGTGAATTGTACTAGCATCAGCATCTATGAGTATTGAGAGTATAGAAATTTTTTATTTGATTAAGTGCATGACAAACATTTTTCTTTGAAAAAGTACTGGGCCTTCAAGTCGTAAATTTATGATAAAACATCAAAATCATTTTAATTATTCTTTTATTATTCAAAAAGAATGTAAAAATGAAATACGAGAAAATGTAGAAAATTCCGGATCGTCGTGAAAAATTCTTACGAAATTTTTATCTTAAAAAATAAAAAATGCGAAAAAAGCAATATCTTTTATATCTATATTTATTATTAACTTTCTAACGTTTATTTCTAATAAATTTTAACTCAGATCAGCAAGCAGACACACACTGAAGGCAGAAGTTCCCTGGAGTTATGCCGGCCACGGCCGCCGAGGCGCCGACGCAACAGGCGTCGCAGTCGCAGCCTCCAGCAGCCGCGCCGCCAGCAGCCGCGCCGCCAGCCTCCTCGGCTGCCGAGCTGTCCCGGATGCGGGAGCAGGTGCTACGGCGGCAGGCCGACGTCCAGCAGCAGGTTGGCAAATTCCGGCGAACCGATTTCCGGCGCCAGGTGATTGCTGAGCACCTCGCCGAGCTTAAGCGCTACTCGCGTCTCACCAAGAAAAACGTCAGCGTGCCGTTGCAACGACAGCCGAAGTCGGCCAGAATCCGGGTGGACACCTCCAAGTCGCACAGCAACATTGACGTTGTTCGTCTGGCGCTGCAGAAGCTGCGCTGGCGCGAGCTGCCCAACGGCCCCGGGCCCGGCGTGCCCTGCGAGCTGTGTTGGAACGGCCTGAGCTTTGCCGAGAATCTCGGACATCCGGGTGGCCTGGTGAACCGGTTCCCGGGCATGGCCGAACTGCTGCACAAGATTAATCTGAGTCGGACGCTGGAGACCATGCGGAGGCTCTATCCCAGCATGTACGACTTTTATCCGGACACCTGGTACCTGCCGTTCCAGATGGCCGAGTTTCAGACACACGCCGCTGAGGCCAGGAGTGAGTTTTGGCTGCAACTCTTGACTTTGGGATGCTCTAGATTCATGCTTTTTGTAGGGCTGGGCTGCTAGTCTAGGGTGCTTGTCACTCTGGTGAGGACGCTTGTCACTCTGTGATTGCTTGTCACCCTGGTGAGGGTGCTTGTCACTCTGCTGAGAGCGCTTGTCACTCTGTGATTGCTTGTCACCCTGGTGAGGGTGCTTGTCACTCTGGTGAGGGTTCTTGTCACTCTGGTGAGGGTTCTTGTCACTCTGGTGAGGGTTCTTGTCACTCTGATGAGGGTTTTTGTCACTCTGGTGAGGGTTCTTGTCACTCTGATGAGGGCGCTTGTCACTCTGCTGAGGGTTCTTGTCACTCTGATGAGGGTTTTTGTCACTCTGGTGAGGGTTCTTGTCACTCTGATGAGGGCGCTTGTCACTCTGCTGAGGGTTCTTGTCACTCTGGTGAGGGCGCTTGTCACTCTGGTGAGGGATCTTGTCACTCTGGTGAGGGTTTTTGTCACTCTGGTGAGGGTTCTTGTCACTCTGGTGAGGGTTCTTGTCACTCTGGTGAGGGTTCTTGTCACTCTGGTGAGGGTTCTTGTCACTCTGGTGAGGGTTCTTGTCACTATGTGGTTGCTTGTCACTCTGGGGAGGGCGCTTGTCACTCTGAGAGCGCTTGTCACTCAGCAGCCGTGATTGGGGACATAAACAGCAGCAGTTCATTATTAAGGCGCACACGCTCATCAAGCTTAGTGAATACAAACAGCTGAAGTTGGAATCTGCAAAACAATGCCACGATTCACCCCTGCTCCCAGTCCCAACTTTATGGAATAAAATGAAATACATTGTTCAGCCACTTCTGCCCCAGCGTCAGCCGCGTCGTGACAGATTTAAAATCCCATCCCAAGTGTTACCATGGCTACTCCATGGAGTGGGGAGACTGGCGCTCACGCCCACTTACCCTCTCATCATTGCCATCTCTTTGTAGTCAAACAGAGTTGACGATAATTTTAGCTCAGCACACGGTCTTTCTTAATTAATGTTGGCGGCAATAGTTTGAACTCGTCTGTTGCTATGGCGACAGCGGCCCGGTGCGGTCAGAGCTGACCAGCCTCATAAATTATGGAGGCGATGAAATCGCAGCATTGTAGGGTGAGGGGCCTCGATCTTGGACAGCAAAGTTCAAAGCCTTGAAAGTGCGCCGCACCCACTGTCTGCCCGAGGTTGCATGAATGCTAATGAAGAGACACTGCTTGCCTGTCAGGTGACCATTCGCGGGCGTGTTTGCACTGTCGGGATGCGAACTTACTGCTTTCTCTTATGCTGTACCTCTGTTAGCGTTTGCCTAACTCTCTCTCTTCTCTTTTCTCTCCTCTCTCCTCTCTCCTCTCTTCTCTCTCCTTTCTCCTCTCTCTTCTCTCTTCTCTCCTCTCTCCTCTCTCCTCTCTCCTCTCTCCTTTCTCCTCTCTCTTCTCTCCTCTCTCCTCTCTCCTCTCTCCTCTCTCCTTTCTCCTCTCTCCTCTCTCCTCTCTCCTCTCTCCTCTCTCCTCCCTCCTCTCTCTCCTCTCTCCTTTCTCTTCTCTCCTCTCTCCTCTCTCCTCTCTCCTCTCTCCTCCCTCCTCTCTCTCTCCTCTCTCCTTTCTCTTCTCTCCTCTCTCCTCCCTCCTCTCTCCTCTCACCTCACTCCTCCACCCCTGTCCTCTCTCTTCTCTCCTCTCTCCTCTCTCCTCTCTCCTCTCTCCTCTCTCTCTCCTCTCTCCTTTCTCTTCTCTCCTCTCTCCTCCCTCCTCTCTCCTCTCACCTCACTCCTCCACCCCTGTCCTCTCTCTTCTCTCCTCTCTCCTCTCTCCTCTCTCCTCTCTCCTTTCTCCTCTCTCTTCTCTCCTCTCTCCTCTCTCCTTTCTCTTCTCTCCTCTCTCCTCTCTCCTCTCCCCTTTCTCCTCTCTCCTCCCTCCTCTCTCCTCTCACCTCACTCCTCCACAACCCTCCTCTCTCCTCTCTCCTCTCTCCTCTCTCCTCTCTCCTTTCTCTTCTCTCTTCTCTCCTCTCTCCTCTCTCCTCTCTCCTCTCTCCTCTCTCCTCTCTCCTTTCTCCTCTCTCTTCTCTCCTCTCTCCTCTCTCCTTTCTCTTCTCTCCTCTCTCCTCTCTCCTCTCCCCTTTCTCCTCTCTCCTCCCTCCTCTCTCCTCTCTCCTCTCTCCTCTCTCCTCTCTCCTTTCTCTTCTCTCTTCTCTCCTCTCTCCTCTCTCCTTTCTCTTCTCTCCTCTCTCCTCTCTCCTCTCTCCTCTCTCCTCTCTCCTCTCTCCTTTTTCCTCTCTCTTCTCTCCTCTCTCCTTTCTCTCTCTCTCTCTCTCTCCTCTCTCCTCTCTCCTCTCTCCTCTCTCCTCTCTCCTCTCTCCTCTCTCCTCTCTCCTCTCTCCTCTCTCTTCTCTCCTCTCTCCTCTCTCCTCTCTCCTCTCTCCTCTCCCCATCCCTTCACTCCTCTCCCCATCCCTTCACTCCTCTCCCCCTCTTTCCTCTCCTATCTCCTATCTTCTCTCATCTCTCTCCTCTCTCCCTTAACCGATAGGCAATGTATATAGCTGGTTTCAAGTTACATAATTTGCCTGAAGTGCTTCAATTTGTATATTTATTCGGTGTAAATGAAAAATAAGCAACCCCAGCATATATTCCAGTCCAGGCCAGTTTTAGCTGGGAGTCCCTGGTCCTCAATTAGCCTCCTTCAGGCGCCCCTCGAACCAAAAGCAGACAAGAGTACCGATGATGTACCATATTTCAGTGTGTTCACAGACTCATCTACGCATCGTTATTTACGCATCATAACGGTGCCGCACTAAGCATTGAGACGCAGACAAATTTCTCCTGTTGCCAACAGCTCGCACACATCCACCATTGTGAGAGAGAAGGCGCCTCGCTCAGACTGCAATACAGTGTCTACATTTTATGACCAACTTCAGTGTCTCGCCAAAACCCACTCAAACCCCCCTAGTCTTGGGCTGTCTCGGAAAGGGCTGTCTCGGACTTAGCCACTTGAGTGGACCAGTATATGAGGCCTCTCCTGAGAGTATGAAATCATGGCTAATATTGGATGAGGCATTTGTCACTCTCGGCTGGCGAGTAAAATTGTGCACACAAGCGGCAGAATTATCGGTTGCTGGGGTTGCTGAATTCTATGCCAATATTTCTGCATTGCTTGACTTCTCTCTTCTCTACCCTCCCCTTCCCGTTACCGCTCTCTCCCTCTCCTTCCCCGTCTCTCCCTCTCTCCCTCTCTCCCTCTCTCCCTCTCTCCCACTCTCCCACTCTCCCACTCTCCTCTCTCCCTCTCTCCCACTCTCCCACTCTCCCACTCTCCCTCTCTCCCTCTCTCCCACTCTCCCTCTCTCCCACTCTCCCTCTCTCCCACTCTCCCACTCTCCCTCTCTCCCTCTCTCCCTCTCTCCCACTCTCCCTCTCTCCCACTCCCCCACTCTCCCTCTCTCCCTCTCTCCCTCTCTCCCTCTCTCCCACTCTCCCTCTCTCCCTCTCTCCCACTCTCCCTCTCTCCCTCTCTCCCTCTCTCCCTCTCTCCCACTCTCCCACTCTCCCACTCTCCCTCTCTCCCTCTCTCCCACTCTCCCACTCTCCCACTCTCCCACTCTCCCTCTCTCCCTCTCTCCCACTCTCCCTCTCTCCCACTCTCCCTCTCTCCCACTCTCCCACTCTCCCTCTCTCCCACTCTCCCTCTCTCCCACTCCCCCACTCTCCCTCTCTCCCTCTCTCCCTCTCTCCCTCTCTCCCACTCTCCCTCTCTCCCTCTCTCCCACTCCCTCTCTCCCTCTCTCCCTCTCTCCCTCTCCCCACTCTCCCACTCTCCCACTCTCCCACTCTCCCACTCTCCCTCTCTCCCACTCTCCCACTCTCCCTCTCTCCCTCTCTTCCACTCTCACTCTCTCCCTCTCTCCCACTTACTCTCACTCTCCCACTCTCTTACTCTCCCTCTTTCCCTCTCTTTCCGTCTCCGCTTCCTCTCCCTATATACCTTTCTCCTCTTTTCCATTGTCTCTTTAATCTCTCTCATCCTGTCTTTCTCATTCATGTGTAGCCATTTTTAATTGCACATTTATCCTTCCCAAAGTTGTTTGTTGGCAGCCAGCCAGAATGCAAGTATTAACTAGCCCGTCCATGCGCCTTGCCAGACCGCTCCAAGACGTACATCGTGAAGCCGGACTCGGGCACCCAGGGCGACGGGATCTATCTAATCCGCGATCCCAGCGAGTACACCCTGTCAAACAAGAGTCACGTGGTGCAAACGTACCTGCCCAATCCTCTGCTGCTGGACGGGTACAAGTTCGATCTTCGAGTCTACGTCCTGCTGAAGAGCATCGAGCCGCTGCAGCTGTACATCTGCAAGGAGGGCCTGGCCAGGTTCTGCACTCAGCGCTACGAGCGGCCGAGCCAGCGCAATATGGCCGAGGCCTTCATGCACCTGACCAATTACTCGCTGAATAAAAAGTCCGACACCTACGTGCACTCGGACGTTGACGGCCAGGGCAGCAAGCGGACGCTGAGCAGCGTGTTCTACCAGCTGGAGGCTCAGGCTCGGGATGTCGCCGGCCTCTGGCGGGCGATTGAAGCTCTGTGCGTCAAGACCATCATAGCTGTGCTGCCAGAGCTCATGGTGTGCGTGCATCACGAGATACCGCCCAACAGGCCCGGTCCAAGGTGCTTTCAGGTGAGTGGTTCAAAGACATGATGGATACATACGTAAGATTCTCAATTTAAGATGGGGATGAGATACTCTAGATATGAGGAGGTTCCTAAGATTGGGGATTTCTAAGTTAGGGGATTCCCAAGATAGGGAGAGCTTCTCAAGATTGGGGATTCCCAAGATAGGGATTCCCAAAATAGGGGATTCCCAAGATAGAGGATTCCCAAGATAAGGGATTCCCAAAATAGAGGATTCCCAAAATAGGGAATTTTCAAGATAGGGGATTCTCAAGGTAGGGGATTCCCAAGATAGGGGATTCCCAAGATAAGGGACTCCAAAGATAGGGGACTCCCAAGTTAGGGAATTCTCAAGATAGGGAATTCTCAAGGTAGGGGATTCCCAAGATAGGGGATTCCCAAGATAATGGATTCCAAAGATAGGGGACTCCCAAGTTAGGGAATTCTCAAGATAGGGAATTCCCAAGGTAGGGGATTCCCAAGATAGGGGATTCCCAAGATAATGGATTCCAAAGATAGGGGATTCCAAAGATAGTGGATTCCAAAGATAGGGGATTCCAAAGATAAGGGAATTCTCAAGATAGGGGATTCCCAAGATAAGAGATTCCAAAGATAGGGGATTCCAAAGATAGGGGATTCCAAAGATAGGGGATTCCAAAGATAGGGGATTCCAAAGATAGGGGATTCCAAAGATAGGGGATTCCAAAGATAGGGGATTCCAAAGATAGGGGATTCCAAAGATAGGGGATTCCTAAGATAGGGGATTCCTAAGATAGGGGGAGTCTGCAAGACGAAGTGAGATTCTCAAGACAGAAGAAGAATGTCAAGATTGAGAAATCTTGCGCAATCGGCGCCTCCAATCATCCCGTATCCCAATGACCTCCATCAGATCCTGGGATTCGACATCATGATTCTGGACGACCTGACCCCCATGCTGCTGGAGGTGAACAACAGTCCCAGCCTCCGGCTGGACTTTGAGAACGAACTTGTGCCAGGAATCAACGAGTACTCAGTCAGCGTCATCGATGTGCAAGTGAAAAAGCCGCTGGTGCACGACACCCTGCAGCTCGTCGAGTCCATGATGAGGCCGCTGAGTAGCCTGCCTGCTGCCTCGTGAGTCCTGGGGAGATAAACTAGCAATCCATTTTACAGACTTTGGTTCATGTGTGCATTAATCATAGATTAATGTAGGCTAGATTAGCAATCCATTCTGTTCATTTTTTATTGATGTAGGCTAGATTAGCAATCCATTCTATTCCTTTATGATGTAGGCTAGATTAGCAATCCATTCTATTCCTTCATTGATGTAGGCTAGATTAGCAATCCATTCTATTCCTTCACTGATGTATGCTAGATTAGCAATTCATTCTATTCCTTCATTGATGTAGGCTAGATTAGCAATCCATTCTATTCCTTCACTGATGTAGGCTAGATTAGCAATCCATTCTGTTCCTTTACTGATGTAGGCTAGATTAGCAATCCATTCTATTCCTTCATTGATGTAGGCTAGATTAGCAATCCATTCTATTCCTTCATTGATGTAGGCTAGATTAGCAATCCATTCTATTCCTTCATTGATGTAGGCTAGATTAGCAATCCATTCTATTCCTTCATTGATGTAGGCTAGATTAGCAATCCATTCTATTCATTCATTGGTGTAGGCTAGATTAGCAATCCATTCTATTCCTTCATGGATGTAGGCTAGATTAGCAATCCATTCTATTCCTTCATTGGTGTAGGCTAGATTAGCAATCCACTCTATTCCTTCATTGATGTAGGCTAGATTAGCAAATCCCTCCAAAGCAAAAACCTGAGACCCCTGTTTACCCCGCCACCCGAAGGCCCTCCTCATCAACGGGACGGCAGAAGCCGGAGCTGTCCGTGGCGACCCTCAATGGTGGCCGGCAGCTGCGGGGCGGCGCAGCAGCATCGTCGGGGACGGCGCCAAAGCTTCTCGCGGCGTCGTCAGCGCGGCCGCCGCAACAGGCGGCTGTAGCGGCGCGGGGCCCCGCCAATCGTCGACTCCGACTGCCGTCGCCGCCGCCGCGCTGCCTGACCTCCTCCTCCTCGTCGCCGTCTCCGCCCGCTTCTCCGCCGCCGCCGGCGCTGCCTCAGCCAGCAGAGGTGCCGCCGTCCAAGACAGTGGAAGCCGCCGCCCCTGTGGGTGTCAGCGTCGAGGTCACGGGCTGCCAGCCAGAGGGCCGGCCGCCGACCAGCTTGCAGCAGCATCCGCGCCATCATCACCACCATCAGCCGCAACGGCACGGCGGCAGGCGGCGGCGCAACTGGATCCGCGCCAACCGCGCCAACGTCTCCGCCAAGGGCAGCCGTGAAGCCTCGGCAGCCGCTTCAGCCGAGGGCCGTCCGCAGCATCATCCGTACGATGACGAGTACGAGGACGATGAAGACAATTGCATGGAGGAGATTTTCCCCGCCAAGCACAAACAGCTGCAGGATCTGCGCGTGCTTGAGGGGCTCAAAGAGATTTTCTTAGCTGCCATCGGAGTGCGAACCAATTTGAAGTTGGGCTCCACCGCTTTTAGAAATTTTGCTCGCAAATGCCGGCTGCAGGAGAGCGGACTGCCGCTGGCCTCGGTCGACATCATGTACATCGATATGCAGCGGCGCTGGGAGTACCTGAGCTCAGATCCCACTGCCGGTGAGCATGCTGCTGACTGGTTGCAGATCCCCACTGATTGGTTGCAGATCCCCACTGATTGGTTGCAGATCCCCACTGATTGGTTGCAGATCCCCACTGATTGGTTGCAGATCCCCACTGATTGGTTGCAGATCCCCACTGATTGGTTGCAGATCCCCACTGATTGGTTGCAGATCCCCACTGATTGGTTGCAGATCCCCACTGATTGGTTGCAGATCCCCACTGATTGGTTGCAGATCCCCACTGATTGGTTGCAGATCCCCACTGATTGGTTGCAGATCCCCACTGATTGGTTGCAGATCCCCACTGATTGGTTGCAGATCCCCACTGATTGGTTGCAGATCCCCACTGATTGGTTGCAGATCCCCACTGATTGGTTGCAGATCCCCACTGATTGGTTGCAGATCCCCACTGATTGGTTGCAGATCCCCACTGATTGGCTGCTAATCAAACCTTCACCTCCCGCATCCCGTCATCCAGGCCTCTGTTTCCAGGGCTTCGTGGAGGCCTTCTTCAAGATCGCGGAGCAGCGGGACCCGGCCTCGAGCCCTCTGCAGGCGGTGGCCCGCCTAGCCGACCACTGCTGCCGCTGCATGGGCCTCGGTGGCGGCAGCTTCAGCGGGAGCTTCGCCGCCAGCGAAACCATCGTCAGCCGTCAGCAGTCGCTGACAAAGGCGGCGCAGCAGCAGTCGAGAAAGAAGCCGTCGCAGCAGCAGCGGAGGAAGCCGCAGGCGTTGACGGAGAAAACCGGCGGTCCCGGAGTACACCGGAAAGTTTTGTTTTACTACGGACAGCGAGAGCCGAGCGGTTTGGAATTGGAAGCGGACGGTGATGAGGAGTTTGAGGACTGCTGGAATGGCGAGGGCGAGGGCGAGACTGACACTGGGGTGGCGAATGGGACCGGCTTCCTGCCGAGCATTTGAGATCAGCTAGATTAGATGTCAGATTGATGCCGCATACATGTCAGCTAGATGCTGATTAGATGTCAGATAGACACCGAATAGATGTCAGATAGACACCGAATAGATGTCAGATAGACACCGAATAGATGTAAGATAGACACATAATAGATGTCAGCTAGATGCTGATTAGATGTCAGATAGACACCGAATAGATGTCAGATAGACACCGAATAGATGTAAGATAGACACCGAATAGATGTCAGATAGACACCGAATAGATGTAAGATAGACACATAATAGATGTCAGATAGACACCGAATAGATGTCAGATAGACACCGAATAGATGTCAGATAGACACCGAATAGATGTAAGATAGACACATAATAGATGTCAGATAGACACATAATAGATGTCAGATAGACACATAATAGATGTCAGATAGACACATAATAGATGTCAGATAGACACCAAATAGTTGTCAGATAGACACCAAATAGATGTCAGATAGATACCGAATAGATGTCAGATAGACACCGAATAGATGTCAGATAGACACATAATAGATGTCAGATAGACACATAATAGATGTCAGATAGACACCAAATAGATGTCAGATAGACACCAAATAGATGTCAGATAGACACCAAATAGATGTCAGATAGACACCGAATAGATGTCAGATAGACACCGAATAGATGTCAGATAGACACATAATACATGTCAGACAGACACCGAATAGATGTCAGATAGACACCGAATAGATGTCAGATAGACACCGAATAGATGTCAGATAGACACATAATAGATGTCAGATAGACACATAATAGATGTCAGATAGACACATAATAGATGTCAGATAGACACATAATAGATGTCAGATAGACACCAAATAGTTGTCAGATAGACACCAAATAGATGTCAGATAGATACCGAATAGATGTCAGATAGACACCGAATAGATGTCAGATAGACACATAATAGATGTCAGATAGACACATAATAG
Organism: Macrostomum lignano; assembly: GCA_002269645.1. Classification (NCBI taxonomy): domain Eukaryota; kingdom Metazoa; phylum Platyhelminthes; family Macrostomidae; genus Macrostomum; species Macrostomum lignano. The sequence continues at coordinate 106,850 of NIVC01001830.1, read as the reverse complement.
ATGTCAGATAGACACCAAATAGATGTCAGATAGACACCAAATAGATGTCAGATAGACACCAAATAGATGTCAGATAGACACCGAATAGATGTCAGATAGACACCGAATAGATGTCAGATAGACACATAATACATGTCAGACAGACACCGAATAGATGTCAGATAGACACCGAATAGATGTCAGATAGACACCGAATAGATGTCAGATAGACACCGAATAGATGTCAGATAGACACATAATAGATGTCAGATAGACACATAATAGATGTCAGATAGACACCGAATAGATGTCAGATAGACACCAAATAGATGTCAGATAGACACCGAATAGATGTCAGATAGATACCGAATAGATGTCAGATAGACACCAATAGATTTCAACTATCAGCAAAGCATCATTTTAAACTAGAGGTTGTTTTTTTATTTTCTTTTCGAATCTCCTAAAGCACTACTTTATTAGAGTAGTATAGTTGCAAGTGAAAGCTTCGCCTGTGGCTTGAAAACTAGAAAGAAAGTTTTACGGTGTAATTTTAAGCCCCCAAATTAAAAACAAAAAAACGCAGCTTTTCATTTGTCGATCCAACGACCTGAAATTCATATTTTGTTGCATTGCCCGGCCCGCTTTCAGCCCACAGACAGCCAAAGCTTACGAAGTTCTTCTTATTATTTGTTTGTTGTAGATCTCCGATTTATTTTTGTGTACAAAACTAGTTTGAATTTCTTTGATCCAACATTACAACTGCATGCGATGCTGAAATTTTTATAATAAACACTTTTCTAGTGCTAATTGTTTGTTTGCTTTGAATTTCTTGGAATCTGTCGCTTCAAGTTAAAATGAAGGTTGAATTTCGTGATTTTCTCTTTCCTTTATCCAGTCTCATCCCATCAGACTGAGTCTCCCATCTCACACTGCAGTGAGTCTCCCATCTCACACTGCAGTGAGTCTCCCATCTCACACTGCAGTGAGTCTCCCATCTCACACTGCAGTGAGTCTCCCATCTCACACTGCAGTGAGTCTCCCATCTCACACTGCAGTGAGTCTCCCATCTCACACTGCAGTGAGTCTCCCATCTCACACTGCAGTGAGTCTCCCATCTCACACTGCAGTGAGTCTCCCATCTCACACTGCAGTGAGTCTCCCATCTCACACTGCAGTGAGTCTCCCATCTCAGACTGCAGTGAGTCTCCCATCTCACACTGCAGTGAGTCTCCCATCTCACACTGCAGTGAGTCTCCCATCTCACACTGCAGTGAGTCTCCCATCTCACACTGCAGTGAGTCTCCCATCTCACACTGCAGTGACTCTCCCATCTCACACTGCAGTGAGTCTCCCATCTCACACTGCAGTGAGTCTCCCATCTCACACTGCAGTGAGTCTCCCATCTCACACTGCAGTGAGTCTCCCATCTCACACTGCAGTGACTCTCCCATCTCAGACTGCAGTGAGTCTCCCATCTCACACTGCAGTGACTCTCCCATCTCACACTGCAGTGAGTCTCCCATCTCACACTGCAGTGAGTCTCCCATCTCACACTGCAGTGAGTCTCCCATCTCACACTGCAGTGAGTCTCCCATCTCACACTGCAGTGACTCTCCCATCTCACACTGCAGTGAGTCTCCCATCTCACACTGCAGTGAGTCTCCCATCTCACACTGCAGTGAGTCTCCATCCATCTTTATTCCATCGGCGCGAACTGCACAGCCAGAATGAGTCAATTTTAAACTCCAATTTAACATGACAGCATTGCAGAATCGAACTCAGAACCTTTGCCATTGCTAGAGGATGAAACTTGATAAAATTTGCTTTCTGAAAGTAAATATATCACACGCCTCCCCTGAAGAGAGAATTCGGTCGATACAACACGCCCTGAAAACTACTGACCTCCCATGAATCCATGACCCAGCAGAAGTCCAAAAAAGCAATCCTAGAAATCCCATCGCACTGTCTGCACAGTGTACAGGTATGCAAAATATTACAGTGACTTTAGTTGATATCGGTATAGAATGAAACCAATCCATTCCGCCAGAGCCTCAGAAGTTGGCCTTTCATGGCTGAGTATCGCCTCAGGCCAATCGCACGGAATCGAACCAACTATACATGCACACATCCTTCGCAAGAGGCAGCCGCTCAGCCTCTCAACCGCTTCATCAGTTGTCTACTACTAAAGTGCAGCCGAGCTCCGGCAGCCCGTCTCCACTCTGTCCAGCTCTCGGCCGCAGCAATTCGCTGCATTTTGCATTCCTGCCACCTGCAGCCAGCAGCAACAGACAGGCTTGAGCACGCACTGAATGGCCTGAGAGCCATCGAATTATGATATGCGAGCATGGTCACAATGGCTTTTTAAGACAAAACGCAGTCGAGCTGTAGGCAGCGGGTGGTTAGAGAGGCCAGCTTAACCTCTCTGTATCTCTGCTCGCTCGCTATTCTCAGGCCAGCTCACCGCTCTGTCAGCCTCCCTGCAGTTTGGCAGACTCCGGGGGCAACCAGCAGTGCTGTACTCGGTCTGTTTTGAGTAGTGAGCTGAATGGAGCTGCATTCTAGCTAGACTTATTTATTATCTCAGGCAGGAGTTGCGGGGTTGGGTGGTTCGAGAGGCCAGTATGGGGTGATTGCGAACTCGAGTAGTTTTCTCTTTGCGGGCTTTTATGACGCCAGACTGTCGCACTGCGAGTGCTGAGCTGGGTGGGGCCGTTCCAGATGAAGCTTGGAGATTCATTTAGCGATGAGGCTGCCGAGATGACCAGCGCAAAGCTGAGCTGTCTGAGGCTGCAGTGGCAGCTGCTCCCGAAAGAGTTGCAGCCCCAGCCTTGCACAATGGAGACTCTGCATTGTGCTTTAGCACCCTGCCTGCCCCCTCACTGCACCTTCGCTTCTGTGCTCAGAGATGACGGGCGGAGGCTGGGCTGCCAGCCAGCTGCATTTTTTTGATAGTTTAGCGCTTTCTAGAAGCATGAGAAAACAAGCGTTTATTGAGCGGAGTCTGCATGATCTGAGCTGGGATCTGATAGAGAACAAAGAAGCTGAGCTGGGATCTTATGGAGAGTAGAGAAGCTGAGCTTTCGAGTTGACAAATCTCAGCAGTGAAATGCTGAAGTGCCGGTCACCAAGTGCAAAATGCAATAAAAAAGCCAGGCAGCCGCAGTGCACAGATAAACCGTGTGAAATCCAAAATCAGCCTATATGTGAGTCCCGCACTGTCCTGGGCAGGCCGAGAGCTGGACAGAACAGAGACGGGCCGCCAGAGCCCGGCCGCACCCTAATAATAAACAACTGATGAAGCAATTGAGAGGCTGAGCAGCTGCCTCTTGCGAAAAATGTATGCATGTATAGTTGGTTCGATTCCGTGCGATTGGCCTGAGGCGATACTCAGCCATGAAAGGCCAACTTCTGAGGCTCTGGCAGAATGGATTAGTTTCATTCTATACCGATATCAACTAAAGTCACTGTAATATTTTGCATACCTGTACACTGTGCAGACAATGCGATAGGACTTCTAGGATTGCTTTTTTGGACTTCTGCTGGGTCATGGATTCATGGGAAATCAGTAGTTTTCAGGGCACATTGTATCGACCGAATTCTCTCTTCAGGGGAGGCGTGATCAGAAACAATCTATTTATTTAGGAAAAAATTATTCATAACAGTGAGATTTTTTAACGATTGGAATTTCTCAATCACATGGATCAGTTTTCTATTATATATGAGCATAGTTAAACTTTGTCACCGAACGTGGCCCTGCGAAGGCTCTGGTGAGAAGACTGGCTCACTGGCTGACCTGCCGGGTGTGAGGAAGGGGGCAAGAGGTAGTTTCAGACAGTTGTGGCAATTTTTCTGGAAAGTGTACCGCTGAACTGTGGTGTCTGAAGTGCGGGGAATTCTGCCTCTTTGAGGTGTCTGATCTGATATTGCAGGGAATTCTACAAGCACCGGCTACACGGCAGCTCACCCTGGTGTCCGAAGAATCCGTCCGGCTGGACAATCATCCGCCTGCGGGAATAGTGCCGGCCAGTCACGGAGGACACGTCCAGCGCTCGGCCGACCGGCGCTGGGGACGCCTGCGGCTTCGCTGCGGTGGCAGCGTCTGCGGGGACGGCTGCGCAGCTTGGATTGCCTTCGTAGCTGAACGACAGGATGCCGTTGTCTGCGGGCCGGGGAGCGGGCGGCGACTGACAGACAGACAGACAGACAGACAGACAGACATACAGACAGACAGATAGACAGACAGACAGACAGACAGACAGACAGACACTCTGACAGACAGACAGACAGACAGACAGACAGACAGACAGACAGACAGACAGACAGACAGACAGACAGACAGACAGACAGACAGACAGACAGACAGACAGACAGACAGACAGACAGACAGACAGACAGACAGACAGACAGACAGACAGACAGACAGACACATAGACAGAAAGACAGACAGACAGACAGACAGACAGACACTCTGACAGACAGACAGACAGACAGACAGACAGACAGACAGACAGACAGACAGACAGACAGACAGACAGACAGACAGACAGACAGACAGACAGACAGACAGACAGACAGACAGATAGACAGACAGACAGACAGACAGACAGACAGACAGACAGACAGACAGACAGACAGACAGACAGACAGACAGACAGACAGACAGACAGACAGACAGACAGACAGACAGACACTCTGACAGACAGACACACAGACAGACAGACAGATAGAAAGACAGACAGACAGACAGACAGACAGACAGTCAGACAGACAGACAGACAGACACCAGAGCTCACCAGACAGGTTGGGAGGCAGCTTCCGCCTTCTTGGCAGGTACTTGGACGGCTGCCCGGAGGCCATGAACAACGTCTTGCCGTCGCCTGGAATCAGACGATCTTCACCTTCGTTTTGAGGAACTGAGGGAGAAGTTTCGAAAAATGAACGAACGAATCATCAGTTCCTCGCAAGACGAAGATGCTAAAAAATTCTGAACCATTTATTAAGGACTGCAGCATGTCCTAAAGTAAACACACGAATGGTGCCTGTGAAACACACCAAAGACACCAAGCACGTCCAGAACCATTAGTTGACGACACAAAAAATACGCGTAGACGCAGACACCCAAAAGGACACAAAACACATCCTGAAGAGGACACAAAAACACATCCAGATGAGGACACAAAACACATAATGAAGAGGACACAAAACACACCCAGAAGAGGACACGAAACACACCCAGAAGAGGACACAAAAACACCCAGAAGAGGACACAAAACACACCCAGAAGAGGACACAAAACACACCCAGAAGAGGACAAAAAAACACCCAGAAGAGGACACGAAACACACCCAGAAGAGGACACAAAACACACCCAGAAGAGGACAAAAAAACACCCAGAAGAGGACACGAAACACACCCAGAAGAGGACACAAAACACACCCAGAAGAGGACACAAAACACACCCAGAAAAAGACACAAAGCACACCCAGAAGAGGACAAAAAAACACCCAGAAGAGGACAAAAAACACCCAGAAGAGGACACAAAACACACCCAGAAGAGGACACAAAACACACCCAGAAGAGGACACAAAAACACATCCAGATGAGGACACAAAACACATAATGAAGAGGATACAAAAACACCCAGAATAGGACACAAAACGCATCCTGAAGAGGACACAAAACACACCCAGAAGAGGACACAAAAACACACCCAGAAGAGGACACAAAAACACCCAGAATAGGACACAAAACGCATCCTGAAGAGGACACAAAACACACCCAGAAGAGGACACAAAAACACATCCAGATGAGGACACAAAACACATAATGAAGAGGATACAAAAACACCCAGAATAGGACACAAAACGCATCCTGAAGAGGACACAAAACACACCCAGAAGAGGACACAAAAACACACCCAGAAGAGGACACAAAACACACCCAGAAGAGGACACAAAACACACCCAGAAGAGGACACAAAACACACCCAGAAGAGGACAAAAAACACCCAGAAGAGGACACAAAACACACCCAGAAGAGGACAAAAAACACACCCAGAAGAGGACAAAAAACACCCAGAAGAGGACACAAAACACACCCAGAAGAGGACACAAAACACACCCAGAAGAGGACACAAAACGCATCCTGAAGAGGACACAAAACACACCCAGAAGAGGACACAAAAACACATCCAGATGAGGACACAAGACACACCCAGAAGAGGACACAAAACACACCCAGAAGAGGACACAAAACACACCCAGAACCATCAGCTAAGTTCAATAACACACCCAGAACCAAGCAGACACCAATAGCGTCTTCAGCCAGCACGTCACTCACAGGCCCCCTTGGCTGCCTTATATTTGCCCCTAGCAGCCACTGGGTAGCGCAGATCCTCAAGACGGAGGCCTCCGTTGCTGTCCCGCGCCTGCTGCAGATCGGCGTTAGCCAAGCGGCTGACCGTCACCAGCTGGCCCTGGCCATCGTCTGCCAGTAGTGGCTCCATCCAGCGCGGCGCCGAGGGCCACTCCATGTAGCCGCCCTGTGCTTGCCTGGCCATTTTGTGATTCTGTAAACTAAAGAAACTATTTGGTCTATACTGAGTCTGCGCCAAAATTTGATGCTCACTTTAAGCTCTCTCTCTTTTATCTTGACAACCAAGATGCATAGAAACTTGAGCTACTGCTGCTGCTGCTGGTACAAGCGAGTACGGCAGTGGATGGGAGTACATTGCTTGGATAGAAAGAAATTGAAAAGCAAATAGAATAGAGTAATAGCTGACAGACTCATCTGTGTGCACCTGCCTCAGGTAACTGTAAGATGAGAAGAGTCCGCAAGCTCTATTAGCAGCCAGGAGTGCAGGCCACCCAGCAACCAGCTGCATTACTTTGCCAGCTTGTCTTTCCTCCCTCCCCCTGCGTGTGGTTAAATTCTAAGATGATAGAAACATTAGTTTAGATTAGATTAGATTAGATTAGATAAGATTAGATTAGATAGATAGATAGATAGATAGATAGATAGATAGATAGATAGATAGATAGATAGATAGATAGATAGATAGATACATAGATAGATGGATAGATAAATAGATAGATAGATAGATAGATAGATAGATAGATAGATAGATAGATAGATAGATACATAGATAGATGGATAGATAGATAGATAGATAGATAGACACATAGATAGATAGATAGATAGATAGATAGATAGATAGATAGATAGATAGATAGATAGATAGACAGATAGACATAGGTAGAGACATTAGATAGATTAAAACGACTTTGAGAGAGCTGGCTTGGTTGGTGGCGTCAGATTAGCTTAATCTCCGGATTAGCTGATTTTTTCCATCAACTTTTCCTTGCTTGTATTTCGCTGTCTTCTCTAAGCTATAGGGCCCTGCTATGCTACCTTGGAGCTGACCATCTGACCGGAGGCCAGGCCAGAAATTACATATAAGTGTTTGCTTTTTCTGCACTGAAGCCTGAAATGCTTCCGATCAAAGACATCGATGGCCGAACCCTGCAAGTACGTTCACTCGTATCTGAACACTGAACAATAAGGTTTATTTAAAAAATCATAAATAATTAGACTTGCATGTAACTGCTGAAAAGAACAGAAAAACCTCTAACAACGTTTAAAAAACAAGTTTTCAATTCACATCGTGTTACTTTGTCAAGGTCGCGTGTACTTTACAAAATTCCACCTCTACAGGCAAACCACCTCACGAACTCGCACACGCCCACCTCACTCCACGCGTACATTCGTTGGCTGAATTCTAACATTGATATTTCTAACCCTTTTTGAGCCAACCACCTCACGCACTAGCACACGCCCACCTCACTCCACGCGTACATTCGTTGGCTGAATTCTAACATTGATATTTCTAACCCTTTTTGAGCCAACCACCTCACGCACTAGCACACGCCCACCTCACTCCACGCGTACATTCGTTGGCTGAATTCTAACATTGATATTTCTAACCCTTTTTGAGCCAACCACCTCACGCACTAGAACACGTCCACCTCACTCCACGCGTACATTCGTTGGCTGAATTCTAACATTGATATTTCTAACCCTTTTTGAGCCAACCACCTCACGCACTAGCACACGTCCACCTCACTCCACGCGTACATTCGTTGGCTCAATTCTAATATATTTCTACCCCCTTGTTAGGCCAGCCACCTCACACCAATACAGCCAGACCCTGCTGTTCTCTCTCTAAGCATTCTTTATGGCTTTCATCTTGGCGAAGTGCTTGACGGTGAGAGTAAATGTGAAACTGGCCAGCTGCAGCATGAAGGCGAACAGAGTCATCAAGAAGGCGTGCTGGGTCAGGCGCAGGCATCCGATCCGAAGCAAATTCGAGTACTGAATCGATGGTCGGAACTCGTAGCAGGGACACAGCACCAGGTTCCAGTAGCAGCAGAGGCAGAGCAGCAGACAGGGACACATGTTAAACATGAGTGTCCAGCTACAGTTTTGTGGGTTTGGGTTCATGCTGTAAAACATTGGGCCGTATGAATAAAACGTGAGAAAATCTTTAAAGATTATCCTTCGAGCCAAGAATTTCTTTAAAGAAATTCTTTTCCGGCAAGAAAATCTGTTGGAGAAAATCTTACGAGTCAAGATATTCTAGAAAAGACATGAATAAAAGTTTCTCGGCTCGTGAGATTTTCTCGGCGACTGCCACTTGGCTGAAAGTTGTCTAGGGCCCAAACCAAGATGTCGGTGACGTGGAATCGACGGCCGTCTCCTCAGGCTTGGGCGCAGCCCATGCTGTGTCTATGGCTAAAACCACGTGAACACCGAAAATCCGTCCAGAAAAATCCTACTAGAAAGTGGCAAAATCCATGTGGAGTTTACCTGAACATCAGGTGACAGGAAAGTCACTTTGCTTTGAAATTTTACCCTGAGATTGAGCGTCCTGGCATCGAATGGTTGCCAATTTTTTACATGTATATCGTGATTACTCTTTGCAGGAGCCCAGAAACACGGTTGATGTACTCGTCACCGGCTGCTCCTGAGGGCTTTTCGATCCTCACATGCGTGCAGTCAATTGCCCCGATGGCCGACGGGAAGCCCATTGCTTCAGTGAACTGTGCCTTAGCACGGTTCGCTGAAGCACCTTCCTGTGGAAATTGAATCCATTCGTGAGACAGCCGCGCGATACTCTGCAGGACGTCCCAAACAACATTTGACACCGTGCTTTGATGAACACCTGTCTCCTTGGCAACACCGGATTGAAAGCCAGGGTTGCTCAGGTACCGCAGCGTGATCTCCATCTTCTGTTTCGGTGTCAGCGCACCGCCCCTTGTCTCGGAAGTATGTCCTAGGAAGCGCGTTGTCAGAAAGGTCACGTGATCCTCAGTGAATCGATGAAGCTGTCTATATGTCTCCACTGGAGTGGCCTGTCGGGGCAGGTACTCCTTGGTCTTTCTGATCTGAAGGAGCATCTCGTGTCTCGTGTTATGGGCGCTGAAGATTCGCTTGAGCCAGAGAAAGAGTTGCTCGCATAAAACTCAAGTGTCGGCTCTCTCGGCGAGAAAATCACGTCTTTTATTCATCAGAAAGCAAGAAAATCTTTTCCTCGTGAGATTTTCTTGCCGAGCAAATCTTTTCTTGTGAAAGCTCGAGATTTTCTTGGCGAGAAAATCTTGCAAAAACTCGCAGTTTTTTATTCTTATAAACGCAAGAAATTCTTGGATTTCTTGCAAGAAAAAAATTTCTTTTTTTTATTCATACGGCCCATTTTCATGCACGCAAGACGTGCAACCAATAACGTACAGCCGTTAGTAAGCCATTTTGTTCGAGTTCAGATTTGTGGATTTATACGCCACGAATTTTCCAGTATTTTCTGGGGCTTAACGAGGCTCGTAGCACCAGGGGCTCTAGCACCAAGGGCACTAGCACCAGGGGCTCTAGCACCAAGGGTACTAGCACCAAGGGTACTAGCACCAGGGGCTCTAGCACCAAGGGCACTAGCACCAGGGGCTCTAGCACCAAGGGCACTAGCACCAGGGGCTCTAGCACCAAGGGCACTAGCACCAGGGGCTCTAGCACCAAGGGCACTAGCACCAGGGGCTCTAGCACCAAGGGCTCTAGCACCAAGGGCACTAGCACCAGGGGCTCTAGCACCAAGGGCACTAGCACCAGGGGCTCTAGCACCAAGGGCACTAGCACCAGGGGCTCTAGCACCAGGGGCTCTAGCACCAAGGGCACTAGCACCAGGGGCTCTAGCACCAAGGGCACTAGCACCAGGGGCTCTAGCACCAAGGGCACTAGCACCAGGGGCTCTAGCACCAAGGGCACTAGCACCAGGGGCTCTAGCACCAAGGGCACTAGCACCAGGGGCTCTAGCACCAGGGGCACCAGCACCAGGGGCTCTAGCACCAAGGGCACTAGCACCAGGGGCTCTAGCACCAGGGGAGCCAGCACCAGGGGCTATAGCACCAAGGGCACTAGCACCAGGAGAGCCAGCACCAAGGGCACCAGCACCAGGGGCTCTAGCACCAGGGGAGCCAGCACCAAGGGCACCAGCACCAGGGGCTCTAGCACCAGGGGAGCCAGCACCAGGGGCTCTAGCACCAAGGGCACTAGCACCAGGGGCTCTAGCACCAGGGGAGCCAGCACCAAGGGCACCAGCACCAGGGGCTCTAGCACCAGGGGCACCAGCACCAACCAACCGCGAGAGTACTTATAAACTAGTACAACTGTACTTAATAAGTATAAATTTCAAGATTTTTCTATACAGTATACCCAGTCCACACAGCCGCTGCTTGGCCATCCTGATCGCCAACCGGTTGATGAACTCAAAACAAAAAGCAATTAATAAACCCACCGATTCACGCTCAGCATCTGCAGTGTGTTGGCATTCTGAAATTCGTTGGCTCGAATCCGCTCTCGACCAACCCTGGCGTAGCGGATGCTGGATGCCAGCAGGGAATTGGCCGCGCCGCCGATGCAGAAGCTGGAGAGCCACACGGTGCTCGCAGTGGCCCACGGCCGGAGGACATTGACCACGAATAGCTCGGAGAATTGCAAGGGCAGCGCCACGGCCATGCACAGATTCACTATGCTGGCCGTGAGCATGCTCACGTTAATTAAGCCGACTAGAAACGAACCGTAGGTCTCCAGAAAGTACCTAACTCGCTCGTTTTTAGGAGCCATCTCGCGACTAAGGACACTGAATTCCTATAATGTCTTAATAGAATTATATACACGATTGAGAGCTTCATGCAAGCTCAAGTGAGTTCACGCGGTTTGTGCCATAGAGATGCGCTTGCTGGCACCAACCGGTACTATATTAACTAGACTCACCACATATGCGCTTAACCGCTACAAAGGGCAGTCAGAAAGTAATGATATTCATAATTGTGTTGTAACTCGCTTTTGTTCTTTATTTGACAGAGTTTTTGATTCTTCTGTAGGGATTGAGGTCTGCATGGTGACGCTCTAAATCCAGGGGCGTCACCATGGATTGTATGCTGGGGACAAAGCCAAGAATTCTACATGTACGTGTACATGACTAAATTCCTACGTGTACATTGTTTTCAGAATTGGTGTTGTCAGCGCTCATTTTAGCGCCACAGGCCGCAGCTGACAAAATATAGTGCCTGCGGCGCCAAAATGAGTGCATGCGGCGCTAAAATGAGTGCCTGCGGCGCTAAAATGAGTGTCTGCGGCGCCAAAATGAGTGCCTGCGGCGCCAAAATGAGTGCCTGCGGCGCTAAAATGAGTGCCTGCGGCGCCAAAATGAGTGCCTGCGGCGTCAAAAATGAGTGCCTGCGGCGTCAAAAATGAGTGCCTGCGGCGCCAAAATGAGTGCCTGCGGCGCCAAAATGAGTGCCTGCGGCGCTAAAATGAGTGCCTGCGGCGCCAAAATGAGTGCCTGCGGCGCCAAAATAAGTAGGCTCCTACCCTTTAGCTCCTACCATAACTGTATGCATTATAAAAATATCATTCGCAGCATTTTTATAACATTATAACAATGTTATGACAAGGAGATGGTACTGGAAAATATCAATCCGGGGATTCTGCGACCCCTAATAGGTGCGGCTTCCAATTAACTGTGAGTTAAAAAATAAACAACTCGAACTGCGCAAGAAGACGAAGAAGCATAGTTTACATTAATTTCCGAGCACTCGAAATAACACCTGACTCGTTTGTCCACTGAACACACTGTAGCTTGTCAATTCTTAGAATTAGCTCGGACAGATGTTTTTTATTAAAAAAAGAGAAAAACACAAGCGCCAGGATGACGAAATTGCTAACTTCCAACGGATCGATCGAGCTTGACACAGGCTTAAGAGACAACAAAAGCAGCTTAAACATGAAAACACATTATTGGCAAACAATGAAATAAACACGAAATAAACAAACAATAAGCTTTATTAAATTTAAACAGACGGGAAAGATAGATGGGAAACATAGAGAAGATTATGGTGTGTCGGTGTGTGAGTGTGCAATTGTGCTTCTGTATTTAATAACTGGATTGCTAATCTAAGAACACAAGCGGAGATAAAAGGCCAGTTCAACAACACACAGATTGATTCGCACAAAAAAATGACTTGAATTTCAATAAAACTAATAAACAGGAAATCCGACACCAAACAACTCGGGGGAAAAGGGAGATCCGCTGCACTTTCGGGAGCAAAAGATTGACCAGACTGTCAAAATAACGGTAGAATTGTGTTTTGATAGTTGTATTACAGTATTAAGATAGTACTTTTCAAACTGGTCAATAATCATGAGAAATTCTGCAGCAGAGGCCATATGCTTTAATAAGATAGAAGAGCCAGAGTCAGTAATGATTACCTGTATCATCTAGAAACAGAGCCAACAGACACAGACAGACAGGCGGATTCCCACACAAAAAACTTATTTAGCTTAGACCAGCTTCTTAGCCTGGAAGAATGATTTTAGATGACGCATCTGCCAGAATCCGGTGCCAAGCAGGATCACAGTCTGCAGGATTGACCACCACAGTACGCGCTGGTTGGTGCTCTCGCTGATGTGGCGGAAGACTTCTTCGCGATGCTGCCAAAAGGGAAAGGTCGTGATGTTCAGTATTACTGTATAATCAGGGGAGATGCGATTGGCGGAGCTCACTGACTTTCTACTTATACATGCGCAACACCCAACCGGCTGGCGAGGGGCCCAGCCAAGGCAAGTCGCAAAAATGCCGATCCAAAAATACAGACGCAGTACTAATTAGATGGCGAAGCATTGAGCTATAATAATGTAGTGAGCCGCTAGTTTAGTGTTTGGCGTCCCCCTTTGTCAGCAGTCTCCCTCGCCCTCGCCCTCGCCCTGGGTTGCTGTCTGCCGCTGGTCAGCTTGCCGCCCCCTTGGCCCGTCTGTTGCTGCCCTTGGCCTGTTCTGCCCTTCTGCGTCTCTGTTCTCAGCCCTCAGCTTCTCTGCTGTAGGCTGTCTCTGCTTCGTTCCCGTCCCGTTTTCCTCTGTCATGTGACTTGCTCACATGACAGATCTTGCGTTCTTGGAATCTTAAAAGTGCAGTAAACATGTTTACTGCACTCGCTGGTCCTGCTTACCGGGAGAATCACGTGCTTTCGGACCCCTCCCTTCTCTAAGGAGAGGAGTGACTCATGTTGCTAAAAATAGCAACTCAGTCACAGCCGCGTATACTCTGGCCGGAGACCTCAAGTGACGTCAGTTCTAAAAATAGAACAAGTCACGAGGTCTTGCGCGCGGGAGAATCCCGGCTATAAATAGGACCCCTCTCCCCCTTGTTTCCGTCAAGGAGCTTCCAGTTTTCTGACTGAGGATCTGTTTCTCGAGTTCCAAGTGCCGAGCTTCCGAGCCCGAGTGTCTGTACTGACCGCACGTCTGCGTACATTGAGTTCTCTGCTATTGGTCTGTCTGAGACCCTACTAAAGCAAAACTCAAGCCTACGAGAGGCTAACTCAGCCCTCCCTGTACCAACCAAGCCCGGCAGGTGCTGCTGACGAGACGCCTGGTACGTTGAACTGCAAATCTGCACCCGGTGCTGAGTTCGTTGACTTCGTTATTTCGTTCCGACGGGAAGCTCACCTCATCGAAGGCTGAGACCTGAAGGAACTGGTGGCAGCACTACCTACGCTACTGAGAGTTAAGAGAACTTCCCACTGAAGAGGCTCGAGTCTTAAGGTAATCTTAAGCGCCTAAACCGGGAAGCAAACAGCGTTCTACTTCAATAAGACAGTCATAGTTACTCCTGCCGTTTACCCAAAATTGTGTTTATTTTTTTGGGGGGGGGGGTTTCACTTGGGGTTGTGCATGTACACTCTTTGTGCCTTGAAGGTTGGCTCTAAACCTTAAGTGAGTTCCAACAGCTTACCCGCTGGTAGTTCTGCTCCTTGGAGATCTGCTCAACCTGGTCCAACAGTTGTCGGACACGCAGCTCCAGATCGGTCAGCTTGTCCTTGGCGGCGATAGCGTAGTAGTCCTGGGCGTGCTCGCCAACCTGAATGTCCAGGTGTACGCGGAGCTGGCCGCTATTGAACCAAGCGGACGAGTTCGAGTGCAAGCAGATGGTGTGCTCGCCAGAGGTGTGCGAGGTGAAACTAAATTGGCCCTGATCCGAGTAGGTGCGCGACAGCACCATCTTGCGATCGGGATCCTTGATCTCTACGTGCATACCAAGGCCGCTGACAGTGGGCACAAATTTGTTCTGGCCCTTGTCGAATATCTCCACCTTGTACTTGCCTGCAGTTATGGGTAGTAATCTACTGTGATGAATTTGATTGATTCCATATGCTTTTGACTTTCCTACAAGCTTTGTTGAGCAGCTTTTAAGTCAGAGCAGTGCTAATATGCACGATGTTTTTTGGATCAAAAGATTCTGACAACAGTTCTACTGCTATTTTGCTGATGCCATTTTACTAGAATTATTTTTTTAATAACTCGCATTGTGTTAGTCTATCATACGTTTGCTGAAGATGGTACTGTCAAAAAATTAATTTGCAAATGGATCTCCTTACTTTTGAATGCTTTTCTAAGATTTTGGCCATAGACAATTCACATGAATTTACAAATTGGCTTTAATTCGAACCCTATACAATACCATTTCACCATTTTAAGTCTAGAAATAAAGACCATTTTTAGTATATGGATATTGAAAAATAAATGGCAACATTGCATAGCTATCTCTTTTCTAAGATTTCTATCATTTTTAGCTATAGACTAGCAATCAGTACCCCCCACAGTGGGAAGCTAACAAAGAATCAAATACAATTAAATTAATAAACATTTAGCTTCTCCTTACAATAAATTTAGCAATTACAATTATAAACCTTGACATCTTAGTGATTCCCCCCAAATGCCTTAATAATCCCTTCCATAAACCTTAACATCGTAGCCTTAGCAATACTACCCATAAGCATTACAATCTCAAACAATCCCCTCTCAGCCTTAAAATCTTAGCAATTTCACCTAACCCTAACCATAACCCTGAAACTAACCTTAATCCTAATCTTAACCCTAACCCCAACCCTAAAGCCTTAATGTCTTCAGCAATTTCCCCCCCCCCCCATAAACCTTGACAATTCAATAATTCTCCCTAAGAGTCACAGCATTATAGCAATTCCATCCAAGCCTTGACTTCTCAGCAATCCACCAAGCCTTGACATATAAAAAACTTCACCTTATTTCTATTTGAATAAATTTTGAAAATGCATAGATATGAATCAAGGGTCTAGCAAAAATGCACCAAGGGGTCACTCTCCAAGGTACATGGGCTGCATCAAGGGGTCACTCTCCAAGGTACATGGGCTGCATCAAGGGGTCACCATGTGTCATACATGCCCAACCTCAAAATTTCACCCATCCAATGTGACTTAGTTTTGTCCAGATTTGCGACTTAGTTTTGTCCAGATTTGCGACTTAGTTCCTCCTGATTGCAACTTAGTTCCTCCTGATTACGACTTAGTTCCTCCTGATTGCGACTTAGTTCCTCCTGATTAAGACTTAGTTCCTCCTAATTGTGACTTAGTTCCTCCTGATTGCGACTTAGTTCCTCCTGATTACGACTTAGTTCCTCCTAATTGCGACTTAGTTCTTCCCGATTGCAACTTAGTTCCTCTTGATTGCAACTTAATTCTTCCTAATTGCAACTTAGTTCCTTCTGTTCTCTTTTTTTTCTATTTCTCTTTCTCTTTCTTCTCTTTCCCTCTCTCTTTTTCCTCCTTTCTTTTCCTTTTCTCTTCTTCTCCTTTCTTCCCCAATTTTTTGTTTTCCTATTTGTTAGGCATGCATGCCAAGTGTGCATCAGGGCCCAGAAGGGGTTGGGACAATAAAGGACCTTTTGGCACTCTGCATTGTTTTAGCAGTAGTGGCACACCAGTGAAACAGCATTGCTACCCAGAGCATGCCAAATAGCATTTCCAACTTTTGATGTTTTGACATTTAGGCTAAGGCTATTCTATGCATGGCTATTTTGACATAGATTTCAAGCATTATACCAAATGTCCCACTGTGCCATACTATGTTAAGCACTACCACATAGAAAATGTGCCATGCTATAGGGTCAATTTGAAAATGCACCAAATGGCCATCTGCCATTTAGCATTTTTTCCTATTGAGCACCTTATAAGCTATGCTATCTCATGATTAGCAATCTCCCTTATTAGCCTTGCCATTTTAGCAATTTCTCCTATAAGTCTTGACTGACATCTAAGCAATTTTCCCTTATAAGTCTATAAGCTCTATATGCATTTGGTACTAAAGTAACTTGTTACCCCTATTGGAATAAATGTTAAAAACCCGCGGACGTGCGCTTTAGAAAAGAGTCAAACTATTTTACCGCGCTTTAAGATTATTAGAGATGTTCCGAAAGATCTGCAGTTTCGTCGAAATCAAAATTTGCTAACTTTCCAAAATCAAAATTGAAATTTCCCGAAATCATAATTCAGAAAAACAAAGTTTAGTATGATCAACACTCACTTTTTTATTTTCAATTTACTGCTTAAACAAAAAGTAATACATGTATATGTAGTAGAAAGTAGTTTATTTTTAGCGACTTTTTAGACACTACCAAAATTTTCACTTTAAATTTTTTCAAAATTGAAATTTGCTCTAAAAAATTTCAAATTTTGGAAAATTGAAATTTAATTTTTGGAACATCTCTAAGCTTAATAAATTACAAGTGTATAAGCCCCTTCAACAGAGGTATTATACCCATTTCCATATATATGTATTTGCTAGAGCAGCAGGCAGCAGCCAGTAAGAAAGGGCAGCACGCGTGCAGGCGCTGCGCTTGTGCGCGCACTGCGCTTTAGAAAAATTTCAAAAGTGCGCCGGACACTGTCCATGGTTTTACAACTTTTTCCTATAGGGCTTGTTACCAAAACAGATGATCCTAGAATTATTTGTCATTATTATCAAACTGACTTTTACTAAAGTAACCATGATTTAAAAAATATGGTCACTTCAATGATTGCATATAATGTTACCAGGGGCATAGCCAAGGGGGGAGGACACTAGGGACATACCCCCCCCCCGCCCTAGGGGAAGGGGGTTTTTTTTATTACCTTTGTATTTTGCTTCCATCAGAGATGGATTCATGTTTCTGTCCCTTCCTAACATAAATCCTAGCTATGTGCTTAATTACTACCCTTGCTAAATAGTCCCTTTATCAACTATTTTACAAAATGCCAATTGACAAAAGGCTATAAGTCAAAAGGGCAACAGTCACAAGTCACAATGTATTTATTAGAATTATAAGTTAACATATATTAGACTTCTATATGTTAAAAAGCATTTATTAAAAAAGGAGAATAATTAAAATAAGGGCCAGACTTGTGCAAGCATTGTTAACTTTAAATAGCAATATAGAATATAGTCTATTTTATGATTCCTAGCTGACTGTTGAAAAGCTAAAGCTTTATGGAAAGCTAAAAGAAAGACAAAACATAGCAAAAGATGAACATTAAGTCTGCCTTCTTTGTTAAAAGCAATATCAATTTTTCTTATTGTATTATCTTATATTGTATATTTATAGTAAAAAATATTGGTTACAGTCTACTTTGGTAACAGCCACTTTGGTAACAAGTGAGAATAACAATAATTGATATGATCCAAAAGAATATGCAAACAAACCTTGGCTATTACCAAAATGGTCATTTTTTGTTATCAAAATGGCAGTTACCAAAGTGGCATTCCTTTGGTTTACAATCATACATGCGCAACGTCCAAAATTCGGTCGGCCGTGCGACTTAGTTTTAACAAAAATGCGACATAGTTTTTGGCCAAAAATGCGACTTACATGTAAAAAAACCCTAAAGCAAAATTAACGCAACTTTGGGTAAACGGCGGGAGTAACTATGACTGTCTTATCAGGCAAAAATGCCTCGTCAGCTACTTAGTACTACTACGTGGGTGTTTTTTGGGTGGGGATTTTTGCGACTTCCTTTGTTGGCTGCCAAATCAGTCGGCCGGATCGGCCGACTCGGCCGACTGTTGCGCATGTATGTTTACAATCATCCCAAATAGTAACAATCACCTTAAAACATTAACAATCATAGTTATAAGCAGTTGTAAGATATAAAATCCATAGTTTCCAATGAAACAAAATCAAATGTTGGTGAACTGACTTGTTTATTTTAAAAGATTGTAAGATTATCGTAGTAGCACCTTATATTTCACCTTTGGTTTATGATCATCCAAATGTATGCTGCCTATTGAAATGATTGCAAACAGAAGCTAGCAATAGAAAAGCTTGTCAAACTAATTTCAACTGTCAAGTTGCAAGTTTGAGCTATGGTGGCCTATATATTTCACTTTTGGCTTTTGTTTACAATCACCCAAACATATATTGCCCATTAAAATGATCAAGAACCAACGCTAGCCCCATAGTCAGGAAGGTGGCAGAGTGTGCGCCGGAACAAATTTTGGCCTCTCCCAAAATTGTGCGCCGTGCGCCGACACAAAAACCCTTGTGTGCGCCGTTGTGCGCCCGCCACTACCTGC
Organism: Macrostomum lignano; assembly: GCA_002269645.1. Classification (NCBI taxonomy): domain Eukaryota; kingdom Metazoa; phylum Platyhelminthes; family Macrostomidae; genus Macrostomum; species Macrostomum lignano. The sequence goes on along the minus strand of NIVC01001830.1, from coordinate 87,905 downwards.
CTTGCGACAATAAAAGACCTTTTTTTACAACATAGCAACAATTTTTGTGCGCCAATATTTTCAATAAACGTTACACGAGAGTCGAGTCACGAGACAAGAGAATATAATGGTTAATACGGGACGGTTACGGGCTATCTATATTATGAGAAATTGAGATTGTTAAACCGAAAATAGAAATTTAAAAAATTTTTAATTTAATTTCTAATTTTTAAAACAAAACAAACATAAAAAGTAAGCAAATGGCAAAAACAAAGGTAAAAAGGAAAAGGAAAATATTTTATTTTATTTTTTATTTTTTGGTAGAATGCAGTGTTACATTAGATAGAACAGTGAATAGTGTACTGTAACAAGTAACGACTTACATCGTTACATGGGATCGCCACAAGGGTAACGCTGCATGTGGCGCGGCGCCCGCCGCGCCGCGCCGCCCGCCGCGCCGCGCCGCCATGCGCCGGTGTCCTCTGGTGTGCGCCGTTGTGCGCCGCTGTGCGCCAGTGCGCCGCTGTGCGCTGTTGTGGCGCACTGCTGTGCGCCGCTGTGCGCCGTTGTGTGCCCAAAAAGGGCTTGTGTGCGCCGGAATTTTCCGACCAAACTGCCACCTTCCTGACTATGGCGCTAGCCATAATAAAGTATACTAAAGCCGTAAAGGTTGATAATGATATGCTTTTCTACAGTCAGCTTTGGTTCATGATCATTTTAATGGAGTGTATATATGGAAATGATCGTAAACCAAAAGTGAGGGAAGGTGCAAGCACTAAAGATTAATTATACTAAGCTAGGGTTGACATGCTTTCCTATAACTAGCTTTGGTTCGCAATCATTTCAATGGGAGTGCATATATGAAAATGATTGTAAACCAAAAGTGAGGGGTGAGCTGAAGAATGAAGATTAATAAATAAGGTCTATGGTCTAAGGTCTAAGGTCTAAGACACTGAGTAGTAAGTAAGGTCTACTTTTTACTTTAAATTAGGGTTAATAATAATGATTGAATAAAACTAAACTAAAGACAAGTTACTACTGTTATGGTGACCATAAAATTGAGGGACAATTATCTTTATGGTCAATACATAAAACAAAAACCATCTAAATTAGGTAAGGAAGTTGCAGTGAAAATAAGAAGAGGTTGTTAAATTTTGCTTTTTGCTATTTTAGTATTTATATTATATATGGTCACTGAAACAATAACAAAGTCTGCTAAAACTAAAAACGACTCTCATCTACCTACAATTATTACATAACATTTTTAAAAGCTAGGAATCGGCACACATTCCGATTTCAATAGTTCCGAGTTCAATAATCCAAAAACTTACCAACAAGCAATGTGTCCTCGGGAATTTCCTCAATGAAGCACTTAGTCTCAGTCTCTCCAATATGAAAGTACAGTGCGTTTCCTCCAACACTTAGAAAGCAAAGAAAAAGAAATGAATATAAAAACTTGCTTGTACTAGCAGACATTTCTAAGCTTTAAATGTAAAAATGGCCTTAAATTATTTCAAAAAGCGTTTCTCAGTGTAATTGTAAATTTGTATTTTAGTTGTCGGTGTAATTTTTGAGCAAATTTACACGTAGGCAACAGCATTTAAAAATGCAGGTAAACGCTAACCCATTAAAACAAACGTAAATAAATAATACTGAAGGATTTAATTCTTACTTTTTTGTTTATGAGTTAGACAAACAGATTTTACATTTTTATTTTTGTGCAAAGACTACTGAATTTGTAGAAAGTGGTTTTATTTTCTTAGAATGATAAATCAATTTAATATTTTTATAGTAATTGTGTTGCGAGCTTTTCAGCATATCTGTGTCTACCAGCCAAGTCTCTAGTATACAACACTTTATGTTTCTTTTTTTCGAGACTCGAGTCCTTAATCATCAATGATAACTTTTGATAAGTCAACTGTTTTAGGCCCTAGGCGGGGGCTAGGCCCCTACTTTTTGTTTTATAGTATAGTAAAGGTAAAGGTAAAACCAAGCCATGCCCAAGGCTTCATAGACATAATCATACTCACTGCAACTTGCAATTACAATTGCAAGCCCTCTCCTATGTCAATTAAGTTAGTGCTTACTATTTTAGTAGCATAGGACTTATTAAGACTATAAGTGTAGTAGTGGCGGTAATGGCTAGGGTTCCAGCACCGGAACCCATTTACTAATGATGGTTATGGATCCAGCAGTCTTCTGCAAGCAGTTATCTACTAATGAAGTCTTGAACATTAGAAGTATCTTGATTTGAATCTTATCGTTTCGTTTTGATCTTATCTTGAACAATAGGGCCTAATATCAATAGGCCTATCAACCACCTGTTAGTGTTAAAAAGAAAAATGTTTCTGCTATATTATACCTATAAATTGCACTACTGAAATACATGTACATACCACTGGCCACTGCTGGATCCATAGCAATTAGAAAATGGGTTCCGGTGCCAGAACTCTAGCCATTGCTAGTAGTAGCATGACCTCTTAAACTTTGTCTAACTCGGAATATTCCAACCATTATTCTGACTAAGAGTCAGAATAAGAGTTAAAATAATATTTAAAGTCTTGCAGTGTATTAAATGATCAGTTGAAATAATAGTTGGAATGATTATGATATTTTGACTCTTGCAACATATTAGATTAGGCCTATCAGTTGGAATAATAGTCAGAATATTGAGGTGGGGGTGGAGAAGATTATTATGGAAATTGTTGGGTTTAAAATTGGGTTTGAACTTGAAAGTTGTCGGTTTGCTGTTGTTGACACTGGAAAATGGCAGTCTTAGACTTGAATTGCCGCTTATATTGTCTTAGCACTCGTAAAGCTAGAAAATTGCTCAAATTGATGCATTGATTCTTTTCCTTGGATACTCCATTTGCTGGGGTCCATAGTCCGGATCATGGCAGGGTGTATGCCAAACTAAAACTTGATAGATCCACAGTTTGTACGCCAATGTACGCCAATTTTTTTCTGCCTTCCTTAACTGTATGCCACTTTTACAGGTTAACGAAAAATGGAGCATATCGCAATTTAAATATAGTTACACCTATGTTATATATATCCCTATTATTACTGTAAGCAAGTAAAATACATATTATGCCTCTGGCTCTAGCAGCAGGTTTTATTAGAATATTAAAATTATTCAATAAAACAATAGATGGGAATATATTTTGTTAAAGTTAATATATTTCTAACATAAATTCCATTTTTTAATTATTGTGCAAATTCCTAAAAAAATACCGATGTTTATGTATATTACATATTACATTGCAAGTTGCAACAGCAACAGCGTATATGCCACTCATGCCAATAGGTAGGGCCCAATTTTTTGGTTGTATGCCAATGTATACCAATAGGGTTAGCAAGGGGTGACTGTATGCCAAATTAATTTGGCGTACAGACCATGATCCAGACTATGGGCCGGGGTCTTCAATTCTGGGGGAGGGTAGTTGTAATTGTAGTCAAGCAGTCTTTTAGCGGCACAGTCATTCAAAATGGGTCCTCTGACACTATAAAATTTGTAGTCAGTCGATATGCTCGGTTGGTTACACTCAGTAGTAAAGTAGTGCTGCCACCACCATAAATTTTGTATTACGGAACAATAAGGGTCTCAGAGCTTTCTTTGAGTTGAGACAGATTGGTTATTTTATGCCCCGTGGGCAAATGACTCAATATAGACTAAAGGCTTCAATTAAGTACAACTGAATAAATATTAGATGACTGGTTATTATTAGAGTATTAGATAAATTGGTTGCTGCAAGCAATGTACTAAATTGGATAAATTGTTCTTATTATTATTGTTATTATTAACCTTCGAGAGATGAATTCGGCAATGCCAAGGGAAAGTGAGAGAGATTACTTAAACTTAGTTGGTAAGGTAGATCAAGTCAAACACAAACTAACGTACTAATGTTTAATGAAGAAAAGACGGAAAATGGAAACGAGGCAGATCACAAAAGAAAAAGGGGGGGGGGGCAATTATGAGCAAAAGATTACAAAAACTGCATCTTATATGATTAAATTGGTATGGATAACCCAGGGGGTGGGGCAATGGATGGGACAAGGAAAGGGACAATGAAAGAAAATGAAAAAAACCGGCCATTGAAAGCATTAAAACAACAGAGGCCACGGGAGGGAACAAACAAAAGGAGCAGACAAAGGAGCAAGGGCGGGGATACTGGGGGTAACAAACATGGGAACAAACATTGAAAACATAATGACATCAACCGTCATCCTGTGGAACTTGGTCGTCTACCTTGTCTGCGCTGGAGGCTTGCCGTCATTCTCCCCAGTGGTAAACCGACCTACCACAGGTGTGGGGGCGCTGGGGCAAACAGCAGCAGACAACGGACTCTCGGTCACTCAGGGGCGGTGGTCCTGCCTCCCTGGCTGGCCTTGGCAAGCAGGGGCGTTTGGGTTTGTTGGTTGCAAACTGGCCACGGGCGCCTGGTGACTCAACTGAAGCAGCGCGGTTGAGAGACCCTGCCCTAGGGTGGCCGTATGGTCGACGTGCAGGCCAACCAATGCATAAAAGGCACCATATGGCAGGCCACCTGGGGCTTGCCTGTGGCGTTTGCAGAGCACCTTGGCTGCCAGACTGATGGCGCATGTGGCTGTCAACTGGCCGAATGTGCTGGCGTAGCCGAACCAGTGTTAGCAGTGGCTCATATGGCGGGTAGTTTGGTCATCTTCGAGCTCGCTGAGCAGCAATGTGGCCAGGTGCTGCGCCTGGTCAGGCCTTGGTCCCATTACGGCTGCTCCCGCTGGCGACAGCTGGTTGGATCCACTGGTCCAGTTGGAAGGTGGGAGCAGTGGCATCACATGCTGGTTAGGTTCCAGGGCATGGATGGGCCCCGGCTCCGGAGCAAGCTGCTGCGTGCCCACGTCCATCAGCCCATTTACCCATGCGTCAGGGCTGTTTGTTGGCACGGCAAGTTTGAGGAGCTCAAAGTCCTCTAATGCCGCCTCATCAATTGGAGCTGCTCCGCCATGGGCCTGTCCATGGCCGCGATCGTTTAGTTGCGCAAAGGCCATGCAGATTTCTCGACTAATCGGCAATTTGTCATCTTGGCCTTGCATGGGGTCATCAAAGTTCATATTGCAGCTTTATAATATTTTGATAGTATTGACAATGTCAATATACAATTTGGGTATTGGAATATTAAACCTCAATACTAGTTTTAGTAGTATTGGATCATAGTATTATACAATATTTTCAATTCCAATATTCCAATATGTAGTCCAATACTTTCTCATAAAAAAAATATTTTTTGCAATCTTTTAGATGACAATCACCAAGTACAATAACAATCACTTTGAAAATTGTTTTAAATAAATAAAGCTTGGTTCAAATTCTTAGAACAATGCTTAAGGAATTTTTCTAAAGATAGATGATTCTAACTTTCATCGAACACATGATTCTAGCACTTTCTATTCATTAGCACCTTGTCTATTATATCCATTTTAGATAACAATTTTTAAATACAAAAATTACCTAAATTGATTATATTCGAAAGCTATAGCACTTCTTGTCAATATAGCTTTCAAGGCCAAGCAGTCATGGAACCTTCTATTTTTATAAATAAGCACCTTGTATACTAATTCAGTTTTGGAAGACAAAAATTGAAATACAAAATTACCTTAAAATGATCTTGTGTTCCAAGAGACAAAACTATAGCACTTCTTATTTTTAATACAACAAACATTTTAATGCTAATTTTATATACAAATAATCATTAGCTAGAAGCACTATTTATATTTGCAGTATACTAATTGTTTGCTAGGAGAGTGGAAAAATGATAAAAGGTTACTTTTTCTTATGGAGTTTTGGAATGCAATCTTCCTAGCATAAAAGTTTTATAAAAATGATTGCCTTATAAAACTGAATATATACAGGCTGACTGTTTAAATGACTGTTTAGACTCCTTCATTAACTTATATAAAAATTGTGGTTTTTTCAATTTGAACAAAGAGCAGATACAAACTTCAATGATGATTATCAAAGTTGGTTAGCATCTGCGTATAAACATATTCTGTTGTGTTATGCCTTTTGATCTTGAAATTTTTATTTATATCATATTGTATGTCTCTTCTTTACAGTTCTATATAGAACTACAAACTAAAGTATACTATAAAAATTGATCCTAAGTCCCAAATCTTAATCTTGATCCTAAAGCCCAAACCCAAGAAAAAAACTATTCCTGGATCCTAATCTTTCCCAATATAAATGACTTCAATCCTATTCAATCTTTATTTAATTAGTTCATGCCAAAAATACAGTATGAATGATATCTTCCAAATTATAGGCTAGAAATGGAAAAAAATGGAAACAATTAGAATTGAGATTAAATACTAAGGCTTTTAGAGGCTTTTAGGCTTTAAGACTTAGGAAAAGCAATTAATTAAAAATCTAATTTATGGACCTTGAATGATTCCTACAAACAAGAGAGAGACTAACAATCTGATACATTTTATATACTTAATTTCATGATAAATTTGATTCTTTCAAATTTGGAAAGGTAGGGTTGGAATTTGGTCTAGGTACATTTATTTCACTTGATACATTTTGATACAAGTTAAATTATTGCAATTCATGGCTTCATCAAAGCATTCACCTGTGGCAGGTTTTTTTCAAGAAAATTGCAACAACGAACAACTTGCAATAAATGTGGCAAGGAATTTAAATATAACTATTTGAATTTATAAAACTTTTTATCTTCAGAAATTATTTTTTTATCACTACTCCTTTAAATACGAGCGTATATTCTAACTATAAATTGAAAAAAAAATTGATCTTGATGCTCCATGTTTATATGTGGTATATGACCTTATTAGGGATATTTTAATATATTTTTATCAATAATTCGCAAGAATATATTATATAGATTACTACAAGTAAGATCTAAAAGTAAGAAACCATACCATAGGGCATACTTTAAGGCTTGGTAACATTGGTTGATAGACTTTTAACCTACTGTCTCTAAGGTGGCACTACACTATCATTGTGCTTTTTACAGTGTCAACATCCTATTCTTGCATGAAAGCCTGCAATGTAGCATACCTTTTGATCAAGTTGCTATTTTTCTGAAAGAAAGAAAACTTTTGCTGCACTGCTTACTAATAGTAGCTATAATTGAATAACCCGGGATCGATGGGTAAGCTTTTATCAAAGTTATTTGATAATCGGGAGCTGCGCATTCTAATGCTTGGTCTGGATGCGGCTGGCAAGACTACAATATTGTACAAATTAAAGCTGCGCTCCTCTGTCACCACTATACCTACTGTCGGCTTCAATGTGGAAACTGTCACTTATAAGAATGTGAAATTCAATGTTTGGGTAAGAGGCTGAATGATGAATTAATTTTATGTGACTTACTGTACAATATAAATTCTTATAGTTCTCTATGCTCTCCCTCCTTTCCTTCTCCTTTTCCATTGTCTCTCACCCCCTCTTCTCCCTCAGAGCTATCCCGAGTCCTTAATTAAATGTTACATTTAATGTTACACAGTGCACATGTATTAAACGCAGGATGTCGGAGGCCAAGAGAAGATCAGGCCGCTTTGGCGGCATTACTATGCCGGCACGCAGGGCCTTGTATTTGTTGTCGACAGCACCGATCGGGATCGCATTGACGAGGCCAGGCTAGAGCTGCATCGTATATTGGAGGATCGAGAGATGCGCCACTCTATCGTTTTAGTTTTAGCTAATAAGCAAGATTTGCCAAATGGTTAGTTCAATAGTTTTTTATGAGCGTCGATTTTAAGAAAATACTTTTGTTCAAACTACAAAGAGTCATCAAAACCATTAGATCTTTGCAAAAAATGACTAAACCAATCTTTTGGATGAAGAATTTCGCGCACCTAACTCACTCCTTGACATAGGATGAAAAGTACCCACCTAGATCCTCGAGGTTAGAGAGAAAGCCGCCCACTCCGTGGGGCAGAGAGAAAGCCACCCCCACTCCGCGGGGCAGAGAGAAAGCCACACCACTCCGCGGGGCAGAGAGAAAGCCACACCACTCCGCGGGGCAGAGAGAAAGCCACACCACTCCGCGGGGCAGAGAGAAAGCCACACCACTCCGCGGGACAGAGAGAAAGCCACCCCTACTCGGGGCAGAGAGAAAGCCACACCACTCCGCGGGGCAGAGAGAAAGCCACCCCCACTCCGCGGGGCAGAGAGAAAGCCACACCACTCCGCGGGGCAGAGAGAAATTGCATTGAACTGTGACACAACACCCGCAGCTATGCGTCCGAACGAGATACAGGACAGACTCGGGCTGGCTTATCTTGGCGATCGAACCTGGTACGTGCAGCCAACCTGCGCTGTCACAGGCGAAGGCCTGTACGAGGGCCTTACCTGGCTAACAGCCAACAGTAAAAGTAGATGAGCTGAACATTGAAATAAATATACACTAATTGCAAGTTTTGAGCGGTTTTTATAGTTTTGCTTCCTTTTTCTGTGCTAAAATTACTGCCATGTTGGAATACCAGTCTATTATTTGCTGAAAGTTAGGTAATTTTTTAGCATTTCTTATCTTTATTGTGTCTTAAAGTCAGTTGAGTTTATTCTGTCATTAAGTTTTAGATATTTTACTAGTACGCTCGTACCTATTGGTCATTTCACAGCTTCTAGAGTGTGTTTTTGGTTGGCTTGCGACTTGCCAAGAAGATAGGGTGATCAAATAATTGTTCCTAATCGGTAAGCAAACCACTTTGATGGATTAGCCATGTCTAATAATGTCTGAATTTTATATTATGTTCCTGTCTGAATGATTTTGTGGACGGAAATTTTGATTAGAATGTCGATGCTTTAAGTCCTAAATGACATGCAATTATTATTATTTGACGTTAATTGATCATAACAGTTTATTTTTCAAAGTCGAAGCATTTTCAGTAAACTAGACCAATGATAGGGTGATTGTGCCTGTATTTTTGTTTCTAATGTATTGTTAATTTAATGTTTTACTTATTGCATTGAGACCAGTAAGTATTCCGTTTAGTTAATCAATTGCCAAGTGCGTTTCTTTTTGTCTAATTGCCTTGAGCTAATAAAACAAAATATTGCTTCCAGCCGTCACTCCTCGGGAAGGGGGTAAGGAAATCAGCCACCTCACTCCTCGGGAAAGGGGTAAGGAAAGCAGCCACCTCACTCCTCGGGAAGGGGGTAAGGAAAACAGCCACCTCACTCCTCGGGAAGGGGGTAAGGAAAACAGCCACCTCACTCCTCGTGAATGGGGGTAAGGAAATCAGCCACCTCACTCCTTGGGAAGGGGGGTAAGGAAATCAGCCATCTCACTCCTCGGGAAGGGGGTAAGGAAATCAGCCAACTCACTCCTCGGGGAGGGGGTAAGGAAATCAGCCATCTCACTCCTCGTGAAGGGGGGGGGGGTAAGGAAATCAGCCAACTCACTCCTCGGAGAGGGGGTAAGGAAATCAGCCAACTCACTCCTCGGGAAGGGGGTAAGGAAACCAGCCAACTCACTCCTCGGGAAGGGGGGTAAGGAAACCAATTTATGTGCTCCTTACTCATTTATGCGTGGAAATTAAGTCAATATTTGCAATCTATTATTTAAGCATAGCCGGTGACAGCAGCAATCGCCTTTGTTATTTTGCATCTATTCAGTTAAAAATGTATGCGGCATAAATATATAAGTGTCAGTTTAATTAAACTTGTGCTAAGCACAGATCTTATTGCAATCGATGCACGAGAAGTATTGCTTCTCTAGTAGCCTAACAAGTAAGAATAGCCAGCATGAGTTACTCAGTTCTTCAACCAGACATTAAATACTCGTATTAAAATAGTCGGTTATCTACCATAAAATGAGGATTCAGCTTTTATATATGCAATAGTAATGAAAAGTTGGCGTTTGATTTTTACATGCATACCTGGAGTTTTACTAATCCAAATTTGAGTCAGCACTTATGTCTACAAAAAATTATTTTCGACTGCATACTAGCTACTAGAAGTAGACAGGTACGGCGTCGCTCTTGCATGTTATTGTATTGTTGCGACTCTGTCTTCTAGTGGCAGCCGCAGGCGTGCGACAGCAGCAGAGCATGCTGGTTATAATCATGCCCAGCAGCTGTGGGTTGTAGACGAATAACAATAATCATTCATCAGCGAAAACCATGGTAACCGCTTATACTAATGAAGAGCCAGAAGGTGCGAGAACGCTGAAGTATTCAGAGTGCACTCAAAGACTATTAGTAGGGGTATTCAGAACATTTTCGGATTTTCAAAAGGGGTATTTGGAAAACACCCCAGGAATAGCAGAGGGGGTATTCAGAACACACTAGGATTAGCAGAAAGGGTATTCAGAACACACTCTAGGAATAGCAGGAGTATTCAGAACACACTCTAGGATTAGCGGGGTATTCAGAACATCATGTACTCAAGGGAGTAGCAGAAGGGGAAGCCATTGAAAGCTAGAACTTTCTCATCCCCGGATTTCTCACCAAAACCAGGCCAACAGAGAAGCCGATAGCAACAACGGCAGGCAGGCCGGTGGTTTCGCTGAGAGCCGCGGTGTCTGAACTACTAATAGTAGTAGTGGCGTATGGTTGAGCGTACAAGCAGCTCGGAGGCGCCGGCAACGAGTAGCGACTGTAATCCACTTTGCCGTCCTTTACTCCGCAGCAGTTGAGCTGAGGATAGTATTGTACTGTTTTATTAATAATACTTTTCAACTTCTACGAGATGCTAAACTATAAAAATCTATAGACAAACTTGCGGTGCCCTTGCTGGGATTTTTATTAGGGGGGGGGGCGACAGCGATGAGTACCAGTACGGAGATGCTACCGTGTAGGTGTCATCTTGGGGCGCCAGCACCACTCATCGTAAGTGGCGCCAGCACCAAGGGACATCGGCATCAAGGGGCCTTATCTCAAGGACACCAGCACCAAGGGGACACCAGCACCAAGGGACATCGGCATCAAGGGGCCTTATCTCGAGGACACCAGCACCAAGGAACACCAGCACTAAGGAGACACCAGCACTAAGGAGACACCAGCACTAAGGAGACACCAGCACTAAGGAGACACCAGCACTAAGGAGACACCAGCACCAAGGGGACACCAGCACTAAGGAGACACCAGCACCTAGGGGACACCAGCACCTAGGGGACACCAGCACCAAGAAGACACCAGCACTAAGGGGACACTATAGCAGACTCTTACCAGCCTCTGCACACTGTCCATGATCCTACGACTCCTTGCATCGGCATAGTAGGTCGCCACCAGTCTGTGCAGCTCGATGGACAGGCGAGCTAACTGCTGCTTTGTGGATGTCAGAGCGACAGCAATGCTGATCATTGCAACCAGAGCTGTCAACGATGCCGCTAGAATCGAGAAGAACTGCAACGTTTTGATTTGTTGCTTTTTTGTTGTTTAATCATTTGGCTTCATCTCCGCTTTGGCATGGGGTGCGTGAACAGGATTTTTTATTCAGGGATCTTAAGCACCAGCACCATGGATTCTACAGCTGCTTTTACATGTAGATGAGCACTTATTGGAAAACTAATCTGATCATTGAGCCGGTAAGGCAGCCCAGCTGACTCCACTATTCTGCTCGTTAGGGACCGATGAAGTCTGCTCTGAGTTGCTGATGAAGTACACTTCACGTTGATGGAAGATCATTGAAATCAGTTTTAATGTAATTGATATAATTAATTTAATTAGCAACAAATCCGGCTAGCAACAAATCCGGCTAGCAGCACATCCGGCTAGCAACACATCCGGCTAGCAACATCTTGTTACATGTAGCAACACATCTGACTAGCTAACGGGGAAGTCTACCGTAAATTCCTTATCCTATCCGGTGCATGTAAAAAGTATCCTTTAACTTGTTTTCTATCAATTTCCAAGTGTGGACTCTGGTCTTGCATACACCTGGTTTTCTAATCAAATCTGTACAGTTAAAAGTCCTTAGCAGTCCGCAGCTTCGGACTCACTGCGGCCAGCAGGCAGCGGCTGGCCCTGACGGTGTCGCAGCAGCCGAGAGGCGCCGGCTGTCAAAAACCCGAGCCCGGCTAGCAGCCAGGCGGCAGCGTCAGCGCCTGGCAGATGCTGATAGTCGGCGAGTTTGGCGCGCAGACCGCTGTGCAGCTCGAAGGCGATGCCAAGGCAGAAGGCGACGGTGCCGTGGCACTGAGGGGAATTTTCGAGATATTCAACGATTCCAATATGGGAAAATTTTTCATCCAGCCTTCCCTCCTTGTCGTCCCCTGTCCCCTGGCCCTGAGCCATGCTTGGATTCAACCGATGAGACGTCAGGTGTGTTACCATGGCCCTCTCGGCCGGGAGAAAATCTGCAGTGAGGAATGCCCACCTGTCTCTCCGGTGTTGAGAATGCGGAGCAGTTCATCTGTGAATGTCTTGCCTTTACTCAGGGCGGCTCATCAACCTCGGCCAAAAACCTGCGCATCTTTCCGACGTTTTCAAGCCAGAGAACCTCCGTCAGTTCGTCCGCTACTCAAGGGTTACTGAGCGGGCACTGCGTCCGCCAGATCCCCCGTGCGGCTAAAGTCAAGCAAACCGCTATAGTCAGTAAGCCTTGAAAGCATCTATAGAACCTGATCTATAACGATTTAAAAAAGACCAAAATATTGTAAAAAGGGTCTGATCTCGTATAGCAACAAGTCTCCAAAGTCCAATTCAAGGCGACAGTCGACCCGCAGCCACTGCGGATGTCATCAAACAGCCATTGTCTATAAGACACAGCCTGGCGTGATGACAAACTCAACTGGCCATTATTTTAGCTTTAGCAGGCATTTGAACCATAGACGATTAGTTAACTATGCACTTATTAACTGACATAAGTGATGAGGACGCACTTTTTTCCAAACCCGCGCTAGCACATGGGCTCTAAACTTACTAGCCTACTAACAGTGGGCAATGGGCATTTTTCTTTTCTGCGAATTGTCATAGAATCTATACTAGATATAATGTTTTGTCATACTAGTAGTCATAATAACATAAACGCAGCTTTTTGGGTCATAAATAATCGCTTTCGAAGCTGGTCTGACAGCCACCTGCGCCTCACTCAGTGTTGAGGCGGGCGCCAGATGGTCTGAGGGGATGCGAATGATAGCTTTTTTCTCATCATTTTTGACAGGCCATCAGATTTATGAGGTCAGAGCCTATTGTTCGGGTTCACTCAAGCGTGTGACAGCTTTGACAGCTATGCGTTTTACCCCTAAAAGTACTTTGAGATCAAGCGATTAGCGATTTCTCTTCACTATCTTCACTTTCTACTTAATAAGACCTTTCCAATGCATATTTTTTCTTTAATTTTTGTAATTCCTACGCGAAAGGTCATAAATCATTATGTAGCGATTTTGAGTGATTTATGACAACACCTGGCGTATTTTTATGGCCCCGAGGGAACTGATAGGATCTTTTGGTCACGTGGGTTTGGGTGGCAACAAGCTCAGCCAATCAGAAAATTCGACGTTCAGTTAGAACAAATCGGCTCAGCCAATCAGCGTCAAGGTGTTCCCTTCTAACAAATTGCGGTCCAGTTAGCGGCTATTTAAACCGGTGTTTTTGGCCCGCTTGGACCTCTACTTGCTCGGACCCAGTACGCAAATTTTGGTTCCCGGAGCTCGACCGTCGTCTCTTGATCCCCGGATCGCCACCTCCCCATCATCATCAAGGACGAATTCCCCCGGTCGACAGCAACGACCATCAAGAATAAGATCATCACCTGCTAGCTATTTGCGAAGTTTGTGACAGCATCATCCCGGGCCTACAGCTGCAAAGCACTAAGCTGATTCGGTCACTGTGGATTACCTGGTCTCCGGCTGTTGAGTTTCTGATTGGTTGGGTGAGAGGCTGCCTAGAGTTGCTTGATCGGGTGATCTCTTACCTGTCCCCTATTTCAGTAGCTGGATTAGGCGCACACTTTTGCTATTTTGTTCAGTAGTGCTGTTATTGAAGCAAAAATCACTTAATAATACTATTAGTAGTCTGTTTACTCACATTCAATCTGAAGTGTGAAGCGATTCAGTGAGAAGGTTAAATCTGACAGTTATTTTTATCGGTTTTGTTTCTTTGTTCGCCGATGGCTCAGATGAGTGGCTAAGCTATAGTAGGCGCTGGTCACAGTGGACCAATGGCAAGACAGCTCTGCGTCGATCGATCTATCAAATCAGTGAGCAAAATTGCCAATAGTGCAAAATCGGCGCTAGAGATGTACTCTGTGCACTCTAGATTCGCCAAGCAGCTCGGGTAATGAATCATGCGGTCTACGATGTTCGAGTTAGCCTATCATCAGCTCTACGAGAGGCTGGTTGGCGCGTTGAAGGCCAAAAGTACAATTCCTCGTATTTAGCAATGTAATAGCACATGTAGCTACCCCATAGTCTCGCCACTGCAAGAATCCCCTGCACAAGTCCCCTCTGTACCTGCATGGCCAATGCGATCAAGTCCCAGCTGTGTCCCTTATCATCGGCTATGACTTCGAGATTGACAGCAAAAAGACACTAGTTGGCAGGTAAGTGCAAAGCCCCCTCTAGTCGGAAGCCCCATTTCGAAAGTCCCGGTTTGGTGAGTCAGGACGCACGGGCTGGTGGCAGCGGGTTTAGTAATCTGCGAATTAGCTAATTTCTACGAGCGTACCTTCGAAATTCTCCCTGCTTGTCTCTCGCTGTCCCTCTCTTATCTATAGGACCACAGATCAAGCTACCATGGGGCTGACCATCTGACAGGAGTGGGGGGCCAGGACTCTAATTGATTTATTTCTGAGACCTGAGGCTCGAAGGCTTCCCGCAAGGCCGGGCCAAAAAGGCCGAAACCCATCATTATTATTTGATTTTAATTCCACACCCTTCGGTTTGTTAGATGCATGCCGATATTTGTTAGGCGGACTCCTTTATTTAGAGCTGTAGGACGCACGTTTAATATTATTGAGCTGGCGTGTGCATAAAACTTGCTGCTCGATCTGTGTGTATGTATGTAGTAACGAGCCATTGAAAAAATTACAGGCCATTTGGCTTTGGTTTTGTTTCTGCTATACTGAATGTTTTGTTCTGTTGTCACATGGTTACATATACGTGATTGTAAATATGAATTTAAAAACTAACCTATAATTTCTGTACTATACACTTCTAATCTAAATATACTAAATCTACATGTATGTATTGGATAAAGTGCCCCCTCAGCATGGATACGTACGTGTACACATGAAAAATTGCTCCTACTTGGAGCCACAAACGATCTGAAACTTGACCAATGTTATTTATATTCATTTTCAGTTGCAATTTACTGTGTAAACTTTTGGTGTCATTTTTTTATTTATGTTTTGTTTACAAGTTGCTTATAATTTCGAATATCAATGGAGAAGGGGAAAGCAAATAAACTCTCTTGAAAATTTTTTAAACATAATATTACATAAGACATAAGCTAGTTAGCACAAGCAGTTTACAGCCCAGAGCGATATTAGCTTTCAAATTTTAAATGAGTTTTTAATTGTACGCTTAAACAAAGATGCTATTTCGATATTACAGTACAGACTAAGAAGACAGATAGCTTTATTGGCACTCAAAAAATATGCTTATATTAACAAAAGTGGCAGTGAATTTTAAAATTGCTTGCCGCCACGCAGCATTACAAGTTTTAACTTCGATATAGTCGACTATTTACGAAGTACTCAAAGTATTCAGTCCTTAATTTTGATCGGTTTAATGATCGGCCGAATGACTATAGCAACAAGTTGATTAGTTGAAGTTGAAGCTGCTGCTCTATTACCTTGACGTTGAAGCATTGGGCTCTACAGTGATACTTTAGTCTCTTTCTAAGCTTTCATTTTGGCAATTCTTTGTTTGTAGTTGTAATGACAATGTTGTGCACTGTGCAGGAGACACAGGCCGAATTTCCATGAAAACTCAGGTCAACCCAACCCGTAGCCAATTTTGTTTAAGATATGCGAATTTGCAGTGTGAGTGGATTAAAGAGAATTTTCTGTCGTCATTTTAATACCAAGGTTTAAAATTAAATTAAATATATTTTTTTTATATTTAATTTTTTTTTATATTTCAAATTAAATAAATATAATGATAATTTGGTTTAGTCATTTAGATAATTTTTATTTTTATTTAAAAACCTTTATAAGTTATTTACTAGGCCTACTATCTGATAAATTGAGATGAATTATCTTGATAAAAATCAAAGCTAAGTGTCTTTTTAATTCTCTTTGTTTTGAAATTATATCTTGATTAGGGCTTGTTTTCTATTGTTTTTAAAAATTATCATATTTATATCATGCAAATTTTTTTCAATGACTTAAGCTAAAAGTAAATTAATTGAATCTATAGTAGGCCCCTATTCTCAAATAAAAATAAACTATATCCAAATTAGATTTTTTTGAAAAAGTAGATTGCAAAAAAATATTTCAATATAAATAAAGATTTTGATTAGCCTAGTTTAGTTTTTGCTTTTTCAATAAAGAGTATAAGTTTTAGCTGCTTAAAAACAAATTTGCATTTTAGTTTTTAAAAACCAGGCTATACAATTCTATATAATGCCAAAAAGTGTAGTTTAAAGGCTTTAGTTTGCTATAGAAAAATTTGTTGATTGGTATAATATATTGTTTTAGAAATTTATGTCAAACTTATCAATAACAAATTGATAATACAAGCGTAGTAGTGTTCCACTGCACTGTAACTTGTAAGGAGGGTCCATGACTCCATGTACCATAGCCATAGCCATAAGCAAAACTATAGCTTATTCCAATTCTCCATATTCCATAGCCATAGGGACCCCAATATTACTATATTCCTATAGTTTCCATAGCCCTAGTTGTAGTTTTAACAAAAAGTCTTAACAAAAATATTTTGAATCAAGAAGATAACCTGGTGCTAGCTACTGTAGGCATATCTGTAGCTGCCATAGGCACCTATTTTACCATATTTGCCATAGGATCCTATAGCCATAGCTATGGCTACGGCGGAACACTAGATAATAGAAATGATTGTTAAAAAATCCTGTCTATTTCTCCAATTTTTCATATAGATATTCCATAGGCTATTGTGCTACTTAAAGTAATATCTAATAAGAAAAGAAATATAAGTTTAACTTCAATTTCCAGCTCATCAGCACCAGCAGAATGCAGCTGCTGCACCCGCTGCTGATTGTCCTCTTGGCCAGCCTGTCTGCTGCCAAGGAGCTCTACGATGGCCCGCTTGATGACGCCTCGCCAGACGAGACTGACCGGGTGATTCGCCTGGCTGTCATCGAGTCCTGCGGCGGATGACGATTGAACAGCCTGCCGGAGGTGCGGGCTTTCGTGTACACCGACGTGCCTGAGCTGCGCGACGTGTACTTTAAGCGGGAGCCCGGAGCGCCGCCGATGCTGTGCTATCTGAACTCGGCCAGGCGGGTGCTGCAGAGGATTGACGTGTCCGAGATGAGCCGTTCGGACATCAATTCAATGCTGGCCGCTCGCGGCTTCCGCAAAGAGGCCGACGCCCAGCAGCAGGGCGACGAGGGCGCCGAGCGGTCCTACGGAGTGCCAGACGAGGCTCCAAAGCCGATCGTAGATGAGGCGGCGGAGTCTGTCCGGGTTGACCTGTAGAATCTGCAGGGTTCAAGATCGTCCAAAAAGTACCCATACTTAGTTGCCTATGTAGATTTTTTAATGCGCGCCTAAAATTCAACAAGTTTTTTGAGTCATTGGAAAGTGGAGAATTTCATCTCTCATTTGAGTGAAAACTTTTCTGCCACGAAGAGGTTGATACAAAGAGTTACAAAGAGTATCAAAGAGGATCCCTAGCAGCACTGAGATATTAGTGAACAAAAAATCAGTAAATTATACTCCGATTCTCCACAAATTAAATATAGTATTCGCTGCCCTTCGTTAACCATGCAGGCTGGCACTTTGAAAAACGTTTTTTTATGAATTTCAACCATAGACAAAACAAATCGCTTGGTTCATCAGCATCTCAGCTGGCATCCCTGCCAAATTTCATTGAAAGGTCGGGGGTTCGATTCCCGTCCCTACTCGGAACAATTTGTGTCCTTGAGCAAGACCACCTAACTCTGCATTGCTTCAGTTCACCCAGCTGTAAAATGGGTGCCAGCAGTAGCTGGGGTAATTGAGGCTGTGTGTGTAGCTACCCCCCCCCCCCCAGTCCTTGGACTGAACAGCCTTGGAATGACTTGAAACTTGTTGAAGCTCAGGCATGCATCAAATATCTATTAGACAAAGGTATCTCTACATTTGGCCAACCCCTCATATCTGAAGTAAGCTTACACACTTCATATTCGCTCTCTAGTCGCCATAAAGTACGCTACTTACAATACATCAAATCGGCTTAAATCTCTTATTAGTGCCAAAAAAACTTGTGTTGGTTAGTACCGTACTTTCTGCAAATTCCAACTGACGTTCCGGTAAGCCGCACCAGCCGCTCAGCCAGGCGATGACTTTGATGACGCCGTCGTGTACAAAAATTCCATTAGCGTGGCAATTCTACCGACTGGCCGATTTTTTGATTTGCACTTTTAATTAAATTGCAAATCAGCCGCCTGCTGGGCCAAGGTGTGAGGCTGTCGGCCGTTTTTGTTTGAGTTTGGCTGCTCACAGCTGAAATATTTCATATTTATATAATATATATTTACTACTTAGTGAGTAGCGGTATGTGCCGTACATGGCCATTTATGCAGTGTACTTCTGCAATCTCCTATCTATCCGTTCAACAAAATAAAAATATTTGCCATTTTCTGCTTCTCCTCGGCATTCTTTTATTTCCAATGCAAGATTGGTCAGGCATTTTACATGATTGGTCAGGCATTTTACATGATTGGTCAGGCATTTTACATGATTGGTCAGGCATTTTACATAATTGGTCAGGCGTTTTACATGATTGGTCAGGCATTTTACATAATTGGTCAGGCGTTTTACATGATTGGTCAGGCATTCTACATGATTGGTCAGGCATATACGAGATGATTGGTCAGAAAATCATGCTAAATGGCTACTGACTTACCAAGTACACGTACTGCTGCCTAGAATCATACTGGATTCACTGTCGGCCGTGACGATAGTGGGTTGCACTTTTACATGTAAGAGTAAGAGTGAGTCCTTTTGCAGATCTAAGAGCTTTTTCTCAATAATTCTTGGCTTCGCATGTAGAGTGATGAGTGCACTCTTCCTGCTAATGGCTTGAAAAGGAAAGCAGCTTCTTATGACAGCCATCTCTGTAGTAAAGTGAGACACGGGTCCTGTCTGCTCCTTGACGCTGTAGCCTAAAATTAATCGGTTAAACACAAAATGAATCAGGTAAACACAAAATGAATCGGTTAAACACAAAATGAATCAGGTAAACACAAAATGAATCGGTTAAACACAAAATGAATCGGTTAAACACGAAATGAATCGGTTAAACACAAAATGAATCTGCCAAACACAAAACGAATCAGTTAAACTCAAAAATGAATCGGTTAAACTCAAAATGAATCGGTTAAACACAAAATAAATCGGTTGAACACAAAATGAATCGGTTAAACTCAAAATGAATCGGTTAAACACAAAATGAATCGGTTAAACTCAAAATGAATCTGCCAAACACAAAACGAATCAGTTAAACTCAAAATGAATCGGTTAAACACAAAATGAATCGGTTAAACTCAAAATGAATCGGTTAAACACAAAATGAATCGGTTGAACACAAAATGAATCGGTTGAACACAAAATGAATCGGTTAAACACGAAATGAATAGGTTAAACACAAAATGAATCGGTTAAACACGAAATGAATCGGTTGAAAACAAACTGATTCGGTTAGACACAAAATTAATTTGTTAAACACAAACTGATTCGGTTAAACACAAACTGATTCGGTTAAACACAAAATTAATTTGTTAAACACAAAATGAATCGGTTGAACACAAACTGATTCGGTTAAACACAAAATTAATTTGTTAAACACAAAATGAATCGGTTGAACACAAAATGAATCGGTTAAACTCGAAATGAATCGGTTAAACACAAAATTAATAGGTTAAACACAAAATGAATCGGTTAAACACAAAATGATTCGGTTAGACACAAACTGATTCGGTTAAACACAAACTGATTCGGTTAAACACAAAATTAATTTGTTAAACACAAACTGATTCGGTTAAACACAAAATGATTCGGTTAGACACAAACTGATTCGGTTAAACACAAACTGATTCGGTTAAACACAAAATTAATTTGTTAAACACAAACTGATTCGGTTAAACACAAAATGAGTCGGTTGAACACAGGTGAATTCTAATTCCCTCCTCTCGTTCCCATG
Organism: Macrostomum lignano; assembly: GCA_002269645.1. Taxonomy (NCBI): domain Eukaryota; kingdom Metazoa; phylum Platyhelminthes; family Macrostomidae; genus Macrostomum; species Macrostomum lignano. The sequence continues at coordinate 67,656 of NIVC01001830.1, read as the reverse complement.
CGTACTCAAGGCTTTTGCCTGAGTATAGAAGGGGGTTTGGCTGTGTCCCTGAAGCTTTTGAGAATAATTTCCATTTTGCTCAAAGGGCAGGCGAACCATAAGTTGCCCGTACATTTGCAACGATTACAGCAGAGAGAGGCAGAGAGGGAGCCGTGCGCAGCAACTCAACGAGCTGCAGATGAAAGGCTACTCAGCTTAATCCATGCGGGCATGGGAGTCTCAAGCGGCATTTTCTTCGCGAGTCTGTTTCGCCTAGGCCTCGTACCTAAGCATACCTGCGCCAATCCAATATTTACCCTGTCCTCTCCCATCTCCAACTCTCTCTGTCTGTCTCCGGCTTTGCAGTTTCTCTCTGGATTCTTGGCGTGCTCCCATGCAATATGGCGATTGGTCCCCGCGCCTTGCATGAGCTTCCCTGCTAAGGGATTTATAGGCAGAAATTTCTGAATTTCCTAACAGTTCAATATTCGCTTGCCTCTGTCTATAGGAAGTTCATAGTTTATAGAAAATGTTAATTCTGTTATTGCTTCTACTGATTGGCCAACAGGCTGGTGCTGACTCGGTCAATCGAACCAACGGCACTGCATCAATGGCGTCAACTGGACCACCAGAGCCGAAAGGTGAAAAAAGCCAAAAAGCCGCATAGAATAATAAAGAAGGGTTTTATTGACTTTAGCACCGTTACAACCTGGAGATTTCAGTGCCAAGCAATTAGACATCAAATATCGGCCTCCCTTAGGGTTGCGGCCCCCTCCAATTATACTTCCTGCGTTCGCCACTTCCTCCTTGTCTTCGTTAGCCTTATCCATCCTTAGCCTTATCCGTAGCCTTATCCTTAGCCTTAACCTTAGCCTTATCCTTAGCCTTAACCTTAGCCTTATCCTTAGCCTTATTCTTAGCCTTATCCGTAGCCTTATCCTTAGCCTTAACCTTAGCCTTAACCTTAGCCTTATCCTTAGCCTTATCCTTAGCCTTATCCTTAGCCTTCACCTTAGCCTTATCCTTAGCCTTAACCTTAGCCTTATCCTTAGCCTTAGCCGCAAATAATATACTTATTTAATGCTCGATACTTCTGCGTCAAAAATCGCAAAGACGAATCCCTCTTTATCTTTGGTAGTTCTTACTGTTAATTTTAAGAGGCCTTAATATCAACGTAACTTAGATAGGCTATTTGCACTTTTAGTCTGGTTTGCAACCTTCATCGCCGTGCTAGCGATCAGCCTCATTGGTCTGGCCGCAGTGTCCCTCGTGCCGCTGGCCCAGTCTGCCTACTACAATCACTTTCTGCAGTTCCTTGTGGCGCTGGCAGTCGGATCCCTGACTGGTGATGCCATGCTGCATCTCCTGCCTCATGTGAGCTTTTGGGCCGTGTGTTTCGGGCGGGAAAGGGGGGAAGGTGTGTTGAGGCAGGAAATGGAGGGAGGTGTGTGTGCTGGGGCAGGAAAGGGAGGGGGAGGTGGGTGTGCTTGGGCATGAAAGGGAGGGGGAGGTGGGAGTGCTGGCGCAGGAAATCGAGGGAGGTGGGTGTGCTTGGGCATGAAAGGGAGGGAGGTGGGTGTGCTGGGGCAGGAAAGGAAGGGGAGGTGGGTGTGCTGGGGCAGGAAAGGGAGGGAGGTGGGTGTGCTGGGGCAGCAAAGGGAGGGAGGTGTGTGTGCTGGGGCAGGAAAGGGAGGGAGGTGGGTGTGCTGGGGCAGCAAAGGGAGGGAGGTGTGTGTGCTGGGGCAGGAAAGGGAGGGAGGTGTGTGTGCTGGGGCAGCAAAGGGAGGGAGGTGGGTGTGCTTGGGCATGAAAGGGAGAGAGGAGGGTAGGGGGCGGCGCCATAGATATTATGGGGGGGGGGAAACAAAGCAATGAATTTTACATGTACATGTCTAAATTTCTACATGTACATCATTTGGAGAATCGGTGTTGTCAACGATCATTTTGGCGCCGCAGGCACTCATTTCGTTTGCTGGAATTTCCTCCCCACCCAGGCTATAGTGAAGTCAGCAGTGGAGAGTGCCCACTCGAGGCGGTGGCACAACGAGCGACAGACGGTGTTGAAGGGCCTGGCTGCCCTAGCGGGTGTCTATTGCTTCTTCATCGCCGAGAAGTTAGTGATTCTGGTCACGGAGTACCGGTCCGAGAAGCAGGCTCTGCGGGTGAGATGTGTTGCTTTAGCAATTTAGCATTGACGAATTCGTCCCTGACCAGCTTGTCATTTTTGCTGTACTTTCATCGTGCACTGCGTACTGCAGAATTGGCATATAGGAGTATTAATCTGCTCGATTCGAGCTCCCTTTCAAGCCTCGCCCTGCACAAATCCTGTGTTTTTACAATATCCCATCTAGTTTGACGATGGTCCCGGGGTGTGAGAGCTGCTGCTTCCCTTCCTTTAGACCGCACTCGCCTGCCCTTTTATCCTCCCCAGTCATAAATCTGAAGCACGACCTCTCCCAGGGCCGGATGGAATATATCTGTAGACGGACGTTGCGTGCAAACCGGATTTCCACCTTGGAGAAAAACTCATCACATTTTTCCTTAGCGCCCTGAAAATTTCAATTTTGTCACGTTGGCAAAGCATTCGTTCAACTTTAAATCGCCTCTTCGTTGATTATCTAGACGAGCACGAAAATTTATCATCCCGTCGTAGCTTTGGTGCTTTTCTTCTTTTTTTAGAGGGGCGCTTAGAATCATAATCACGTGACCATAAATAACTCTCATCAAGCAAAACGTCGCCCAATCTGAATCAATGTACACCGCTGCCCACCTCACTCCCGAATCTGAATCCATGTACACCGCTGCCCACCTCACTCCCGAATCTGAATCAATGTACACCGCTGCCCACCTCACTCCCAAATCTGAATCCATGTACACCGCTGCCCACCTCACTCCCGAATCTGAATCAATGTACACCGCTGCCCACCTCACTCCCCCATCTGAATCAATGTACACTACCAATTATCCCACTCCCCAATATGAGTCAGTGTACACAGTTTACCCCACTCCTTAATCTGAATCAATGTACATCACCGCTCGCATCACTCCCCAATCTGAATCAATGTACACCGCTGCCCACCTCACTCCCGAATCTGAATCCATGTACACCGCTGCCCACCTCACTCCCGAATCTGAATCAATGTACACCGCTGCCCACCTCACTCCCGAATCTGAATCAATGTACACCGCTGCCCAACTCACTCCCCCATCTGAATCAATGTACACAACCAATTATCCCACTCCCCAATATGAGTCAGTGTACACAGTTTACCCCACTCCCTAATCTGAATCAATGTACATCACCGCTCACATCACTCCCGAATCTGAATAAATGTACACCGCCGCCCATCTCACTCCCTAATCTGAATCCATGTACACCGTTGCCCACTTCACTCCCGAATCTGAATAAATGTACACCGCCGCCCACCTCACTAACCAATCTGAATCAATGTACACCGCCGCCCACCTCACTAACCAATCTGAATCAATGTACACCGCCGCCCACCTCACTAACCAATCTGAATCAATGTACACCGCCGCCCACCTCACTAACCAATCTGAATCAATGTACACCGCCGTCCACCTCACTAACCAATCTGAATCAATGTACACCGCCGCCCACCTCACTAACCAATCTGAATCAATGTACACCGCCGCCCACCTCACTAACCAATCTGAATCAATGTACACCGCCGCCCACCTCACTAACCAATCTGAATCAATGTACACCGCCGCCCACCTCACTAACCAATCTGAATCAATGTACACCGCCGCCCACCTCACTAACCAATCTGAATCAATGTACACCGCCGCCCACCTCACTAACCAATCTGAATCAATGTACACCGCCGCCCACCTCACTAACCAATCTGAATCAATGTACACCGCCGCCCACCTCACTCCCTGATCCTGCCCAATCTAGGAGCAGCTGCAAGCTGAACCAGACAGCGCTCCAACCGACGGCTTGGCTGTTTTAGACCGTCAGAGGCGTCGAGTTTCTCGAATGTACGGCGAAAAATCCTGCGACGAGCTGATCACCACTGGGCTCGGCAGCAAGGGTGAGCTGAGAGTCTCACTTGTAGCCCGCGTGCAACTCGGCCATATAATTAAAGTATCTAATCAGAGAGTGAAAGCAGAAAATGCCACTGACGCTTTCAGGGTTTCAAAGCTGTTTCATCATAATTTTCTCGCGCAAATATCTCGCGCTCGCTTCCCCCGGCGGATCCTAATAATTAGGCGGGAGTAGAGGAAAGAAGTTCCTTGTGGCGGGATGAGAAACGAATTTTCGAAGCGGATTCCCTGGGGCCGAGGGCGAGCCTTCTTGATTAGCCTGGCGAAGGCACAACTCGCTCGCATGCTTTAGCGCTGGAATAATTTTAAGCATGGGGTTTTCCTGCTGTGGGGATCATTAGATTTTCATTACTTAATAATTATATCTACAATGTACATACAGTACTGGTGTGAACTGAAGTACGCGACAGCGCGCCTGCCACACTAGGTAGCTTATAATATACCCGAAATTTACTCGAAATTCTACTCATATTTACCCACGCTTGTACCCCAAGTACCTGAAACTGCATCTAGGTACCCAAATTGTACCTAAGTACCTAAGATTGTACCCAGGTACCTAAGATTGTACCCGGACAAACATAATTGTATAGGTACCTAAAAATGTACCCAAGTACCTAAAAATGTACCCAGGTACCTAAAAACGTACCCAAGTACCTAAAAATGTACCCAAGTACCTAAAAATGTACCCATGTACCTAAAAATGTACCCAGGTATCTAAAAATGTACCCAAGTACCTAAATATGTACCCAAGTACCTAAAAATGTACCCAGGTACCTAAAAATGTACCCAAGTACCTAAAAATGTACCCAGGTACCTAAAAATGTACCCAAGTACCTAAAAATGTACCCAGGTATCTAAAAATGTACCCAAGTACCTAAAAATGTACCCATGTACCTAAAAATGTACCCAGGTACCTAAAGATATATCCAGATACCCAGGTGCCAAAGAATCTATCTAATTGCTAGCAATTTACTTAGAAGAGATACCACTGAATCTTTAATCCGCAGCCCTGAGAAGTATCGACAATTTTCGAAATCTTGTCGAACTCTGCGAACTCGAAGAGGTCGAATTCAACAACCACCGAGACTCCTCCGCCGCCGACGTCGCTAACTCAGCCGCAGACGAAGTCCAGATTGATGTTCGCAACAGCGTTGCAGACGATAATCGCAAACATGGTCACAGCCACGGGGGTCAAGGACAACTAGCCTCAATGGCCTGGATGGTGGTCCTTGGCGATGGGCTGCACAATTTCGCTGACGGCATGGCGATTGGAGCCGCCTTCGCGCAGAGCCTGGCTGGCGGGCTGTCCACCAGCCTGGCGGTGCTGTGCCACGAGCTGCCGCACGAGCTGGGTGAGTCCGAGGCGTGAGAGTCCGTAGCTGTGAGGTGTGAGAGTCCCTAGCTGTGAGGTGTGAGAGTCTAGCTAGCTAAGAGGTGTGAGAGTCTAGCTAGCTAAGAGGTGTGAGAGTCCCAGCTGTGAGGTGTGAGAGTCTAGCTAGCTGTGAGGTGTGAGAGTCTAGCTAGCTGTGAGGTGTGAGAGTCCCTAGCTGTGAGGTGTGAGAGTCCCTAGCTGTGAGGTGTGAGAGTCCCTAGCTGTGAGGTGTGAGAGTCCCTAGCTGTGAGGTGTGAGAGTCCCTAGCTGTGAGGTGTGAGAGTCCCTAGCTGTGACGTGTGAGAGTCCCTAGCTGTGAGGTGTGAGAGTCCCTAGCTGTGAGGTGTGAGAGTCCCTAGCTGTGAGGTGTGAGAGTCCCTAGCTGTGAGGTGTGAGAGTCCCTAGCTGTGAGGTGTGAGAGTCCCTAGCTGTGACGTGTGAGAGTCCCTAGCTGTGAGGTGTGAGAGTCCCTAGCTGTGAGGTGTGAGAGTCCCTAGCTGTGAGGTGTGAGAGTCCCTAGCTGTGAGGTGTGAGAGTCCCTAGCTGTGAGGTGTGAGAGTCCCTAGCTGTGAGGTGTGAGAGTCCCTAGCTGTGACGTGTGAGAGTCCCTAGCTGTGAGGTGTGAGAGTCCCTAGCTGTGAGGTGTGAGAGTCCTTAGCTATGAGGTTTAAGAGTCCGTAGCTGTGAGGTGTGAGAGTCCCTTAGCTATGAGGTGTAAGAGTCCGTAGCTGTGAGGTGTGAGAGTCCGTAGCTATGAGGTGTCAGAGTCCAAGGCAACAGGCTGAGAGTTCAAAGCCGCAGGCTGAGAGTCCAAAGCCGCAGGCTGAGAGTCCAAAGCCGCAGGCTGAGAGTCCAAAGCCGCAGGCTGAGAGTTCAAAGCCGCAGGCTGAGAGTTCAAAGCCGCAGGCTGAGAGTCCAAAGCTGCAGGCTGAGAGTCCAAAGCTGCAGGCTAAGAGTCCAAAGCCGGAGGCTGAGGGTTTAAAGCCGCAGGCTGAGAGTCCAGATCCCGCTCTGTCTCGACCAGGCGACTTCGCGGTGCTGCTGAAGACGGGGATGCCGCCGCGCCGCGCCCTGCTGTGCAACGCGCTCTCCTCAGCCCTGGCCGCCGCAGGTGCCGCGGTGGGCGTCTGCGCCGGGAACGCTACGAACGCCAGCTACTGGATCTTCGCCGTGACTGGGGGGATCTTCGTGTACATCTCGCTGGTAGACATGGTAAGGCCGGCTGACCGAACCCAGCCTGTCTTCTTGCTCCTGCTCAGCTGCTTACTTAGCTACTCACTCAGCTACTCACTAAGCTACTCACTCAGCTACTCACTCAGCTACTCACTCAGCTACTCACTCAGCTGCTCACTCAGCTACTCACTCAGCTACTCACTCAGCTGCTCACTCAGCTACTTACTCATCTTTGCACTCAGCTACTCACTCATCTGTTCACTCAGCTGCTCCCTCATCTGTTCACTCAGCTGCTCACTCGTCTGTTCACTCTGCTGCTCACTCAGCTACTCACTCAGCTGCTCACTCAGCTACTCACTCAGCTACTCACTAAGCTACTCACTCAGCTACTCACTCAGCTGCTCACTCGGCTACTCACTAAGCTACTCACTCAGCTACTCACTCAGCTACTCACTCAGCTACTCACTCAGCTACTCACTAAGCTACTCACTCAGCTACTCACTCGGCTACTCACTCGGCTACTCACTAAGCTACTCACTCAGCTACTCACTCAGCTACTCACTCAACTACTCACTCACATCCTATCCTAAGTAAGCTACTTACTCAGCTGCTTGGTCAGCTACTTACTAAATATTCCACCCAACCCATATTTGATCCACTCAGCCGCACTCCCTGCCTCCCCACCCCGCCTTGACCAGCTGCCGGAGCTCAACCTCGTTCACGTGAAATCCGGCGAGTCCCGGCTGGCCCACTTCGCCCTGCAAAATGCTGGCATCGCCACCGGCGTCGGCACCATGTTGGTCATCGCGCTGTTCGAGGACAGCCTCCGGGCTCTGCTGGGCGACACTGAGCACTGAGCTGATCTGGCCTGAATCATTGATAGAGTAGAATGGATTGCTAATCTAGCCTACACCAATGAATAGAATGGATTGCTAATCTAGCCTACACCAATGAATAGAATGGATTGCTAATCTAGCCTACATCAATGAAGGAATAGAATGGATTGCTAATCTAGCCTACACCAATGAAGGAATAGAATGGATTGCTAATCTAGCCTACATCAATGAAGGAATAGAATGGATTGCTAATCTAGCCTACACCAATGAATAGAATGGATTGCTAATCTAGCCTACATCAGTGAAGGAATAGAATGGATTGCTAATCTAGCCTACACCAATGAATAGAATGGATTGCTAATCTAGCCTACACCAATGAATAGAATGGATTGCTAATCTAGCCTACATCAATGAAGGAATAGAATGGATTGCTAATCTAGCCTACACCAATGAAGGAATAGAATGGATTGCTAATCTAGCCTACATCAATGAAGGAATAGAATGGATTGCTAATCTAGCCTACACCAATGAATAGAATGGATTGCTAATCTAGCCTACATCAGTGAAGGAATAGAATGGATTGCTAATCTAGCCTACATCAGTGAAGGAATAGAATGGATTGCTAATCTAGCCTACATCAATGAAGGAATAGAATAGATTGCTAATCTAGCCTACACCAATGAATATAATGGATTGCTAATCTAGCCTACACCAGTGAAGGAATAGAATGAATTGCTAATCTAGCCTACATCAATGAAGGAATAGAATGGTCATATAGATGCAGAACAAACAGAACTTATTCACTTTAAGCTCCATAAAAGCCGAGCTCTCAGCTCACTCAGCTTGTAAACAACTGCTCCTTCTGTGGCAATAGTCAAACCAGCTTTAGGCTAGGCTTTCGTTTGAAGCCGTTTCCAGAGGCGCAGAGAGAAGAAGAGCCTCATGCCTGACCACAGTTCATGCTGGCATTGCGTCCGAAGTAAACAGTTGTTTTGACACAATGCATTCGGCAGCTCGCTCTGGAGCCGTCGCCGCCGCCCCGCAGTTGTGTGAAGGGCCTGCAAGCACATTGTGAGTCGGCTGCCTCACTTGCAGCCTCATCAATGCGCTGAAAATGCGCTCGCCTGATGAGGCTTTCGACCCCGCGCAATCTGCCTCCCTAATAAAGAATTCGTTGCACTTTTGATGCTCTACCGTCAGTCTTAATCTGCTTTTGATTTGTTCACATTTCTTTGTGAAAATATAGCCATCACATTGCTTTATATTTCACATCAATGAGGACAGTTGCTATGCAGCTAATATTAGCTGATTAAGAAACTCTGAATAGTCGCGCTTATTTCTATCTTGTGCACCATAGCAACTGTGAGCACCATAGCTCACATAGCATAAAGTGAGTCTTCCCACTCTCCCTCTACCCAATTTCTATCTTTCCACTCTCCCTCTCTCCACTCTATATCTCCTCACTCTCCCTCTCCTCACTCCCCCTCTCCTCACTCCCCCTCTCTCCACTCTCCCACTCTCCACTCTCCATCTCTCCACTCTCCCTCTCCTCACTCTCCCTCTCCTCACTCTCCCTCTCCTCACTCTCCCTCTCCTCACTCTCCCTCTCTCCACTCTCCCTCTCCTCACTCTCCCTCTCCTCACTCTCCCTCTCCTCACTCTCCCTCTCCTCACTCTCCCTCTCCTCACTCTCCCTCTCCTCACTCCCCCTCTCTCCACTCTCCCACTCTCCACTCTCCATCTCTCCACTCTCCCTCTCCTCACTCTCCCTCTCCTCACTCTCCCTCTCCTCACTCTCCCTCTCCTCACTCTCCCTCTCTCCACTCTCCCTCTCCTCACTCTCCCTCTCCTCACTCTCCCTCTCCTCACTCCCCCTCTCTCCACTCTCCCTCTCTCCACTCTCCCTCTCTCCACTCTCCATCTCCTCACTCTCCCTCTCCTCACTCTCCCTCTCCTCACTCCCCCTCTCCTCACTCCCCCTCTCTCCACTCTCCCACTCTCCACTCTCCATCTCTCCACTCTCCCTCTCCTCACTCTCCCTCTCCTCACTCTCCCTCTCCTCACTCTCCCTCTCCTCACTCTCCCTCTCCTCACTCTCCCTCTCCTCACTCTCCCTCTCTCCACTCTCCCTCTCTCCACTCTCCATCTCCTCACTCTCCCTCTCCTCACTCTCCCTCTCCTCACTCCCCCTCTCCTCACTCCCCCTCTCTCCACTCTCCCACTCTCCACTCTCCATCTCTCCACTCTCCCTCTCCTCACTCTCCCTCTCCTCACTCCCCCTCTCTCCACTCTCCCACTCTCCACTCTCCATCTCTCCACTCTCCCTCTCCTCACTCTCCCTCTCCTCACTCTCCCTCTCCTCACTCCCCCTCTCCTCACTCCCCCTCTCTCCACTCTCCCTCTCTCCACTCTCCCACTCTCCACTCTCCATCTCTCCACTCTCCCTCTCCTCACTCTCCCTCTCCTCACTCTCCCTCTCCTCACTCTCCCTCTCCTCACTCCCCCTCTCTCCACTCTCCCACTCTCTCCCTCTCTTCTCCCTGAATTGCAAGTTGATTTAGAATTAGCCTGCATTTCTATACTTTTGTCCAGCCCAACCACTGGATGAAATTGAGCCCTGCCATTGTCCGTGGGTAGAGTCGAAGGATGATGGAGGCAACTTTTCTGGTTTGATTCGAGTCCGAGGGTCAAGCTGCTCTTTATTAATAAAAATTCTAAAAATAGCAGAGAGTTTAAAACTGCAGCTTTTCAAACTGGCAGGTGACCAGTTCGGCTCGAGAACAATAGAGCCAAATTAATTCCTAAGCAAAGTATTCGTGTTTAAATTAATTGCTTCATTGTTTATCTGTTTGTAGTGCTTTTCCTGGATATACCTGACCTAATCAGTGTGTCATAGTGGTGCTCTGATACTGACCTAATCAGTGTGTCATAGTGGTGCTCTGTGCTCTGATACTGACCTAATCAGTGTGTCATAGTGGTGCTCTGATACTGACCTAATCAGTGTGTCATAGTGGTGCTCTGTGCTCTGATACTGACCTAATCAGTGTGTCATAGTGGTGCTCTGATACTGACCTAATCAGTGTGTCATAGTGGTGCTCTGTGCTCTGATACTGACCTAATCAGTGTGTCATAGTGGTGCTCTGATACTGACCTAATCAGTGTGTCATAGTGGTGCTCTGTGCTCTGATACTGACCTAATCAGTGTGTCATAGTGGTGCTCTGTGCTCTGATACTGACCTAATCAGTGTGTCATAGTGGTGCTCTGTGCTCTGATACTGACTTAATCAGTGTGTCATAATGGTGCTCTGTGCTCTGATACTGACCTAATCAGTGTGTCATAGTGGTGCTCTGTGCTCTGATACTGACCTAATCATTGTCATAGCGTCCATTTCTAGCTATTCACAGTATAACAGGCACAATAAAAAGCTTGGCACTAAAGTCCTACTTAAAGACCAGGCCAAGCAAATTGAGCTTAAGCCATAGAGAATGAATGAATCAAAGACAACAATATACGAGCTGCATTGCCTACACCTGGACAGGTACAGAGTTGCACAGTATACGGGGCAAGTCTCTCTGAAAGGTAAAACCACCTGCTGTCAGCCTGTGACTCCGTGCACACCGCACACCCAAAAACAGTAGTTGAAGAGTAGGGGGGGGTCGCTGATGTGTAAAGGCAGGGAGCAACTGCTCATCAATGCTATTGTGCCGTTCTATAATGCCCAGAAAACATTGCCTGACTGACACACAGAGCTGCTGCCAGTTTGCTGTCTTAACTTCTAGGAAAATCTAGACTTTGCCTGCCTGCCTGCCTGCCTGCCTGCCTGCCTGCCTGCCTGCCTGCCTGCCTGCCTGCGCTCGACCGTTCTCCACTTCAAACCGCTCCGGAGCAGGTCTGAGCAGGCAGGCGGGTGGTGCTCGCGGACGGCGAGATGTGAGCACTATATATACACAGGGGCATGCATACACAGCTCAAGGCCTGGAGCTACTCAAACGTTTTCAACCGACTGACGCGAGAAGACAATAAAAAAAGACGATAGAAAACACTGGGGTGCCTCAGTTTAGTAAATTATTTCAATAGTAATTAGCTATCTGTGAATTTACTTGTCATGTCAAGCTACAAGCCGGCTTACTTCCGGGTTGCATCTGTTGATCCTTCACAGCCGCCACAGCAGCCACAGCAGCCACAGCAGCCACAGCAGCAGTCGACCACTGGTATGGTTTTTATACTCGTACATTGATGCCATTATTGCTTACTTGCGTCCGTCATAGAGAGTGACAAAAAATTAATAATAGCATACGAGTGATGCCATTCAGAGGAGTCCCAAGATTCCTTAGAGTGACAAGAGTTATGCGAGTGAAAAAATTCTAAAGAGTGAACAGATCTACGCTCGTAGAAGAGTGAACAGATCTACGCTCGTAGAAGAGTGAACAGATCTACGCTCGTAGAAGAGTGAACAGATCTACGCTCGTAGAAGAGTGACCAGATCTAGAAGAGTGACCAGATCTAGAAGAGTGATAAGACTCATGAGATTAACAGATTTAAACGATTGAAAACATCTCGTACGAGCTTCGTCAGAGTGACAAGATAGCCTAGAGTGACAAGATAGCCTAGAGTGACAAGATAGCCTAGAGTGACAAGATAGCCTAGAGTGACAAGATAGCCTAGAGTGACACGATATCCTAGAGTGACAAGATAGCCTAGAGTGACAAGATAGCCTAGAGTGACACGATAGCCTTGAGTGACAAGATAGCCTAGAGTGACAAGATATCCTAGAGTGACAAGATAGCCTAGAGTGACAAGTTATTGCGTCGCCGCCCGCCCCCACCAGACCCAGCCGAGTTCGTTCGCGACCTGCTGGCCAAGGAGGCCTGCTGCGAGGCCACCTCCGTCAGGCCGCTGTTCTGCCAGCTGGACCAGCTGAACTCGGTGCCGGGCCCGGACGGCCTGTCCCTCACGCAGGTCTGGCGGGAAAAGTTTCGCTGGATAAAATTCGAAGAGGAGCTCGAGGTGACCGGCAATCGATGGAGCGTCCCCTACGTGCCGGTGCTGTCGCCTTTCTCAGTGATGGAGGCTCGCCGGCAGCTGGACAGTGGGCTCACCTTGCTGATGAAGGTTGACAGCGACGACGGACCCGCGGCAGCGGGCGGACTGAAGCGCATCGCCGAGGAGGTCGAAGCCAACCTGGTCAGCCGGCTGGGCACGGACGCCGCTGAGGAGGTCAAGCGGCTGCTGCTCACCCGGCACATCAACTTCGTCGAGAAAGTTGAGGACAGTGAGTGACAGTCAGAGTGACTATTCTGGAGTGACCAGTCTAGAGCATACCAGTGTAGAACCGAGTGACCAGTCTAGAACAGAATTACCAGACTAGAACAGACTTACCAGTCAAGAACAGAGTGACCATACTAGAACAGAGTGACCAGTCTAGAACAGAGTGACCATACTAGAACAGAGTGACCAGTCTAGAACAGAGTGACCAGTCTAGAACAGAGTGACCAGTCTAGAACAGAGTGACTTGTCTAGAACAGAGTGACCAGTCTAGAACAGAGTGACTTGTCTAGAACAGAGTGACCAGTCTAGAAAAGAGTGACCAGTCTAGAACAGAGTGTCCAGTCTAGAACAGAGTGACCAGTCTAGAACAGTGACCAGTCTAGAACAGAGTGACTTGTCTAGAACAGAGTGACCAGTCTAGAACAGAGTGACCATACTAGAACAGAGTGACTAGTCTAGAACAGAGTGACCAGTCTAGAACAGAGTGACTAGTCTAGAACAGAGTGACCAGACTAGAACAGAGTGACCAGTCTAGAACAGAGTTACCAGTCTAGAACAGAGTGACCAGTCTAGAACAGAGTGACCAGACTAGAACAGAGTGACCAGTCTAGAACAGTGACTAGACTAGAACAGAGTGACCATACTAGAACAGAGTGACTAGTCTAGAACAAAGTGACCAGTCTAGAACAGAGTGACCAGTCTAGAACAGAGTGACCAGTCTAGAACAGAGTGATCAGTCTAAAACAGAGTGACCAGTCTAGAAAAGAGTGACCAGTCTAGAACAGAGTGACCAGTCTAGAACAGAGTGACCAGTCTAGAACTTCAACTACCATTGCAGAGGACGAGGAGAATGCCGGGCGCAAGACGAACAAGAAGTACAGAAAGAAGGTGCACAAAGATGCGGAGGGCTGCTCGATCATGGTGGGCGCGGTGCAGACTCTCCGAGCGCCCGTCTCGGTGTTCGTCAGGCTGGAGCAGCCGCTGAAGGACGAGCCGCTGATGGAAATCGATCTGCCCATCCGGTTTCTCTACCTGCTGTTGGGTCCGAAGCCCAGCGCCCTGTCGGACCTCGTGTTGGTTGCTAAGGCGGTTGCCACCCTGATGACTGACGAAATATTTCACAAGGTGGCCTATCTGGCCAATAGCAAGGTGAGTGACAGGGTCTGAGGGACAACAGAGGGAAACGAAAAGGCACTCTGGGTGACAAAGTTGCCTAATCGATATGAATTTTGTGTCAGAGAGTCCTCACGTGTCTGAGGTGGAATGGGCAAATTTTAAGGCTTTGAGAGTCTCTTGAAGGAGCGACAGTGTCTAGGAGTGCCAAATACAGACAGAGAGAGTGACAATATTCAGGAGTGCCAAATACAGACAGAGAGAGTGACAATATTCAGGAGTGCCAGACAGAGAGAGAGTGACAATATTCAGGAGTGCCAGACAGAGAGAGTGAAAATATTCAGGAGTGCCAGACAGAGAGAGAGTGACAATATTCAGGAGTGCCAGACAGAGAGAGAGTGACAATATTCAGGAGTGCCAGACAGAGAGAGAGTGACAATATTCAGGAGTGCCAGACAGAGAGAGAGTGACAATATTCAGGAGTGCTAGAATTGAAAAACTCCGCAGGTGGAGCTCATCGCTGGTGTGGACGAGTTCCTGAAGTGCTCCAGCATCCTGCCCCCCATCGGCTGCTCCCTGACCGATCGAATTCCACCGCCGATGGAGAAGCCGAACACCGAGCACCGCCACGCGGATCAGAAGGAGCCGCAGGAGCCGGCGGTGGTGGAGCACGGCGAGGCTGAGGGGCTCCAGCGAACTGGCCGTCTCTTTGGCGGCCTGGTTCAAGACATAAAGCGCCGAGCGCCTTGGTAAGTCGAGTGACAAGGCTTGAGTAAGGCTTGAGTGACAGATCAGAGTGAGTGACAGATCAGAGCAAGAGATTAGAGTGAGAGATTGAGTGACCGATTTGAGTGACCGATTGGAGTGACAGATTAGAGTGACCGATTGGAGTGACCGATTTGAGTGACCGATTGGAGTGACCGATTTGAGTGACCGATTGGAGTGACAGATTTGAGTGACCGATTGGAGTGACAAATTGGAGAGACAGATTTGAAGACCGATTGGAGTGACAGATTAGAGTGACAGATCAAAGTGAGTGACAGATTAGAGTGACAGATTAGAGTGACCGATTGGAGTGACCGATATGAGTGACCGATTAGAGTGACCGATTGGAGTGACAGATTTGAGTGACCGATTGGAGTGACAAATTGGAGAGACAGATTTGAAGACCGATTGGAGTGACAGATTAGAGTGACAGATCAAAGTGAGTGACAGATTAGAGTGACAGATTGGAGTGACAGATCAGAGTGACAGATTAGAGTGACCGACCTGGAGTGACAGACAGGGTGAAGTATTAGGCAGGTGATCAGTCGCCCCATGAAACCAAATCGCCCCCCTTACTCCAGGTACAAAAGCGACTTCCTGGACGCGCTGCATCCCCAGACGATCGGCTCGTTTTTCTTCATCTACTTTGCCTGCATCGCCCCCATCATCACCTTCGGTGGCATGCTGAGCGACGCCACAAACGGCTACCTTGGCGCCATGGAGAGCATCCTCTCCGGCCTCATCTGCGGCGTCTCATACGCTTTGTTTGCTGGACAACCGCTCACCATTCTGGGATCTACGGGACCGGTGAGGATGGGGATGGTTAGGGATTGTTACAGGCAATACTGATGGTGCTCAAGGATGTTGATGGTCCTCGGGGACGTTTGATGATGCTACTCAAGGATGTTGATGATGCTCAGGGACGTTTGATGATGCTACTCAAGGATGCTGATGATGCTCAGGAATGTTTGATGATGCTACTCAAGGATGCTGATAATGCTCAGGAATGTTTGATGATGCTACTCAAGGATGCTGATGATGCTCAGGAATGTTTGATGATGCTACTCAAGGATGCTGATGATGCTCAGGGATGTTTGATGATGCTACTCAAGGATGCTGATAGTGCTCAAGGATGCTGATCAATGGTGTTGAAAGATTTTGATAGTGCTCAAGGATGCTGATGGTGCTCAAGGATGCTGATCAATGGTGTTCAAGGATGTTGATAAGTGCTCAAGGATGCTGATGGTGCTCAAGGATGTTGATAGTGCTCAAGGATACTGATGGTTCTCAAGGATGTTTATGCTGCTCAAGGATGTTTATGCTGCTCAAAGATTTTGATGTTGCGGAAGGATGCTGATGGTGCTCAAGGATATTGATGGTGCTCAAGGATATTGATGGTGCTCAAGGATATTGATGGTGCTCAAGGATGTTGATGGTGCTCAAGGATGTTGATGGTGCTCAAGGATATTGATGGTGCTCAAGGATGTTGATGCTGCTCAAGGATTTTGATGTTACTTAAGGATGCTGATGGCGTAAAATGATACACATGTATTAATAAGATCGTTGTTGGCCTAATCCAGGATGTTGGCTGGATTATTTCTATGATTTAGCTGTCCTAGGCGGACCCAGATACATTGCAATGAGACACAGATCGCCCCCCCCCACCTTCCTCTCTCAGGTGCTGGTTTTTGAAACCATAGTATTCAAAATGTGCGACCGCTACCACTGGGACTACCTGCCATTCCGCTGGTGGATCGGCATGTGGACGGCTCTCCTTCTATTGGTGACGGTCGCCCTTGACCTCAGCTACCTGGTGAAGTACATCACCAGGTTCACGGAGGAGAGCTTCGCCCTGCTCATAGCTGTCATCTTCGTCTACGAGGCGCTCGCCAAGCTGTTCAAGATCTCGTCGGACTACCCGGTGAACAAGTACTGGCACCCGAAGCAGGAGGTCATAGTGGAGTGCGAGTGCTTGCCCAATGACAACCTCACCGAGCTCATCCCCGTGCCGCCCAAGATGGCCCGCCAGCTGCCGACCTACCGGGACGGCAACGTCACCGTGGCGAACTTCAGCGCCATGGACTACTATTCCTGGGACCACGACCTGTTCTGGAGGACCTGTCCGAAATACGGCGGAGTCTGGGTCGGCCGCGGCTGCGGACTCTTCAACGTGCCGGACGTTTTCTTCTTCTCCTGCCTGCTTTTCATTGCCACGTTCTTCCTCTGCTACACGCTGAAGAAGGCCCGGGCCAGCAGTTTGTTCCCCACCTTCGTCCGCCGCCTCATCTCCGACTTTGCCGTCATGATCGCCATCTGCGTGGTCACCTCCGTCGACTACATCATGGGTGAGTTGGAGCTCAAGGGTTGGAGCTGAGGGGGTTGGAGCTGAGGAGTTGGAGCTGAGGGGGTTGGAACTGAGGAGTTGGAGCTGAGGGGGTTGGAGCTGAGGAGTTGGAGCTGAGAAGTTGGAGCTGAGGGGGTTGGAGCTGAGGGGGTTGGAGCTGAGGAGTTGGAGCTGAGAAGTTGGAGCTGAGGGGGTTGGAGCTGAGGGTTGGAGCTGAGGAGTTGGAGCTGAGGAGTTGGAGCTGAGGAGTTTGAGCTGAGGAGTTGGAGCTGAGGAGTTGGAGCTGAGGAGTTGGAGCTGAGGAGTTTGAGCTGAGGAGTTTGAGCTGAGGAGTTTGAGCTGAGGAGTTTGAGCTGAGGAGTTTGAGCTGAGGAGTTGGAGCTGAGGAGTTTGAGCTGAGGAGTTGGAGCTGAGAGGGTTGGAGCTGAGGGGGTGGAGCTAAAAGGTTGGAGCTAAGAGGTTGAAGCTGACGGGGTTGGAGCTCACAGCCTATTGCTCGAACTGTGAGCTCTGTGAGAAGCATTTGTGAGTGACAAAGCTGTGAATGAGCATTGCTGTGAATGACAAAGCTGTGAATGACAAAGCTGAGAATGACAAAGCTGTGAATGGACAATGCTGTGAATGGCAAAGCTGTGAATGGACAATGCTGTGAATGGACAAAGCTGTGAATGGCAAAGCTGTGAATGGCAAAGCTGTGAATGGCAAAGCTGTGAATGGCAAAGCTGTGAATGGACAATGCTGTGAATGGCAAAGCTGTGAATGGACATTGGACAATGCTGTTAATGGCAAAGCTGTGAATGGACAATGCTGTGAATGGCAAAGCTGTGAATGGACATTGGACAATGCTGTGAATGGCAAAGCTGTGAATGGCAAAGCTGTGAATGGACATTGGACAATGCTGTGAATGGCAAAGCTGTGAATGGACAATGCTGTGAATGGCAAAGCTGTGAATGGACATTGGACAATGCTGTGAATGGCAAAGCTGTGAATGGACAATGCTGTGAATGGCAAAGCTGTGAATGGACATTGGACAATGCTGTGAATGGCAAAGCTGTGAATGGACAATGCTGTTAATGGCAAAGCTGTGAATGGACAATGCTGTGAATGGCAAAGCTGTGAATGGACATTGGACAATGCTGTGAATGGCAAAGCTTTGAATGGACAATGCTGTGAATGGCAAAGCTGTGAATGGACATTGGACAATGCTTTTAATGGCAAAGCTGTGAATGGACAATGCTGTGAATGGCAAAGCTGTGAATGGACATTGGACAATGCTGTGAATGGCAAAGCTGTGAATGGACAATGCTGTGAATGGCAAAGCTGTGAATGGACAATGCTGTGAATGGCAAAGCTGTGAATGGACATTGGACAATGCTGTTAATGGCAAAGCTGTGAATGGACAATGCTGTGAATGGCAAAGCTGTGAATGGACATTGGACAATGCTGTGAATAGCAAAGCTGTGAATGGACATTGGACAATGCTGTGAATAGCAAAGCTGCTCCATCACCGCTGACCCACTCGAACTGCTCACGGTGCCAGATCTGCACACCCCGAAGCTGCTGATCCCAGTGAGTTTCGAGCCGACCCTGGGCTACACCTACCGCGGCTGGGTGGTTCGCCCCTTTGGCAACAATCCCTGGTTCACGTCGCTCATCGCCATCGGCCCCGCCTTGCTCGCCACCATCCTGGTGTTTCTGGACCAGCAGATCACCAGCGTGATTGTCAACAGGCGCGAAAACAAAATGCGCAAGGGTGCTGGCTTTCACCTGGATCTGCTGGTAAGGCTGCAGCTGCACTTTAGATCACCCCAATCCACTAATCCACAATCCACTAATCCACAATCCACTAATCCGCAACTCACTAATCCGCAACCCACTAATCCGCAACCCACTAATCCGCAACCCACTAATCCGCAACCCACTAATCCACAACCCACTAATCCGCAACTCTCTAATCCATACAACCCACTAATCCGCAATCCACTTATCCTCAACCCACTAATCCAAAACTCACTAATCCAAACCCACTAATCCACAACCCACTAATCCGCAACTCTCTAATCCATACAACCCACTAAACCGCTACCCATTAATCCGCAACCCACCAATCCACTACCCACTAATCCACTACCCACTAATCCAAAACCCATTAATCCGCAACCCACTAATCCACAATTCACTAATCCACAACCTACTAATCCGCAACCCACTAATCCACAATTCACTAATCCACAACCCACTAATCCGAAACCCACTAATCCTCAACCCACTAATCCACAATCCACTAATCCGCAACCCACTAATCCACAATCCACTAATCCGCAACTCACTAATCCGCAACCCACTAATCCTCAACCCACTAATCCACAACCCACTAATCCTTAAACCACTAATCCGCAACCCACTAATCCGCAACCCACAAACCCTAAACCACTAATCCGCAACCCACTAATCCGCAACCCACTAATCCGCAACCCACTAATCCGCAACCCACTAATCCGAAGCCCCAGCAATCTGCAACCCAGCAACTGCTCAATCCCTCAGGTTGTGGCGGTATGCATAGCCATCAACTCGGCCCTGGGCCTGCCGTGGTTCGTAGCCGCCACTGTGCTGTCAATCAATCACGTGCTCAGCCTGCGCGAGGAGAGTGAGTGCACCGCGCCAGGCGAAAGGCCCGTGCTGCTCGGCTGCCGGGAGAACCGAGTGACCGGCTTGCTGGTGTTCCTGTGCATCGGCCTGTCGGTGTTCATGTCGCCGCTGCTGCGCCACATCCCCATGCCAGTGCTGTACGGAGTGTTCCTGTTCATGGGCGTCGCCTCGCTTAACGGCATGCAGCTGTTCGACCGGTTCCTGCTGCTGCTGCAGCCGAGAAAGAACCAGCCCGATATGGCATGCCTGCGGTGAGTGACTGGGTTGGAGTGACTGGGTTGGAGTGATTGGGTTGGAGTGACTTGGTTGGAGTGACTAGGTTGGAGTGACTGGGTTGGAGTGACTAGGTTGGAGTGACTAAGTTGGAGTGACTAGGTTGGAGTGACTAGGTTGGAGTGACTGGGTTGGAGTGACCGGGTTGGAGTGATTAGGTTGGATGAGGATGAGAGTAGTATCTAACTGACTGTGGCTTATCGGGACTGACTATCTGAGAGTGACTTATTGAGAGTGACTATCTGACAGAGAATTATTGAGAGTGACTATCTGAGAGTGACTTATTGAGAGTGACTATCTGACAGAGAATTATTGAGAGTGACTATCTGAGAGTGACTTCACCCCGGCCGGCCCTCAGAGAGGTGAAGCTGTGGCGAGTGCACCTGTTCACCGGCATCCAGCTGGGCTGCTTCGCTCTGCTGTGGGTCGTCAAGAAGATCTCCCTGATCAGCATCGCCTTCCCACTGATGGTGCTGTCACTGTGCTTCGCCCGCAAGCTGCTGGACTACGTGTTCACCAGGAATGAGCTCCGCCTGCTGGACGACCTGCTGCCCGAGCAGAAATTGGAGGAGACCATCCGACTGCGTCGACGCAGCCGCATGTCCACGGCCGTGGACCTCGAAGAGCTCGCCCAGGCTGAAGACGACGAGCAAGAGAAAGCCGTTTAATAAATATGGAATGATGATTCCCCCCTGAGATATCAGAGTGGAATGCACTGTGAACTGCAGGATGTAGGACTGTTATTTATAAACAATTTTAGCATTGTAAAAAAATACTTCACCATTTGATTTTCTCAATTGCACCAACTAAAAAATGCACAATGATTATATAGGCTGATTATCTCGATGCAGTAACTAACGTTAAAATCATTTATCCTGACTGAGATTATACTGGCTGTGATTATCTTGACTGTGATTATCCTGACTGTGATTATCCTGGCTGTGATTATCCTGACTGAGATTATCCTGACTGAGATGATCCTTACTGAGATTATCCTGACTGAGATTATCCTGACTGAGATTATCCTGACTGAGATTATACTGGCTGTGATTATCTTGACTGTGATTATCCTGACTGTGATTATCCTGGCTGTGATTATCCTGACTGAGATTATCCTGACTGAGATTATCCTGACTGAGATTATCCTGACTGAGATTATCCTGACTGAGATTATCCTGACTGAGAATATCCTGGCTGTGATTATCCTGACTGAGATTATCCTGACTGAGATTATCCTGACTGAGATTATACTGGCTGTGATTATCTTGACTGTGATTATCCTGACTGTGATTATCCTGACTGTGATTATCTTGACTGTGATTATCTTGACTGTGATTATCTTGACTGTGATTATATTCAGTTAAAATTAAAACATCTCACCATGTAAGTACAGGTATATAAGGCCAAAAGGCTTGAAAATTAACTTTGTATTTTATTTTATTGGATCAGAAGTGTGTCATATTATGCTCCTATTTATAATTCATAGGATGTATTCCTCTTTTCAGTTACTTCCCTCATATTTTTATCCCGAAAAAAGTGCTTGGCTGGGCCTTAGTTACTTAATACACTCCACGGTTAGGCTGGGCACTGATATTGGGGAAAAAATTGCCACAAGATGGCACCTATGTACCATTAAACTAACTGCCTTTCTGTAGTTCAGAAAGCCCACTCATTAAAATTCATGTGCCTATCTTTGTGTACAATCTGTGTACAATTGCTCTCATTAATTGCTCTCGTTAATAAGACAAGCAGAAATTTTTAGCAAGTGACAGACTTAATGTATACTTGTACAAAAAAGAGTACAAGATTACAAGAAGTTTATTTAGGTTAATGTTTGTGTAGTATTATTGCTTGTTTTACTTGTTAACTAGCTTGTAAGTTAGTAAGTTAAATAATTTTACGATTTCTAACATTACAAATTGTTTACATTTAAATACTCAGAAACAGCATGGGTTTTATAGAAAAATTTCGAAATAACTATATTCTTTTTGTGTAGCAAGTTCCTCAAATATTAACCAGAACTACATGCATTTCTGCAATAATATTGCAAGGTACGCTCGTATTAGCATATAAAGTAGCAAAAGTATGAAAGCTTTCTACAGTACGGGAGCTTGCAAAAATTTTAGTATTTTAAATTTATAGGGTCCTTTGAATACTACTTTACTGTAAGACTAACAACCACTGCCATTTCTTTTACCAGTAAAGCAGAAAACCGAGTTACCGGGATTAAATGTGGTGGCTGTTGTAAGCAACCACGGCGCGCAAAAGATTTTGGCCAAACTCAGCATGGTGCGCTGGCAGGCTGTACCGTGACCACGTTTTGGCAAAATCAGAGTGAACACTCTCCACTGCTTGCTCGCTGCAGCTGCCAAGCGCTTGCCCTGTCCGCCGGCAGAACTCTCCAACATGGCAAAAGACAACGTGAACTTTTGGGGTGACAGGTAAGCTTAAGCTCATGTAGGCCAGTCGAAAATTCTCAATTGCCTCTTCAAAGTCTGCCGCCAATTCGGTTCCAAAGGCGCTGCTGACCAGCCGATCGAACGCCATCAGACACGCCCCGTACGGCTGTAATGGTGGAGGCAGATCAGCGTGAAGCTGCGGTGATTTGCGGAGCAGCTGGCGGCAGGCGTTTCCTTCCATCATGCCACCTCTGTAATCAGCTCGAATAATGCCATGCTGATGAGCCCACTCGAACGCGCGATTCGCACCCCAAGCTTCGTTGAGCTTGTCCAGCAGTCGGTTGCTGACTCCAAGGAGCAGGTGCAGCTCAGGTGGCGGCAGAAGCATCAAAACTTCTTTGTCATCATCGCCTGGTAGCAGTGGCATGTTGACACAGTTTTTAAAGTTCTTTGCCTTTGCACGAACTTGGCCAGCTGCTTGAAACTGCTGAGCAAACTGCCGAATTCTCCCAAGAGTTCTTGGCACACCATTTTCTGTAAGAGGAGCCAGAGCTTCGCAATAGGGGCACGGATGTGTACAGGAATGAGGTTGCAGTCCGCAGATGATGTTTGCAACTTTCATATCTGCAGTGACTGGGATTTGAAGTTCGTTGACAGCGATCGCCTCTAGCAGAGCCTGAATATTTCCGTAAGTCTCAGGAACGTCGTTGACGATCGCAAGCAACAGGATCTTCTTGACACCCGTGTCACAGAATTTCCTGCTGTTGGCTCCTCGAGTTCCGATTTCGGGTTTTGCGTTAGAGCCAATTATCGAAACGCAAACTTTAAAAAATCCGCCGCCACCATCGAGACCCAGCAGACAGTGAAAATCATTGAAACTGCGTTGCTGAGCAACATGTGCAATGAGTTTGACCGAGTCGTTGCAGACAACAGTCGGGCGGCAAATAGTGTCGGCTGTTGCGGCAGTCGAGGTCAGCTCCGAGAACTGGAGATTCTGGATGTCGAAGTAATCCTCTAATGCTCGATTTTGCTGTACCAAAATTTTCTTCAAGTTTGACTCGACTGCACGAGATGAGCTCGCGCCAGCACGAAGCACTTGAGCAGCCTGTAGCACTTGATTGTTGCTCAGATTCAGAGTTGTTTTCAAGTGCATCATAGTGTCCGTCCTCGTTGGAGGAAAGCTCGCACTGCTGTTTTGAGCAACATGCACAGCAACTCGAATCGGATGGCCGCCTCGATGTCTGGCCAGAGTGATCGAATTCGAATCCGCCGTCGACCCACCCGTCTTTTCGGCAATGCAGTTGCTGGCCAGCATCTCCCTTGTCCTTGGGCTGACTGTTTGCTCAATGTTAGTCACCTTAGCTGTCGAGTTGCATTTGTGCTGTTTGCCACGCCCAACTGGAGAATGACAGTATGAGCAGGAAAGCACAGCCGTTGCTCCTTCAGCTGGTGCTGGGGATCTTTCGCGTGGTCGACCAGGTGGGGCTCGAGCAGGACCTGTTGTGTAAGGCGTCTTTGGATCGCTGCCTTTGTGGTGATTGCCACGAGCCATTTCGCACAGTTGGCAGTTGCAATCCGGTCTGCTTCTGGTGGCTGGAGGCAGACTCTTCATGTCGGCTATTATCTTCTCGTAATCTGGTCGCGGTGGCAGAGCACGAGGCGTCAGACTTCTTAGTGACGATAAAACGCGCCTGCAGCCCTGGCAAACTCCTTCAGGTAGAAAGTGCCGCACTGCCTCGTAGTCCTGGAACAAGTCGGCTGCCACGGATTCGAAATTAGAGCAAGAAGAAATCAGCGCAGAAGCTCGTCTCAAGCAGAGCAGGCACAAACTTTGCCTGTTCTCGTTATGAGTTTTTTTTGTCGTTGGCATTGTAGACAGTACAAGCTATGCAAACAACTCTTTCAGTTCAGGCACTCGCTTGTTTTAGATCAAATAGAACTAGATCAAACCTTTATAAGTAAATTGAGCAGTATGATAACCAAGTTAACGCACCTGGCAGAAATATTACAAAGCAATTATAGATAAGATACTACTGTGTTATTACTATTGATAAATTCCTCTTTATGACTGCAATTATAAGGCATAAGCTACCTGTGGTGCAGCGTTTTATTGCTCAAGCAGATATGGGGCAATATTTACTCCCAAAGTCCTTTGTGGTCTATTCATAATTATCATCTGATTAGCAAAAATTCTATTAGAGCAATAAAATATTTTGTTTTAAAGTGTACCGAAACATATAGTGCCATACACAGCAAAGATAGGCACATGAATTTTAATGAGTGGGCTTTCCAAACTACAGAAAGGCAGTAGTTTAATGGCACATAGGTGCCGTCTTGTGGCAGTTTTTTCCTCAATATCAGTGCCCAGCCTAACCGTGACTCTCAATCTGCCCCACTAAATGGCTATTAGAGCAAATCATTATTTTTTATTTCAAATTAAAAAGTCATTGGCACTAAAGAGGGCTTTTTTTGCTATTGGTAAATTCAATTTGTGTTTTATTCTTTTTCCACGGCTATTCACTGGCAATTATCATGATAACAACATTTAACACTTCGGGATAACAATAACAATATTAAGAATTTAACTGATAGACTATCCTCTCTCTCCTCTCCACTCTCTCCCCTCCCCTCTCTTCCCTCCCCTCTCTCCTCTCCCCTCTCTCCTCTCCCCTCTCTCCTCTCTCCTTTCCACTCTCTCCCCTCTCTCCTCTCCACTCTCTCCCCTCCCCTCTCTTCCCTCCCCTCTCTCCTCTCCCCTCTCTCCTCTCCCCTCTCTCCTCTCTCCTTTCCACTCTCTCCCCTCTCTCCTCTCCACTCTCTCCCCTCCCCTCTCTTCCCTCCCCTCTCTCCTCTCCCCTCTCTCCTCTCCCCTCTCTCCTCTCTCCTTTCCACTCTCTCCCCTCTCTCCTCTCCCCTCTCCCCTCTCTCCTCTCCCCTCTCTCCCCTCCCCTCTCTCCTCTCTCCTCTCTCCTCTCTCCTTTCCACTCTTTCCTCTCCTCTCTCTCCTCTCCACTCTCTCCCCTCCCCTCTCTTCCCTCCCTCTCTCCTCTCCCCTCTCTCCTCTCCCTCTCTCCCCTCTCCTCTCTCCTCTCCCCTCTCTCCTCTCCCCTCTCTCCCCTCCCCTCTCCCCTCTCTCCCTCCCCTCTCTCCTCTCTCCTCTCTCCTCTCCCCTCTCTCCTCTCCCCTCTCTCCCCTCCCCTCTCTCCTCTCCCCTCTCTCCCCTCCCCTCTCCCCTCTCTCCCCTCCCCTCTCTCCTCTCTCCTCTCTCCTCTCTCCTCTCTCCCCTCCCCTCTCTCCCCTCCCCTCTCTCCCCTCTCCTTTCCACTCTTTCCTCTCCCCTCTCTCCTCTCTCCTCTCTCCTCTCTCCCTCCCCTCTCTCCCCTCTCCTCTCTCTTCTCCCTCTCTCGTCTCTCCTCTCCCCTCTCTCCTCTCTCCTCTCCCCTCTCCCCTCCCCTCTCTCCCCTCTCCTTTCTCCTCTCCCCTCTCTCGTCTCTCCTCTCTCCCCTCTCCTCTCTCCTCTCCCCTCTCTCCTCTCTCCTCTCCCCTCTCTCCCCTCCCCTCTCTCCCCTCCCCTCTCTCCCCTCTCCTCTCTCCTCTCTCCTCTCTCCTCTCTCCTCTCTCCCCTCTCCTCTCTCCTCTCTCTTCTCTCCTCTCCCTTCTCTCCCCTCCCCTCTCTCTCCTCCCCTCTCTCCTCTCCCCTCTCCCCTCCCCTCTCTCTCCCCCTCTCTCCCTCCCCTCTCTCTCCTCCCCTCTCTCCCTCCCCTCTCTCCCCTCCCTCTCTCCCCTCTCCCCTCTCCTCTTGCTGGTGGGGTTAGACTGCCTCTCTCCTCTCCCTCTCTCCTCTCTCCTCTCCCCTCTCTCCCCTCCCCTCTCTCCCCTCCCCTCTCTCCCCTCTCCTTTCCACTCTTTCCTCTCCCCTCTCTCCTCTCTCCTCTCCCCTCTCTCCTCTCCCCTCTCTCCCCTCCCTCTCCCCTCTCTCCCTCCCCTCTCTCCTCTCTCCTCTCTCCTCTCCCCTCTCTCCTCTCCCTCTCTCCTCTCCCCTCTCTCCCCTCCCCTCTCCCTCTCTCCCCTCTCCCTCTCTCCTCTCTCCTCTCTCCTCTCTCCTCTCTCCCCTCCCCTCTCTCCCCTCCCCTCTCTCCCCTCTCCTTTCCACTCTTTCCTCTCCCCTCTCTCCTCTCTCCTCTCTCCTCTCTCCCTCCCTCTCTCCCCTCTCCTCTCTCTTCTCCCCTCTCTCGTCTCTCCTCTCCCCTCTCTCCTCTCTCCTCTCCCCTCTCTCCCCTCCCCTCTCTCCCCTCTCCTTTCTCCTCTCCCCTCTCTCGTCTCTCCTCTCTCCCCTCTCCTCTCTCCTCTCCCCTCTCTCCTCTCTCCTCTCCCCTCTCTCCCCTCCCCTCTCTCCCCTCCCCTCTCTCCCCTCTCCTCTCTCCTCTCTCCTCTCTCCTCTCTCCTCTCTCCCCTCTCCTCTCTCCTCTCTCTTCTCTCCTCTCCCTTTCTCCCCTCCCCTCTCTCTCCTCCCCTCTCTCCTCTCCCTCTCTCCCCTCCCCTCTCTCTCCTCCCCTCTCTCCCTCCCCTCTCTCTCCTCCCTCTCTCCCTCCCCTCTCTCCCTCCCCTCTCTCCCCTCTCCCCTCTCCTCTTGCTGGTGGGGTTAGACTGCCTCTCTCCTCTCCCCTCTCTCCTCTCTCCTCTCCCCTCTCTCCCTCCCCTCTCTCCCCTCCCCTCTCTCCCCTCTCCTTTCCACTCTTTCCTCTCCCCTCTCTCCTCTCTCCTCTCTCCTCTCTCCTCTCTCCCCTCCCCTCTCTCCCCTCTCCTCTCTCTTCTCCCCTCTCTCGTCTCTCCTCTCTCCCCTCCCCTCTCTCCCCTCCCCTCTCTCCCCTCTCCTTTCTCCTCTCCCCTCTCTCGTCTCTCCTCTCTCCCTTCTCCTCTCTCCTCTCCCCTCTCTCCCCTCCCCTCTCTCTCCTCCCCTCTCTCCCCTCCCCTCTCTCCCCTCTCCTCTCTCCTCTCCCCTCTCTCCTCTCTCCCCTCTCCTCTCTCCTCTCCCCTCTCTCCTCTCCCCTCTCTCCTCTCTCCTCTCTCCTCTCTCCTCTCTCCCCTCCCCTCTCTCCCCTCTCCTCTCTCTTCTCCCCTCTCTCGTCTCTCCTCTCTCCCCTCCCCTCTCTCCCCTCCCCTCTCTCCCCTCTCCTTTCTCCTCTCCCCTCTCTCGTCTCTCCTCTCTCCCTTCTCCTCTCTCCTCTCCCCTCTCTCCCCTCCCCTCTCTCTCCTCCCCTCTCTCCCCTCCCCTCTCTCCCTCCCCTCTCTCCCCTCTCCCCTCTCCTCTTGCTGGTGGGGTTAGACTGCCTCTCTCCTCTCCCCTCTCTCCTCTATATTCTATCCTCTCTACTCTCTCCTCTTTCTGGCGGGATTAGGCTGCCTCTCTCCTCTCTCCTTTTCCTTCTCTCCTTTCTCCACTTCCCCTCCACCCAGGCACCCAATCTGGCTGCAAGAGCAATAAGAGCTGATTGCCAGACAACTAGGCAATTGTCTGGCTACGCCCCCTGTGAACAGAATCGAGCCTGTCAAACGCGGAACACCTTGGCAATATCCGGGTGCACAGATTGTTCAGCAAACACCAGCACCTCGAAGCCGCTGCTGCACTGGTATCCGGTCAGCTGTTTGCTAACAAACTGAGCAGTGCCTCTGTGCGGTGCGAACTCCCCAGCTAGCGGATGGCCGTTCAAGATGGTCCTGGCGGTGTACAGCGGCCTGTCGGACTCGCAGCCGCTGATCAGCGCGTTTGGCGGAGCCTCGGAGCAGCCGCGCCACGGCTGCCAGCGCACCGGCTGGCCAAGGAAACTGCCGATTGAAGTGCGGCGTAGAATCTGCTGGGGGGGCAACAAAAGTACAATGGCTACTTTAGAATTCATATTGCCTTCGAGGGTGTCGGCCCCTGGAATTTCTACAGGTTTCTCTCTACAGGTGTCTCTACAGGTGTCTCTAAAGGTGTCTCTACAGGTGTCTTAACAGGTATCTTTACAGGTGACTCTACAGGTGTCTCTACAAGTGTCTATACAGGTGTCTATACAGGTGTCTTGACAGGTATCTTTACAGGTGACTCTACAGGTGTCTCTACAAGTGTCTATACAGGTGTCTATACAGGTGTCTATACAGGTGTCTTGACAGGTATCTTTACAGGTGACTCTACAGGTGTCTCTACAAGTGTCTATACAGGTGTTTATACAGGTGTCTTAACGGGTATCTCTACAGGTGTCTATAAAAAGTGTCTTAAAGGGTAGCTCTTCAGGTGTCTCTACAGGTGTCTTTCCATGTGCACAGATGTCTTACGAAGTTTCTCGCCCCTGTGTGTCCCCAGTCCCAAGTGCCTCATCCAGGTGCTAAAGGCGTTTGTGTCACCCATGAATAGTTGTTTGTCTCGAACTTAGACTTAAAAGTAAGAAAAGTACATTAAAATCAGCGCATAACAACTCGCCTCGTAACTGTCTTTTAGTATTCTGCCTTCTGTTCCCATTAGCAGCATTGGAGGCACACTAAAACGCTTTAAATCCTTGCGATCCACGAGCTCCCTCAGCAGGTCGCCTCTGTCGTGGAACACTGTGCCGATGCGCCAGTCATTGCCCACTTGGGTCCGGCCGACATAAACCCCTCTGAGTTAGTTGAGTAAAGCAGGGTTTAGCATTGGAGTTAGGGCTAAGGCTAGGGCTATGGTTAGGGCTAAGGTTAGGGCCAGTACTAGGGCTATGGTTTGGGTTAGGGTTAGGCCTTGGGCTGGGGTTATGATTAGGGCTATGACCAGGGTTAGGATTAGGCCTAGGGCTAGGGCTAGGGCTATGGTTAGGGTTAAAGCTATGGTTAGGGCTAGGGCTAGGGCTATGGCTAGGGCTAGGGCTAGGGCTAGGGTTAGGGTTAGAACTAGGGCTGAGGTAGGGCCAGGGCTGGATTCAAAATATTGGTTTTTTCTGGAGCCTCAGAGAACATATTTCGTGCCTCAGAGAACATATTTCGTGCCTCAGAGAACATATTTCGTGCCTCAGAGAACATATTTCGTGCCTCAGAGAACATATTTCGTGCCTCAGAGAACATATTTCGTGCCTCAGAGAACATATTTCGTGCCTCAGAGAACATATTTCGTGCCTCAGAGAACATATTTCGTGCCTCAGAGAACATATTTCGTGCCTCAGAGAACATATTTCGTGCCTCAGAGAACATATTTCGTGCCTCAGAGAACATATTTCGTGCCTCAGAGAACATATTTCGTGCCTCGGAGAACATATTTCGTGCCTCAGAGAACATATTTCGTGCCTCAGAGAGCATATTTCGTGCCTCAGAGAACATATTTCGTGCCTCAGAGAACATATTTCGTGCCTCAGAGAACATATTTCGTGCCTCAGAGAACATATTTCGTGCCTCGGAGAACATATTTCGTGCCTCGGAGAACATATTTCGTGCCTCGGAGAACATATTTCGTGCCTCGGAGAACATATTTCGTGCCTCGGAGAACATATTTCGTGCCTCGGAGAACATATTTCGTGCCTCGGAGAACATATTTCGTGCCTCAGAGAACATATTTCGTGCCTCGGAGAACATATTTCGTGCCTCGGAGAACATATTTCGTGCCTCAGAGAACATATTTCGTGCCTCGGAGAACATATTTCGTGCCTCAGAGAACATATTTCGTGCCTCAGAGAACATATTTCGTGCCTCGGAGAACATATTTCGTGCCTCGGAGAACATATTTCGTGCCTCAGAGAACATATTTCGTGCCTCGGAGAACATATTTCGTGCCTCAGAGAACATATTCTTACAGTTTTCTTAAAGTTTTATAATAAAGTTAGTTTGAAAAGAAATTTAAAAAATTGTAGTCGTAACAGATACAACCGGGCCAGTTCTCACCTGACAAAGTGCTCAAATTTCCACCTGGTGTCGAAAGTGGCAAACTCCGCGGACTCCAACTTGGTCTGGTGCTGCGTTGTCACGGGCCAGTCGCTGCCATCAAACAGCGGCATGAAGGCCTCACAGCGGAATGCAGCTATCAGCTCTTGGGCGTCGAAATCGTTTTTTAGCCAGCTGATGGACAGCTCGACGCCACGGCCAGCCGGCTCGAAAACGGCGCTCATCTCTTTGCCAACCTTCGTCTTTTGATTGTCTCTGAAGAACTTATTGAGAAACTATATCAGAATTCAATTCAAGAACATATTGCGTCTAGATTTCACAGGCCACATCGCGGGCCGAAATGAGGATATGTGAGGCTAGTCTATGGCCAAACTTTTGCCAGAACGATTGAGTATAAAATATGTACTCGTAATTAACGTATACTTAAAATTTGTAACAAATAACCATTAAATGTAATTGTCACATATATTGCTAGCAAAATTCATTGTCCGTTACAGGTTCACATCTTGCTTCCATTCACCGCTTGCCTCTTTTACAAGAAGAAGCTAATTTTAGCTCCATCCTTCTCCAGAGTAGCTATTGGGTTGCGCGACGGGCCAGGCTCATTGTACTCCGTCTGGCGGTGCTCCATTGCACCTTCGACATCTTCGACTCTGAGTGCAATGCTTCCGTGAGACTGCGAGAAACCTGGATCTTTCTCTTCTCAGAGATGCGCTTGGTGTATCAATTGACGGATTCATCGTGGCGATGACCTACAAAAAATCGGTTTCTTTAGAGTGATGCTATAACCTATAACTTAGCACACTACAAAAACAACACTGACCTGTTACAGCCTTGATTTCATCCATAGAGTGTCAAGTCTGGAGATATCTCCAGTCGCAATTCTTGACAGATTGATCATTTGTCTCTAGCTCGGCAGGTTGACAAAAAACGAAGTTTAATTCAGAATGAAAAGAATTCTGATATCCACTACTTAACTGTAGTCAGACTCTGGTTGATTTTATCTATGGTTAAAATGTCTGTCGGGCAGAAACAACGATTCGGCCCGGGATTATAGTCTATGGTAAAGATGGTATATCGAAAACTGCATACTTTGCTTAGCCCTGCATCTATAGGAGCGGGCCGAAATGAAGTGATGCGGCCCGCGAAGTATGACACAATAGGAATATGTCTATGCTTCCTAGGGCCGAAACAGCACAAATACGAGGGCTGCTCAACCAATAACCTTCGCCAATTGTCTATGGCCAAAACTGACTATGGAAAGTGCATGCATTG
This sequence comes from Macrostomum lignano, assembly GCA_002269645.1. Taxonomy (NCBI): domain Eukaryota; kingdom Metazoa; phylum Platyhelminthes; family Macrostomidae; genus Macrostomum; species Macrostomum lignano. Next base: position 36,257 of record NIVC01001830.1, on the reverse strand, counting down.
AATTGAAGACATCGAGCAGTTGAATTTAGAATTTTAACCAAGGTCAAGGACTATTTGAAGTATTTAGTTGTACCCACAGATATTGGTTTTGTCAGCCTAACTGAGAATAAAGCCATCCAAAGTGAGAATCCTGCCTACGCTGACTGCGAAGGGCCTGGCTGCGTGCAGCCTTAGTCTATGGGCCATAGACTATAAAGGACAAGCAAAGTGATAAAAAGCCATCCAATGTGAGAATCGATTGGTCTATGCGTCGTATTCTTTTATTTTTATACCTTCTGAGCCATATGACTAGCCAATAGCTTGAACGGAATAACGGAAACAGGAACACACTGGATGATACAGTACAGTAAAGTAAAGAGTTAAAATCCTAGACTCATATGGCTCATAGACTAGGCTGGACGCAGCCAGGCCCTTCGTATTCAGCGTAGGCAGGATTCTCACATTGGATGGCTTTTTATCACTTTGCTTGTCCTTTATAGTCTATGGCCCATAGACTAAGGCTGCACGCAGCCAGGCCCTTTACAGTCAGCGTAGGCAGGATTCTCACTTTGGATGGCTTTATTCTCAGTTAGGCTGACAAAACCAATACTAGAATAACTAGATGGGCCACTCAGCACATTTGCGTGTAAGCTACTTTCAGTTCAGTAGTAAGTAGTAAGCATTTTAATATATTATTTAAGCCAAGGCCCATTTATAGGTTCTTACCCCCAGCTTAAACCCTCCTCCAACCGCGCCTTTCCACACTACCCCCGCCCCACCCCAATTTTTATTGCCTTTCTCGGAATTCCAGCCTAAAGCTGCCATGTACATTTCAGTGGACTGGCTAATGTACATTACTGCTGAGCAACTGCAACTAAATTGTCAGATGTTTTCACATGCCAAGCAGCGAGGCAGGAAGCGCGCAGTGAGTGAGCAAACCAGTCTGCACTCTTTGGCAACCGAGATGACATCCACGCTTAACTCCGCAATTCTCTGCAGTTACCATGGAAGGCCAATCCTGTGGATTGAGTTCATCTGGTGGACTCTGCAGCTTCATTTGCACGGCGGGCATGACTTGTCTGAATTTGATTGCTTTATGTCTAATTCAGTGCTCTGTCTGTGCCTTGGCCACAGACCATAGACGGTGTTTTGACCATAGACTAATGTAGAAGCATTGACTGAATGTGATTTTACCATGGACTTCTCTGGATGCTAAGCTAGCATGGACTTCTCTGGATGCTAAGCTAGCATGGACTTCTCTGGATGCTAAGCTAGCATGGAATTCTCTAGCTGGATGCTAAGCTACCATGGAATTCTCTAGCTGGATGCTAAGCTACCATGGAATTCTCTAGCTGGATGCTAAGCTAGCATGGACTTCTCTAGCTGGATGCTAAGCTACCATGGACTTCTCTAGCTGGATGCTAAGCTACCATGGAATTCTCTAGCTGGATGCTAAGCTACCATGGACTTCTCTAGCTGGATGCTAAGCTACCATGGAATTCTCTAGCTGGATGCTAAGCTACCATGGACTTCTCTGGATGCTAAGCTAGCATGGACTTCTCTAGCTGGATGCTAAGCTACCATGGACTTCTCTAGCTGGATGCTAAGCTAGCATGGACTTCTCTAGCTGGATGCTAAGCTACCATGGACTTCTCTAGCTGGATGCTAAGCTACCATGGACTTCTCGAGCTGGATGCTAAGCTACCATGGACTTCTCTAGCTGGATGCTAAGCTACCATGGACTTCTCGAGCTGGATGCTAAGCTACCATGGACTTCTCTAGCTGGATGCTAAGCTACCATGGAATTCTCTAGCTGGATGCTAAGCTACCATGGACTTCTCTGGATGCTAAGCTAGCATGGAATTCTCTAGCTGGATGCTAAGCTACCATGGACTTCTCTGGATGCTAAGCTAGCATGGAATTCTCTAGCTGGATGCTAAGCTACCATGGACTTCTCTGGATGCTAAGCTACCATGGACTTCTCTAGCTGGATGCTAAGCTACCATGGACTTCTCTAGCTGGATGCTAAGCTACCATGGACTTCTCTAGCTGGATGCTAAGCTACCATGGACTTCTCTAGCTGGATGCTAAGCTACCATGGACTTCTCTGGATGCTAAGCTAGCATGGACTTCTCTAGCTGGATGCTAAGCTACCATGGACTTCTCTAGCTGGATGCTAAGCTACCATGGACTTCTCTGGATGCTAAGCTAGCATGGACTTCTCTAGCTGGATGCTAAGCTACCATGGACTTCTCTAGCTGGATGCTAAGCTACCATGGACTTCTCTAGCTGGATGCTAAGCTAGCATGGACTTCTCTAGCTGGATGCTAAGCTACCATGGACTTCTCTAGCTGGATGCTAAGCTACCATGGACTTCTCTGGATGCTAAGCTACCATGGACTTCTCGAGCTGGATGCTAAGCTACCATGGACTTCTCTAGCTGGATGCTAAGCTACCATGGAATTCTCTAGCTGGATGCTAAGCTACCATGGACTTCTCTAGCTGGATGCTAAGCTACCGTGGACTTCTCTAGCTGGATGCTAAGCTAGCATGGACTTCTCTAGCTGGATGCTAAGCTACCATGGACTTCTCTAGCTGGATGCTAAGCTACCATGGACTTCTCTAGCTGGATGCTAAGCTACCATGGACTTCTCTAGCTGGATGCTAAGCTACCATGGACTTCTCTGGATGCTAAGCGTAAGCGACTATGGACTTCTCTAGATGCTAAGCGACCATGGACTTCTCTGGATGCTAATACCATGGTTATCTCTAGATGCTAAGCTACGAGTACCTCTCGATGTCTTTAATATAACTTCATCACTCTATGGTTCATCACTCTACGAGAAACTAAAATCGTATTTTACTACTCAATAGTAGTCTAACTATGTTTTAGGGTCAACAAAGATTAATTTGTTTTTTAAAAAGTAAAAGACATTTTTTGAAGTTTTCAATGTTCCTGGAAGCGAACAATTTTTTTTCATTTCCAGCCCATACAGGATAAAACAGCACCTAATTTTTAGTCTCGGCACAATGTCAAATATCCGAGCTTCAGTAAATTAACCCTAGCAAACTCGTTGATTAGACGAATCAAAGCGTGAGAACCTGAGATCGCTGATCCCTCCTAATCAGCACAGAAGCGTAGAAGGTACGAGTATAAGATTACCCTCTCTCTCTTGCCTCAGAAACAATGGCAAATAATTGCTGCAATTAAATGCCCGTGTCTTGTCCTTATCTGCCATTGCACCGGCACTTAACTAAACCAATGCAGAGGCCTGAAGAACATTATTGATAAGATCAAAGAATTAGTAAAGAAGCGAGCGACTGCACCTGTGACTTAATTGTGGAAGCAAAATGCTGACAAAATAATTGATAGATTTTTTAAGTCACCTGTATGTAGTACAGGCTGAGACAGACGGACAGATAGACAGACAGACAGACAGACAGACAGACAGACAGACAGACAGACAGACAGACAGACAGACAGACAGACAGACACACAGACAGACAGACAGACAGACAGACAGACAGACAGACAGACACAGACAGACACTAAGACAGACAGACAGACAGACAGACAGACAGACAGACAGACAGACAGACAGACAGACAGACAGACAGACAGACAGACAGACAGACACTAAGACACAGACAGACACTAAGACACAGACAGACACTAAGACACAGACAGACACTAAGACACTAAGACAGACAGACAGACAGACAGACAGACAGACAGACAGACAGACAGACAGACAGACAGACAGACAGACAGACAGACAGACACACAGACAGACAGACACTAAGACAGACAGACAGGCAGACAGACACTAAGACAGACAGAGAGACAGACAGACAGACAGACAGACAGACAGACAGACAGACAGACAGACAGACAGGCAGACAGACACTAAGACAGACAGAGAGACAGACAGACAGACAGACAGACAGACAGACAGACAGACAGACAGACAGACAGACAGACAGACAGACAGACAGACAGACAGACAGACAGACAGACAGACAGACAGACAGACACAGGTTCAGAAGCAAACAGAGCCAGTTCAGTCTATCAGCTGCAGCACCGATGAGTCAGAGGCATATGCCATGCAGCTCAGACAAAATCCTTTATACCAAAGATATTCAAACTAGAAATCAGTCCCCCGAAAAACGCCAGAGCCCCATTTCAACCAACAAGTTGAGGAGAGGAGAAATTCCACCCAACTCTGAGGTTGGGGGCAAATAGTGTTAATAGCATTTGGGGGCTTAGCAATGGAGAACACGGAACGGAGGGGGGATGAGGAGCACCCCCCCCCCCCTATAGCACAGATAAGAGCCATGCGGACTCAATCAATTAGTCATGCCATTCGAGGTAAGGAATGGGAGATTACATTATACAGCAGGGGTTTGGGGAACTCTTTGAAGCACTTACTCAGCTTTGCGCTCAACGTGGTTTAGCGAACAAAGATTGAGACCAAGGGTAGGCCAAGGAGTCCCGGAACCAGAGCCTTGGATCGGAATTGCAGCTCTGCCATCCTTTACTGAAACTATTATTAACTCAGGAAGCGCCGGACAGGGGGGGCAGCTGCCCTCCTCTTGCCTGGAGATGGGGTGTGTGGCATGTGCCCCTCATACATAATGCTCAACTGCTGTACCGGGGCGCCCCCAAAAATAATAAAAATCACGATTTCTACTTTGGCGCTTTATTGGCGCTAAAATCTCACCCGTGGCGCTTTATTTAGCGCTAAAATCTCACCTTTGGCGCTTTCTTGGCGCTAAAATCTCACCTGTGGCGCTTTCTTGGCGCTAAAATCTCACCTGTGGCGCTTTCTTGGCGCTAAAATCCCACCTGTGGCGCTTTATTGGCGCTAAAATCTTACCTGTGGCGCTTTATTGGCGCTAAAATCTCACCTGTGACGCTTTATTAGCGCTAAAATCTCACCTGTGGCGCTTTATTTAGCGCTAAAATCTCACCTGTGGCGCTTTCTTGGCGCTAAAATCTCACCTGTGGCGCTTTATTAACGCTAAAATCTCACCTGTGGCGCTTTATTTAGCGCTAAAATCTCACCTGTGGCGCTTTCTTGGCGCTAAAATCTCACCTGTGGCGCTTTATTAACGCTAAAATCTCACCTGTGGCGCTTTATTTAGCGCTAAAATTTCACCTGTGGCGCTTTATTTAGCGCTAAAATCTCACCTGTGGCGCTTTCTTGGCGCTAAAATCTCACCTGTGACGCTTTATTGGCGCTAAAATCTCACCCGTGGCGCTAATATCTCACCTGTGGCGCTAGAATCTCACCTGTGGCGCTAATATCTCAACCTGTGGCGCTAAAATCTCACCTGTGACACTCAATTGGCGCTAAAATGTTTATGCATCTCGATCTCAGTTACTGGGGGGAATTTTGCCCACTGGGGAGATTCTCTTGTTCCACTGCCTGCGTCTGCTACAGTTTCCGATCTATAATAACTTTCAGTATCGAAAGAAACGAATTCTTATTTTCAAGGATCAATTTCGAAGGAATGCCTCTTTTTCTAAGGTCTCTTTGGCCGGGGGTTCGTAATTTTAGACCCCACTTCTCCACATTGTTGAAAAAAACGTTGCATCGAAATCTTCTACAGAAGGGGAGGGGACAAAGCCTCGGAACTTCAGTCCTGTTTAGGGGTTGTCAGCTTTAGTCACGTGGTCGGAAAATACTGATACACACATTTGACTAACCTGGCCTATATGAGTAATGAGGACAGGGCATAAAAAAAGGCAAACTTACTAATGCTTGCTTGCATAGGCCTCACCCCCGGGGTCTGGGGGTGGCTGTGCCATGAGTCACTCGCGTACAAGGACAGACAGTGACGCTGGTGGTGATTAGGTGGAGGAAACGGCTGGGTAAACCCTGGACCCGGGAGTCACAGGGGCCAAAACGGACAAAGAAGATTGGCTGACAAAGGCCTTGGATATTTTGCACACACAGAGAGGCAGCTCCCTACAAGCTCTATATAAACGAGAGCAGGAGTGGCATAAGAGTAAGACCCAGATTCTGAGACTCGATCTTCATCATCCTTGCTCATCCTTGCTGCTCAACTTTGCTCTGGTGAGTGAGTTTACCAATATTTTTATTAAAAAAAAAACAATTAACGCTAAAATTATCAAATACGGTAATTTTCTATTTGTTCTTCATCAAGTTAATGATCAATCTCCTAATCTAGGGTGGAGGCACCTGAGATGATCTGCATGGACTCAACCGAGCCTTGAGAAGAGGTGAAGTCCGATCCGATTCAATCCAGTGAAGAGCCATGATTCGATGCCTATGATATTGTTGTACATATTTTTTGTTATTAACTAAGACTTATTTTATTGCAATCAGTCTGTCAGTTGGATTAGCACAGGTAACACGCGGCCATGTTGAAATAGGCGCTGGTATCTGTACAAACTGCCAATCATTCTTCATATTTCTTATTTAATTAATATCCCCAATCAAATACGCTATTTGTACACATCTACCAGGTCGTTTTCTGTGATTCTCAGGTACAACTGTTCCACTAACCAACTTGACTGACTGTTGCTACGAGTACTAAATATAGTGTACTTTTTACTGTTACTAATATTTAAATACGCAAAAATCCAAATATTGATTTGAAAATCTTTTGATTTTGTTATTAATTATATAAAAAATTACAAGTTCAAACAATTCTTGTCCACAAATTTTGACGGACAATTCAACCTTTCAATTGAATGGTCTTTTTAGTCAATTGTTTTGAGATATTTTATTGATACACGCGAAACAGGCTACTTACATTGGTTAGTCAGTAGAATAGTTGGAAAATGCGACGTAAATATTATTAACAATGTATTCACGCAGAAAATAATTAAATTGAATAAGTGAAATTATATACATTCGAATTTTGAACTGCAAGAGAAGGATAGCGAACTTTGGTCATTTTAGTTTTTGTAAAACTAAGGGAAATGCCACAAAATAATTACTTTCATGCACCAAAGTGTTGGACGGAGTGCGGTATGGCACATGTGCGTGTAAATTACATCAATGTATAGCATCCAGCCACCACAGACCGTTAAAGTGGCATGGGATCGCCCACCAAGGACCATAGAGAGTAGCATGGGATAGTGGCCCTCCAAAGGACCATAAAGAGAGTGGCATGGGATATCGGCCCACCAAATGATCATAGGGAGTGGCGAGGGATAGCGGCCCACCAAAGGACCATAAAGAGAGTGGCATGGGATATCGGCCCGCCAAAGGATCATCATAGGGAGTGACATGGGATATCGGCCCACCAAAGGACCATAGAGAGTAGCATGGGATATCGGCCCACCAAAGGACCATAGAGAGTAGCATGAGATAGCGGCCTACCAAAGGACCATAGAGAGTAGCATGAGATATCGGCCCACCAAAGGACCATAAAGAGAGTGGCATGGGATATCGGCCCGCCAAAGGACCATAAAGAGAGTGGCATGGGATATCGGCCCACCAAAGGATCATCATAGGGAGTGGCATGGGATATCGGCCCGCCAAAGGACCATAAAGAGAGTGGCATGAGATAGCGGCCCACCAAAGGATCATAGGGAGTGGCATGGGATAGCGGCCCACCAAAGGACCATAGAGAGTGGCATGGGATAGCGGCCCACCAAAGGACCATAGAGAGTAGCATGGGATAGCGGCCCACCAAAGGACCATAAAGAGAGTGGCATGGGATATCGGCCCACCAAAGGACCATAGAGAGTAGCATGGGATAGCGGCCCACCAAAGGACCATAGAGTGGCATGGGATAGCGGCCCACCAAAGGACCATAGAGAGAGAGATAGTGGCATGGGATAGCGGCCCACCAAAGGACCATAGAGAGTAGCATGGGATAGCGGCCCACCAAAGGACCATAGAGTGGCATGGGATAGCGGCCCACCAAAGGACCATAGAGAGAGAGATAGTGGCATGGGATAGCGGCCCACCAAAGGACCATAGAGAGTAGCATGGGATAGCGGCGCACCAAAGGACCATAGAGTGGCATGGGATAGCGGCCCACCAAAGGACCATAGAGAGAGAGATAGTGGCATGGGATAGCGGCCCGCCAAAGCACCAGGTACCCAGTAATGGACAAAGACATGCTTAAATTACTCTAATCTAAAAATAATTGGTATGGCCCGCAGTATCCTACAAGTCCTACTGCAAGTAGAGCATTAAAAGCATTGTAGTACTACAGAAATTTAAATTTATTTTCCAGCAGCAGATTCCGGCGCATGTGAAGCCAGGCCCAGCCGTGCTTCAATCCTACGTAGCCTGTCAGTAACCGAGGACTCCAGGTAGCCCACAGACTCTGCCAGACACATGAGCTCAGCGGTCAGGGCGTCAACAAGACGGCGGTTGCTTTCTGCCTCCTCTGAGGCAGTGCGACGGGATGAGGCCAACTCAGCTGACAGGCGGCGATGGTCCGACTCCACCTGAGTGGGGATAGTATCAGATGGGGATAATTGAGAAATCCGATGGGGATAATTGAGAAATCCGATGGTGATAATTGAGAAATCCGATGGGGATAATTGAGAAATCCGATGGTGATAATTGAGAAACCCGATGGGAATAATTGAGAAACCCGATCGGAATAATTGAGAAACCCGATGGGAATAATTGAGAAATCCGATGGGAATAATTGAGAAATCCGATGGTGATAATTGAGAAATCCGATGGGGATAATTGAGAAATCAGATGGGATAAATGAGAAATCTCATGGGAGAATTAAGAAATCTCATGGGATAATTGAAAAATCTCATGGGAGAATTAAGAAATCTCATAGGAGAATTAAGAAATCTCATGGGAGAATTAAGAAATCTCATGGGATAATTGAGAAATCTCATGGGAGAATCAAGAAATCAGTTGCTCACAGATTTCAACCGCCGCAGCAGTTCCGCCTGCGACACAGATGACTCATCATCATCTCTGCATAAGTTGTTATGATTATTAGTTTGCACTGAGGCGTCACAGGTGCGAGTTCGAGCCGCATATGAAGTGGGATTCGATGCAGGCTGCCTGGGATTGGCGGTGACCTCAGCCCGAGCAGGCAGCATCATCACTGGCTGCTGCTTCCCCTCAGTGGTTGGCTGTCTCAGGTTTTTGCCAATCCCATCGCCGAAAACTGATCCACAGGTAGCCAGCGCTGTCTCGGTTCGTTCTAGCAGCTCGGCAAGCTGGGCGCTGTCGTTGACAGCAGCGCAGACAGGTGACAGCTCAGTCTCGTCGAATTTCTGCCTGTCGGTTTCTGCTGGGCGATGCTGTCGCTTCTTCTGCTGTTGCTGCAACTGCGGAGCTTTGATCCGAACTGCGCCGAAATTTCTAGGCGCAGCTCGTTCGTGTCGGTCGCGCAGTTCAGCCTGGGTGGCTCGATGAGCGTCCAGATCTGTGACTGTCCAGTCCCAGGGCTTGGCTGCCGCGGCTGGGGCCTTGGCTGCTACTGACTGCGGCTTGACTGGCTGAAGTGTCAGATTTATGCTCTTCACATACATACATGCGCAACCTCCAAAATTCGGTTGGCCATACGACATAGTTTTAACAAAAATGCGACGTAGTTTTTGGCCAAAAATGCGACTTACATGTAAAAAACCCTAAAGCAAAATTAACGCAATTTCGGGTAAACGGCAGGAGTAACTATGACTGTCTTATTAAGTCAAAATGCCTCGTCAGCTACTTAGTACTACTACTTAGGTATTTTTTCAGGTGGGCATAGTAGAAGGCATGAGGGGGCTTCTGGGACAAAATTTTTCACCTCCTCCATAATCCCATTAAATCCATCCATATTATCCCTGACAGAATCAGAAAAAAAGGGGGGTCGCACCTGCTCCAAAAACCTCCTCCATAATCCCATTAAATCCATCCATATTATCCCTGACAGAATCAGAAAAAAAGGGGGGTCGCACCTGCTCCAAAAACGTCCTCCATAATCCCATTAAATCCATCCATATTATCCCTGACAGAATCAGAAAAAAAGGGGGGTCGCACCTGCTCCAAAAACCTCCTCCATAATCCCATTAAATCCATCCATATTATCCCTGACAGAATCAGAAAAAAAGGGGGGTCGCACCTGCTCCAAAAACATCCTCCATAATCCCATTAAATCCATCCATATTATCCCTGACAGAATCAGAAAAAAAGGGGGTCGCACCTGCTCCAAAAACCTCCTCCATAATCCCATTAAATCCATCCATATTATCCCTGACAGAATCAGAAAAAAAGGGGGGTCACACTCGCTCACAAAACATCCTCCATAATCCCATTAAATCCATCCATATTATCCCTGACAGAATCAGAAAAAAAGGGGGGTCGCACCTGCTCCAAAAACGTCCTCCATAATCCCATTAAATCCATCCATATTATCCCTGACAGAATCAGAAAAAAAAGGGGTCACACTCGCTCACAAAACATCCTCCATAATCCCATTAAATCCATCCATATTATCCCTGACAGAATCAGAAAAAAAGGGGGGTCACACTCGCTCACAAAACATCCTCCATAATCCCATTAAATCCATCCATATTATCCCTGACAGAATCAGAAAAAAAGGGGGGTCGCACCTGCTCCAAAAACGTCCTCCATAATCCTATTAAATCCATCCATATTATCCCTGACAGAATCAGAAAAAAAGGGGGGTCGCACCTGCTCCAAAAACCTCCTCCATAATCCCATTAAATCCATCCATATTATCCCTGACAGAATCAGAAAAAAAGGGGGGTCGCACCTGCTCCAAAAACCTCCTCCATAATCCCATTAAATCCATCCATATTATCCCTGACAGAATCAGAAAAAAAGGGGGGTCGCACCTGCTCCAAAAACCTCCTCCATAATCCCATTAAATCCATCCATATTATCCCTGACAGAATCAGAAAAAAAGGGGGGTCGCACCTGCTCCAAAAACATCCTCCATAATCCTATTAAATCCATCCATATTATCCCTGACAGAATCAGAAAAAAAGGGGGGTCGCACCTGCTCCAAAAACCTCCTCCATAATCCCATTAAATCCATCCATATTATCCCTGACAGAATCAGAAAAAAAGGGGGGTCACACTCGCTCACAAAACGTCCTCCATAATCCCATTAAATCCATCCATATTATCCCTGACAGAATCAGAAAAAAAGGGGGGTCGCACCTGCTCCAAAAACCTCCTCCATAATCCCATTAAATCCATCCATATTATCCCTGACAGAATCAGAAAAAAAGGGGGGTCGCACCTGCTCCAAAAACATCCTCCATAATCCCATTAAATCCATCCATATTATCCCTGACAGAATCAGAAAAAAAGGGGGTCGCACCTGCTCCAAAAACCTCCTCCATAATCCCATTAAATCCATCCATATTATCCCTGACAGAATCAGAAAAAAAGGGGGGTCGCACCTGCTCCAAAAACCTCCTCCATAATCCCATTAAATCCATCCATATTATCCCTGACAGAATCAGAAAAAAGGGGGGTCGCACCTGCTCCAAAAACATCCTCCATAATCCCATTAAATCCATCCATATTATCCCTGACAGAATCAGAAAAAAAGGGGGGTCACACTCGCTCACAAAACATCCTCCATAATCCCATTAAATCCATCCATATTATCCCTGACAGAATCAGAAAAAAAGGGGGGTCGCACCTGCTCCAAAAACGTCCTCCATAATCCCATTAAATCCATCCATATTATCCCTGACAGAATCAGAAAAAAAGGGGGGTCACACTCGCTCACAAAACATCCTCCATAATCCCATTAAATCCATCCATATTATCCCTGACAGAATCAGAAAAAAAGGGGGGTCACACTCGCTCACAAAACATCCTCCATAATCCCATTAAATCCATCCATATTATCCCTGACAGAATCAGAAAAAAAGGGGGGTCGCACCTGCTCCAAAAACGTCCTCCATAATCCCATTAAATCCATCCATATTATCCCTGACAGAATCAGAAAAAAAGGGGGGTCACACTCGCTCACAAAACATCCTCCATAATCCCATTAAATCCATCCATATTATCCCTGACAGAATCAGAAAAAAAGGGGGGTCACACTCGCTCACAAAACATCCTCCATAATCCCATTAAATCCATCCATATTATCCCTGACAGAATCAGAAAAAAAGGGGGGTCGCACCTGCTCCAAAAACGTCCTCCATAATCCTATTAAATCCATCCATATTATCCCTGACAGAATCAGAAAAAAAGGGGGGTCGCACCTGCTCCAAAAACCTCCTCCATAATCCCATTAAATCCATCCATATTATCCCTGACAGAATCAGAAAAAAAGGGGGGTCGCACCTGCTCCAAAAACGTCCTCCATAATCCCATTAAATCCATCCATATTATCCCTGACAGAATCAGAAAAAAGGGGGGTCGCACTCGCTCCGAAAACGTCCTCCATAATCCACCTAAATCCATCCATATTATCCCCGACAGAATCAGAAAAAAAGGGGGGTCACACTCGCTCACAAAACATCCTCCATAATCCTATTAAATCCATCCATATTATCCCTGACAGAATCAGAGCATTATCCCTGACAGAATCAGAGCATAACAGTAGGACACCTGTTATGCTCACTGACACTGACATAATCCACTGACATCCACCCATAGCATCTTCGAAACAATCAGAAAACAATCTGCATTCTTCTCCCCACATTCAATTCGCAACATGAAACCAGATCCCTAAAACTTTAAACCCCCTAACCCAGGGTCCTTACCCTTTGAAAAAAAATTAAATTTTCTCTAAAAATGTTTCCAGTTGTCTCTCCAGGTTCTTATTACAAAGCGCACGAGCCTAATTACAAGAGTAAGTACCGATGCAAACTTGAATGCAGCGAGTACATGAGAAAATATTGGCCCGACGTTGATATCAATGTCCCTAATATTAATCTAGCTCTCCAAAGACACTGGTTTCATAAGTATGGAGTAACCTATGTAAAAGATTACGACAGCTACTATAACTTTGTAGAAATCATTAGACAATTGTGATTTCTTACATTCTTTCAATGATCAACGTCAATACAAACTCTTCCCCATTAAAATCAACGCCCATCCCATCTTCAGTCTCAAACTGTAGCACAATCTCGTGAATCTCTTTATTACTCAATACAACTCTTTTCACTGGATTTGGTTTCTCTACCACCATCTGTCCTCCAGCAACAGAGTTGGAGATGTTGTACAAAATATTCGTTCGCTTTCCCTTAAATACCCAATCAAGACTGAGATTGCTTCTGATTAGAATATTCAAACCCTTTACAATGTCTGCAATATTGGGTGCTAAGAACAAACCGCTTACACTTTCCCGGACCATTCTAACAGTCCCCGATGCTTGAGTGGCGGTCTGCGCCGCGGATTCTGCCTTATAAACTTTCTTCTCGAATCCTAGTTCCCTATACCAAGTGTCATCTTTAAACTCAACCTCCGCATTTTTGTGAACTTGCATGACCACTCTCATTACAGTGAGATCATAGGTTAGTTTGACAGGGAACAGTTTCTTCTCTGGCTTACTCGCATCAGGTGTCTCGAAATGGCCTCTTTTAGTAAAGACGTTTTCTAGAAAGTTATTGTAGGTATCCACACTTTGCGTGCTCACATGGAATACCACAGGGTCTGCTGCTGCACCTTTCCATTTGTAATAAAACTTATTATTTGCTGCCATCACATTGGGAACGTTTGACCAACCAGTGAAGTCGTTAAGATAGACATGGTAATTAGCGCCTGGATCCAGGCGAATCGCCTGCTCTAATTTTTCAACAAACATCCCGTTTGAGTCATTAATTCGCCCAGTTATTGTAATAGGAATGCTCTCCTTGGAGTGTGAAACAATGTTGTTTAGTCTTTCGGCTATAGCTTCCATTTTTTTTTTTCACCCACAAAAAAAATATTTAAACTTTACTGGATGAATTGTTGATCATGTTAAGCTTCACCTTCCTCTCAAATGCATAGATAATGTACAAGTCCACGGGTGTTGCGACAGTCCTCTCAATGTTAGTCACGATATTCACAGGGCTGTTATCAGTAGGCATTTGTCTGGCAGACACATCAGCGCCAAACATCGGATATAGAGTTCCATATTGAAGAGCAGTGATAGCAATTCCATTGTTCTCTTTCACAGCCAAGTCGACCAACTCGCTATAAAATTTGCTAATCTTGTTCTGACTGAAATCTCCATTTTGTGGCAGTGCAGGGTAAAGATTATCACTGATTTCATGCTGAATGGACCGCACGTCTCCATGCATGTAGCGTATAATGCTATTTGGGTTTCTCATATTAATAATGATATACCTTGGATTGCTGCATGATCCCTCTTTAATGCAGATGTTTGTTCTAGTTTCGTTTCGCTCATCTCGACACATGTAGGCCGTGTATGCAACATCAATGTCCTTCTCTATTGCCTTAAGATAATCAGCTTTTAGTGCAGTCTTTGGCTCAATGACTTCCAAATACAGCTCGATTCCGGTTAGCTTCACCTCCATCCTTGTGTGGTCCGCCCCAGTCCACAACACTCTACTGCGATCATCTCTAGTCATCTTAAAGGTGTAGCTAAAGTTACTAGTCAGTCGATTAAATGTATTACAGAATCCACTCATGAATCTCAATGGTACAAATACATCAACAGACCGATACAGCGGGTTCTTAGCAGCATCATCAGCACCTTGCAATGCATAGTTGTATCTCTTCTTCCTCTTTTTATAGCCACTGTCATTGATATCTCCTTCTTTTTCGTCTGCAATAAAACCCGCACCACTTCCCAATTGAATAAAATCAGGATTCTCGATCAAACAATGAGCGTCATAGACAATTCCAAAGTTGGCGATTCGCTCCAACTCAGTGCTCCCATTCGATACACTAAACTCCTTGAACATGTACGCCCAAAAGTTACTGATCAGAGCCACATCCGCATCATGCTTGTCAACGTTAGCACGAGCCGCATCCGCACCACCCTTTGTCTTGAATTGAAATGTCATATGGAAGCCGCTCTTAAGACTGTGCACACTAACCAAAGACGAACATCCATTGTATGTAAATGTCAGTGTTTGACCAGGACCAAGATTAGTTTCATTCTGATTTTCCTGACTGGGAACTCTTACCTGAGTCGCTTTGATTGTGCTATCATCACTCAAAATAGGCTTGTTAATCTTGTAGAAAACTGGTGTCAGTGGGTCGTTCATTTTTTTAACTAAAAATAAAATAAAATAAGAAATGAAGCGAAAAAGTACACAGCAGATATCTGAACTAGAAAAGCTGGCGCAGGCAGAAAAGAGAGTTACCAAGCTAATAAATAAGGAGCAACAATCCTACAATGAGTTTGTCCAAGCAGCCACAGAGTTTCATAAACCCGGGTATGGAGAAGCTAAGAAAAATATTGATCAGGTCAAAGAAACTATCGACGACATACAGGAAACCCAAGTGCAAAAGGTTTTGGGCAAAATTCCAGAAGCACCACAGATACAGCCGCAACCACAACAATCACAACCACAACAGCAACTAAAAGTGACAGATAACATTTTTGGACCAGTAGAGCGTGTAGAACATGATGGGAAATATGTATTTGGAATAAGTATGTGGAGAAGAAACATTTATAATGAACCAGTGGAATATTATATCGACATAAATAAGAAACATATTTCTGTTGTCAAAGGCTCGGAAACTAAGAGCATTCCTTTCACAGAAACCTTACTGAATTTTATGACCAAGAACCAAGAGAGAATCTCGGACAAACAGCTAAAGAACTACAGAGATCTAGTGATTTTTTCTCTTGCTAGAGATATAGAAATACTAAAGGTCCCAGAAGTTCTGAAACACATGTACGATGGCGGTGTCAACCTGACTAATTTCAAAAAGTACAAGCACTTTAAACAATGGTTTGGTTTGCCAGATCAGGGGAAGTCATTGATCAGATGAAATATCTAGAACAACAGCAACAGCAACCACAACAACAACAACGACCGCCACAACAGCAGCAACATTCCACAGAAGAACAAGTACTCAGTCATCTCGAGCAGTTAGACCCTTTGAAAGTAGCTGAATATAAGAAACAAAACCCAACAGACTGGCAACACTTAGAACAACACTCCCCAGATCGAATGAACAGAATCAAGCAAAGAGTTTTCACACCTCAACAGAGACAGGCACCACATGACAGTTCCATCTCTGAAAGTGAGCAGTCTTTTGCATCACCTCCCCAGCAGCCACAAGCCCAACCAACTCCACAACCTCAAGACCAACCGCCTTCAACTGGAAAAGGAATAGCTGAAATCTACAAGCGAGTAGCGGTTCTTCTAGGAGCAGCAAAGACCGGAATGAAAGATGAGAATAGAAAAGAGTTCGTTCACATCCTCAATAAAATGCTTGAGAGAAAATACATCGATAAGAGGGCGAGAGAGCTTCTGCTTTCACGGTTTAACAAAAAATAAATTTCTATTTAAAAAGATGCCAATTATTTTCGAAAAAGACATTGACAAATACTATGACAAAGAGGAACTTAATCTCATTAAACGCGGATCTGGACTTTTCCCTGCAGGCCACTATCCAAGAAAAGAACGCTCTGGGAATGGCCTTGCTGATTTGATCGCTCAGGGGGCTAAGATTTTTAAGGTCATTGGAGAGAACAAAGAGAACATCAAGAACGTTGCCGAAGCGGCTGGCAGTGTAGCCACAGCAGCCAAAAAGATAAAGGATACTGTAACACCTAAACAAGAGATTCAACCGCTGGCCCCGCTGGCCCCAAATCCAGACAGTGTGGACCCTGCAGTCTATGAGAAGATGAGAGCTAGCATTAAAAAAGGAAGTGGTTTCAAATTTGACTAAAGGTACTTTCCGAGGGTACAAGAAATGTAAAGGTACAAGACTAGTCCCAAAATGACACAATTAAGTACCAAAATGACACATTTAAGTCCCAAAATGACACATCTAAGTCCCAAAATGACACATCTAAGTCCCAAAATAACACATCCAAGTCCCAAAATGACACATCTAAGTCCCAAAATGACACATCTAAGTCCCGAAATGACACATCTACATTATTTATTATTTAAATTTTTTTCATCATAGAAAAAATGGACTTTTCAAACGACTTCAATCCTCACTGGACACGTAATCAGATTAAGTTTTCTCATCATGAGTCAATCCCGAGTCACTTCAGATGCATTGTTGTTGGTTCATCAGGTTCAGGTAAAACATTCAGAGTCTTTAACATGCTTCTTAGACCTGGCTTTATCGACTATGACACTCTGCACATCTACTCTCCCACACTGTATCAAGATGAGTATAGAATGCTGATTGCAGGGCTTCAAAACAAGCTGAACAAAGAGGACATTATTGCATGTTTTAATAACCAAATGAGCCTTCCCAGTAACCCTGAAATTGTAGCTGCCGAATATGCAAAGCACCTCAAAGACAATGAAAAATGGCAGAACATTAAAGTGTTCACCTATGGAGATCCACAGGCTGATCCAAAGACCAAACTTCTACCCCAACCAGATGAGCTAGAAAAGGGGAGAAAGCATTTGATCGTCTTTGATGATTGTATGACAGGCCCACAGAAGCAGATAGAAAACTATTTTACAAGAGGACGACATAACAATTGTAATGTAATTTACATTGCACAGAACTGGTTCGAGCTCCCGAACAAAACAATTCGTGGGAACTGCAATCTGATTCTCCTGTTTCCAACCATTCCACAGGACAGGTTAAAAAGATTTTACAATGAGGTCATTGCGCCTGCCTATTTCATAAATCCAACAAAAAACTCAAGCAGAAAGATTTCACAAGAGGAATTCGTTAATCTTTGCTATGACAAGTGGAATCAGCCTTACCAGTTTGTGATTATCAGCAAAGAAAAAAGAACTGTAATTTAAAATTTGCTATTAAAAGATGTCAATAAACTTTGCAGGTGAATCCATTTCTGGCAACAGCGCTCTTACATCAGCTCAAATATCCATACTTGACAGGCGATATATCAACAGCGACGAAAAGATCCCAGAGATCAAACTGAATAAAAACAGACTGAAAGCCCTGGAGCGCTCCATGCACCAGTTGCAAATAAACATGGAAGATCTCAGGCTTAAAGTAGCTAGGCAGAAGTTTGAAAGTGATAAGCTTTATGTGCCGTTGTTAAACGCAACTAATGAACTTAGGTCAGAAATAACTTCGGCAGTCTCGCAAATCAACGGTTTAAGAACAAATTTAGCATCGACAATTAATCTTCTGAGAAACTCCATTGATAGGCGGATGCGCATTCTTGAAGAAGGAGTTTTCACAAACACAGTTAAAGTGAGGAATTTAGAAGAGTTCATGAACCAGTCAACAGCATTGCATGATAGAATTAAAGAAAACGTCGCAACCAACACATGTAAAGTGAGGAATTTAGAAGAGTTCATGACTCAGTCAACAGCGTTGCATGATCAAATCAAAGTAAGAATTACTGCAATTAAAGTCTTTGTAGATTTAGTTTTTACCGAATGGCAGAAATCGGTGAGAAGAATCGGTCGTCTTGAACGCTTGCATAATCTCAAAAACATTGACGCTGAAGAGGCACCACAGACCACAAGGGAAACAAGTGATCCAACCGACTTGTTTGAGATCATGCGTAGAATGGAGCTCACAGATAATGAATAGGCAGATTCAGAGACCTGTTGCCGTCACTGCAGACGAAGCAATCAACCGTAAAACAAATCTAACCACCACCAACTAGTTGCCGATTATTTTTTTAAAAATTTCTTTAAAAAAATGGATGCTCAAAATTCTCTTTATGATCCGAATGCTCCCACAACACCTAGTGCACCTAGTGCACCCCAATATGAGCAACAAAAACTCTACCCCGTCATTACTTGTAACTCTCAACAGTTTCGACTGGTAGAGATTCAAAAAATGCGAGATGATCTTGAAAAAAATATTTTCCACAACACAAAGAAAATTAAACGCTATGAAAGCCACTGTAAATTTTTCGACTACAGCAATATGATTCTAGGATCTGTGTCTGTTCTATCTGGATCAGTAGTAGTATGTTATAAGGGGCTGCGCCACACTTATCGCTCGGGCGCATTACGCGCCAGCTCGCTGGATGACTCAGCCCCTTATAACATACTACTACTACCAGGTGGTCATGGATTCAAGTGTGTGTGTGTGATAAATATAAAAAAATATATAAATATACATATATCTGTGACTGAGGGTGTTGAGGGTGAGGGCATGTGGGGGGCATTGGCCTGTGGTATATTTCTCAGAAGACAGAATTTCCGGATTTTTTATACTTTTAAAAAGGGGGGGTGCCCTCGCCCTCATGCCCTCACTCATTTTGAAAATCACTAAAAATAACTGAAAAATGACTAAAAACAGGTGAAAATGGTCTGAAAACAGCGATTTTTTGTGATTTTCTATTTTTTTTTAAAAAGTGCAATTTTCACGATTCCAGCTCTAAAACCATGAGAAAGGTTGGATCCTCGGGTCAATTTAATGCAATTTCAGGTATATACAATATGAAAGTGTCATCCAATTCAACGATAGTAAATTTTATATATATAAAATGGCCTTCAGTAAACCATTATTTCTAGGAAATGCTTTAGATATTCAGTCAGCTATAACAAAACTACCACCCATCTTCGCCACTGGAAAATACCCAGGAGAACTTCATATTCCAGGGTATTCTTTTGCAGGTTACGTAGTGGCCTGAGTGAGGAAGTCAATGTCCTTGCTAGTCATCAAATAAGCACTTGTTAAAGTTTCTATAGTAAAAATGGAGCAAACAATTCGAGAAATTCTTCTGAAACCAATTGATGATAAGGTTGGGCATGATCAAATTCTTCATGATCTTTTCCAAGAAGAGTTAATAATTTCACACAAGATTAAAGTTATTCAAATGAGACTAGGCAGACTATATGAAATATTAGCAGAAAATTATTTTGGATTCGAGAAGGTAAAAAAGATTGACCTGGTTCACGTTGAGCGAAAGATTGCATTAGAGCTTAAATCTTCTGATAACACGGACAGTTCATCAAGTCGTGAAAGGAATTATCAGAAACTATTAGACTATAAAAATTCTTATCCCATCTATCAGTTGTATTATGTATGCATCAATAAAACTACAAAGGAACCTAAGAATATTTTACTAGACAATGGAATCGCCCTTATAACAGGAGAATTTGCATTGAAATTTCTTTATGGTGATCAATACAAAAACATTATAACCAACATTAAACAAGTGCTTAGTGATTGGCGACACCTTCAAATTGCGGGAACTCCGTCCGATTCTAGTACGTCAATAACAGCCTCAAGTACCACTTCAGTTGAGAAATCTTCTGAAGGAACACAGGTAATTCCTGTTCCCAATCGGACTTCGTCCGCGAACCTATGGTTCGATGGTAACAAGCTTGAGGACATGGTGGAAATCCGCAGCCAAGCTCCTAAGTCCGAACGAAGTTGACAAGGATATGGAGAAGGTTCAGAGACTTAATGGGGGTGGGGCTGAAGGATCTGGTCAATCCTGATGAAGCCTTAAGATAAAGTCCAGCCTCTTTCGAAAGATTGAGGAACAACTGCCGGGTACAAATTTAGACAAGAGACTCAATCCAATTACAGACCGGCCTCGGTATGACAGTCTACCAATTAACCCAATCGATTGGACTGCTTACTATCATGACAAAAACTATAGAGATGCTGAAAACACTTCTTCAAATCCAGAGGAAGCTCTAGCAAAGAAGCATATAGCTGATGAAAAAATGATAGCTGATTTAGATGCTATTCCAACCAGTGACTTGTCTGTGAAAGAGAGACTCATTCGAAATCTAGTAAAGCGTATTATCAAGGCTAAAGTTCGGTTTGGATTAGGCATTCATACTCACAACCCCAACAATTGTATTGACTGTCTAACAATTTATGGTAAGGGTCTTAGCTATGAAGATGCAGTAAAATTGCATAAAGAATATCGAAAGCCAAGAGTATTTAGAAAAATGATTCACTATGCAAAAGACACAATTTGGCATGCAGATATCATTATCCTACCGCCCGAAAGAGGTTACAAATATGCTCTAACTATCATAGATGGTTTTACACGTTACGCCTGGGCAGTTCCTTTGAAAACAAAGACGGGAGCGGAAGTTGCAGAAGCTTTCCAAAAAGTATTTAAGGAATCAGGAAGACGATCAGAGAGACTTTGTGTAGATGAAGGCAAGGAGTTTTATAATCAGCATATGTACAAGCTATACTCGTTTTCAAAAGACAACATTAGAAAGAAGGATGAAAGGGGTGAATATATTAACAAGATGTTTTCAATTTATGGCGAGTCCAAGAATGCAATGATTGAGAGGTTCAATCGTACTCTCACAAATAAACTCTGGTTTGAATTTGATCTACAGGGTAATCAGAAGTGGCTCCACACATTGCCAGCTATTGTTGAAAAATACAACAACACAATCCATTCTGAGATTCTGATAACTCCTTCAGAAGCATCTAAACATCCTGAGCGAGTACCAAAGCCAACTTTCGAGTATTCAAATGAGAAACCAAACTTCAAAGTAGGTGACAAAGTTCATATCTATAGATATAAGGAGCACTTTGAAAAGGGTCGAAGAGGATATTGGAAAATTTCAGAAGTGTTTAGGATAAAGAAAATAGTTTACTCCAATCCCATAACCTACATTATTGAGGATGAGAATGGAGAAGAAATCATTGGATCATTTTACAAATCCCAGCTTCTACCAGCAAATTTTTCAACTAAAAATGAGCGCCTATCGAACAAACTGCAAACGGGCGAAAGGTCAGATTGAAACGTCTGATTCACAACTACTAGCTGATAAAGAGGGTGAAGGAATTGGTGATATGATCAGTGGTGTCACAAACTTTTTATCAAATCATGGAAGTAAAATTGTGAGTGGAGCTGATGCAATAGGTAAAACAGCTACCACAGCGAAGAACATATTCGATGCGAAGAAATCATACAGTGACATGTCTAAAGCAGGTGAGGAACTGGAATATATTAAAAAGAAACGTAGAGATAAAGAAGCAAAGAAAAGAATGGAAGAAGAGCAACAGATAGCTTCTCAATCAAATAAGGCTATTCAAGATATTGTTAAAAAGGCTCTAGGAACAGCAGAACAGTCTCAAGTGTCTTTGAGACAAGGCAATGGTTTGAAGAAATTCTGACCTTAAAAATGAGCGAGAAAAACACTGAAGCAAGACTCAATCGATATGTTCGAGAGGGAAAACCAAGATATGTTACTGTAAATAAGCAAAAGCAATATCTTTCTAAAGAGAAGATTCGAGAATTGCAAGAGAAACAGAAAGAACATGAAGGTGGAATAATTCCTCTATTAGGCTTACTACCAGCAATTTTGGGTGGTATCGGAGCAGCCTCAGGAGTTGGTACAATGATTGCAAAAAGTGTTAATACAGCCAACAATGCTAAACATAATAAGACAATAGAAAGCATTGAACGGCAAAAACTAGAAGAGTTGAAAAAGGCTCAAGGGAGTGGAGTATTAGTTGATGCGGCTAAAAGAGTCGAACAAGTACCCAGCGAAGCAGTCAAGTGGCTGCTAAAGACTTTTAAAGTTGAAAAGGAGAAACAGGGTAATGGGATAATTCTTAGACCTCATGAAGCTTAGTTGAAATTTCTCTTATAAAAATGGAGAACAAAAAGGATATACTGAGCATATATGAGGACAAAACTTTTAGCTTTTTCAAAAAGAAAGAAGACTATATTAAGATTTCTCAACTCCAGGTAGCACTAATAATCTCAATGTTGCAGGAGGTCAAATAGTTCATGAAGTCAATTCAACAGAGTCATACATTCTCATGTCAGAGGCATTCGGTTGTATAAAATACTCAATAACACAACGAGATAACACCGACTTGAATACGAACATTACTCTAGAACATAATTGGCCTATGAGACTTTTCTCTCAACTCATAGTTGACATTGGAGGAACAAAGAAAGTCTATAATGATCCTGGAGAGTATGACACAATCTTAAAGTCCGTAATGTACTCAAAATTAATGAATGAAGTTGGAGAAGCATACGGATGGATTCCAGACACTGGAGATGCTGGGACTGTTTCTGATATACCTCTAGCAAACAACGCAGATGCTGAAGCTGTGAGAACTGCAGCAATCGCTATGAAAAATAGACTCAATAAGAAGGATTCGAATACTGGATACATTAGGAGGCTTGAAAATTATAACAATGTCACTAATGCTCCAAACAGAGGTGGAACAATCAAACTATCATTAACACCTCTCATTGGGTTCCTTGATTGGCAGAAGATTAGCAAAGGAATTAAATATAAATTCACATGGACAAGAAAGACTAACGATGCTGAAATTTTCTTTGGAGCTGCCGGGACGGAAGCTAAGTTAACTATTAATAGCTTTGAGATTTGGATCCCTGCTATTACTTTGTCACCCAGTGCTGAAGCAGCTTTTCTAAAATCACTCAACAAGGACATTACAGTATCATTTCCAGAGAGGGTAACGGTTCCACCACAACTCATTCAAGGAAGTCCATATACATGGAACATAGCCAACATCTCCAATATGCCACTTGCAATCTTTGTAGCTTTCAAATATGACGTAAACAACCCATCATATATAGTTAATGATCACAAGTATGTGTCTTACAAAACTGGAGCAAATGCAGTGAAAATAACCCAGCTTCAAGTCAGATTAAATCAGGTGATGTATCCGAATGATTATGTTGAAATTGATCCAGTAGCTCAAGACATTCACAGAGCGTATGAAATGTACGAAGACATCTGCAGCCGTTTCGGTGTAACTCCTCCATTCAATAAACAAGACTTTCTAACCATCTATCCAATCTTTTGCTTTGATCTAACAGCTCAAGATGAGTTTCTGGTCAAGAGTGGAGTGAATATTCAATTATTTATCAAGAAGTCAACAAATGTTGAGCTGACTGCTTTTGCACTAATTCTTGAACAAACAAAGAATGTAATAAAAGTTACCAGTGAATATCAAATGACCCGCGTCGAATAAGGTCATTTTTTCTTTTTTTAAATGCCCAAAGTAAAATTTCAGCATGATCCTATTTTCCCTAATCCTCTTTTATGTTGTATTATCGGCGCTACAAATACGGGTAAAACATATTTACTATTCCATATTCTTACAAGTCCTGAAAAACTAGTTGACTTTAATGAGTTAGTTTTATATGTTCCCAGAGCATCTCAAATGGATCCAGAGTATCAGTTTCTAAAATATGGCTTTGAAAATGGTCTCCCACCTTCTCTTATCAACTCACTCTATCATGTCTACCAGGTGAGTGAGGATGCATCTACTGAAGATATTAGACATATTTGTCGAGAGGCAGCCAACCCTGGTCGAGTGCAAAGCACATCAGAAAATTCAGAAGTAATAGAGAAAATTCCTGTCACTCTTTCCCATACTCCAAATGAAGAAATTTTTCATAATGGACTAAAGACATGTGTGATATTGGACGATGTTTTGGGAGAGGCTAATCAAAAATTTCAGGAAAGTCTGTTTCAGAGAGGCAGGCATGGAAACTGTTGTGGTTTTTATCTAGCTCAAAATTTTACCAAACTAGATCGCAATACTGTCAGGGAGAATACGACATGTTACATAATCTTTAAACAAAAAGATACAAACTTAAATCACATTGCTAGAAATGTAGAAACGAATTATGAACCCGCTATATTCAAGGCTAAATGTAGAGAGGCTTGGAAAAAGAAGTATGGCTATATCTATATAAATACAAGAGCTGATGAGGATGAGCAAGATTTGTATAAGGATGTTCTAACTAAAATCCCATTGTAAAAATGACTAATGAATATATAAGAGAACTCATTAATTTAGCAAAGCAGCGAGAAACGTACAAATCCAGAAATGATGCTCAACGCTATTTGAAAATTGGAGAAGAGAGTTTATATGCAAGAGTGGCTCCATTAGCTCAAAAACCTGTCACAGAAAAGCTTGATGAATTTATTGATTTCAATGCCAACCTTGTTGATAAACTTCAGAATCAAAAAGTTCCAGTTCCGCAATTAAGTACACCAAAAGGACGATTTGAACCTCTGGAAGTATTTGACAAAATAATTGAAGAAATTGGAAAGATTCCAATAACTCAAAGACCAGCGCCTAGTATACGGATTCAAAAAACTGATGCTGGATATATATTTGGATCATCTGTAATAGAGGTTGAATTCCATGAACAAGGTCGGGACATCATTGTCAACGAATTCCGAATGCCATTTTCTGAAGATCTTGAAGAGTTGTTCAAAATGCCTAAAGTAACTGAAAATGGTGAAGAGCTGAAGCAATTCAAGATGCAAACATTGCAGGATTATGTTAACCTCATTGAACACTGTAAAAATCCAGCGGCCAAATCAAGTGGGAATTATAAGCAAGCAGTAAGGATATTGAAAGATAATCCACCAGGATATCGAGTAAAACCGGGATCTGGACTCAGTGAAAGAGTGTTGACATTACTAGCCGCAAAAGCAGAGGGACATAACAATGTTGATAAAGAGCTAGTAGAATTACTTGCTTAAAAATGGAAAAAGAAATAGAAAAAGTCAACATCCTCTTGAGTAAAAAGTTTCAACGCACATTTGACTTCTTTTCAATTAAAAACCCATTTCGACAAACTCTAGGCACTCCGATAAATTTGTATGAAGATCGAGAATACGAAGCTGGTATAAAAAAGTTTGCAGTCTTTGATGCTATTAACAATATTGAAGGAGGCAATAATGAGTTGCGATACTCGAGGGATAGTGGTAGAACATGGAAGAAAATAAAGATTCAAGCAGGATCTTGGGAAGTTAAAAGTCTGTCAAGCGAGATTCAAAGATTGCTAACAGCTGCAAATGATTGGAAAGAGGGGGCTATTGTTTTCAGTGCAAGCCTAGACACGCGTAGGGTTGAGTTACGGTTAGCCACAGAGTATCAAGTTGATTTCAGGGATGCACATTCCAATAACTTTAGAAGACTGTTGGGATTCAATTCGGAAGTGTATTTGAAACCATTTGAGAGAGCTCCAAATCCAGCTCGGATAGACGGAGCTAGAAGTGCGATCATGGTTCGTTGTCTCAATATCAAAGGGGGTTTTATCACTGATCCAGCCAATGGAAATCATTTAATTGATAAGCAAATACTTCTTTCAATTCCATCGTTCTCTGTCCCAATGGGAAGTAAAATTATTCAAGAGCCTGCAAATCCTGTGTACCTACCACTAACTACAAACATGTTGAGCACATTCGACTTTGTCATCGAAGATGAGTCTGGTGTTCTATACGACTTTGATGGCGAGGAAATATTTATAAATCTACACGTACGACAAATATGAGTGTTAAAAATGAGCGAAGCTGAGACATGGAATGCATTTAAACAAAAGTTTGGGACTGACACTACGACTAATATTGATCTGATAAATTGGGCAAAATATCTCAAGTTAAAACCATTTCGCTATGCCATGAGAGATGAAATTGTTGATTTACCACAGTATGGTTACTTTATGACAAATATTCACACTTCGAAAGAACGGGGTATACATCATTCAGCTATCTTTTCAGCTCATGATAAGGTTTATTTTTTTGATTCCTATGCACTACCGCCCACACTGGAAATTATGGAAAAGTTTAATCACACAAAGAATAGAATATGTGGAGACATGGAAGAACAAATTCAAACTTTAGATAAGAAATTTTGTGGTCAAATGTCGCTGTACTTTTTACATCGAATCGATAAAGGAGATAGCTATAATGAAATTTTGCAGCAATTAAAATGAGTTACAAGAATACTGCTAATCAATTTGGTTACTCGTCAAATTCAAATGATATAGCACCTGGAATAACAATAGCGTTAGCTGATGATCGATACATCAATGAAAATGAAGGATATAAGAGAGAGGAAATAGATAATTTATTGTTAGCAAAGAGAAATGTTTCAGACTCTTATTCAAAGGAAGATAGTGACGCAATGAATATCACCATGCTACAATTAATTGACGATGCTCATGGGCGCGTAAACAATGTCTACACAAAAACCGAAACTGACACTAAGATGTATTCTAAAACCGAAATTGACACTAAGATGTATTCTAAAACTGAGATTGACACTTTGTTAGCAGAAAGGCAAGGTACTGCGGGAGGTACAGAGAGTTCGAAATTAGTCAATATTCTTTCATTACTGACTTCAAACGCTTCCCATCCTGACATGAAAGTGACCGCTTCTCATAACTCTTCAGCAGCATATCATGTTGCAGATTCAAACCCGGCTTCAGAATGGAGCAGTGCAGATGACTCAGACAAGTGGATACGATTTCAATTTTTGAAAAGAGCTAGGAAAGTTGTAGAGATAAAGTTGGAAGGAGAGGTGTGGCCTGGTTGGTCTGTTAGTGTGAGCCTAAATGGAACAAACTGGACACCTGTTGAACAAAGTGCACCCATTGAACTACGAAGGGCAATGCACATCTTAGGAAAAAAATACCCAAACCCTCATATTATTTCCATTATTCTCTTAATTTTTCTGGTTCCGTAAAGCTTACAAAAGTTGAATTACTTGAGAGACAAACAGTGGTTAATGATTTAGTGTGGCCTATAGATAGACTTCAAGCTGTACCAAAGCTATACGTAGACAATGCACTTGAATCAGTGGAGCTGCGACTAAGGCGGGGACTAGGTTTCAAATCTTATACAGGATATATTCCCTCACTAGCAACACGTCAAAACTATAGAGAAAGGGGTTTCAATGTAGCGTCATCAGGAGCATTTGAAACGTCAGATAATTGGGGTTATATAGTATCTAATTCAGAATGGGCATCGAGGAATGAACCCAATTCTTACATTGAAGTACAACTTCCTGAATCTATTCAAATTTGGAAATTCGGATTGAAAGGAACCAAAGCAGTAGGTAGTGAAATTATAAAAAATCAACCAAAAAGTTTTATTCTGAAAGGGAGCAATAACAAGAGAGACTTTAGGAATATTTTTTCTACCGAAAATGCTGGTTTAGTTCCTGGAGTGATGAAATATTTTGAAGTAGCTTCCACCGAAAAATTCTCCGGTTATAGAGTGCATATTAATTCAGCCACTGAAGGATCAACTGTTCTTATTGTTTCAGGCTTTCAACTTTATCCGATTTTAGACATAATTGTCACATAATTAGACATAATACCATAGTCACCATTAAAAACACAACATAAGTACAAAAACTCCCAACGGGGTCAATAAACAAAAAATTACTATCTTAGGAAGCTGGCAAGTAGGCAAACTTCACTCAGTGACTAACGCAGGAATTCGGGGTTGTATATTTTTCATCTACTTTTGCTACACACAGAAGCAATCTCGCAGAGCAATAATATGGTCGGCTATTGTCCAACCACCGTAGCAAAGCAAGTAGGCAAACTTTACTCAATGAGTAACGCAGGAATTCGGGGTTGTATATTTTTTATCTTATACTCTTGCTACACAGAAGCAAGCTCGCACCGCAACAATATGGTCGGCTATTGTCCGACCAAGATAGTAAAGCAAGTAGGCAAACTTCACTCGATGACTAACACAGGAATTCGGGGTTTTATATTTTTCATCTACTCTTGCTACACAGAAGCAAGCTCGCACCGCAACAATATGGTCGGCTATTGTCCGACCAAGATAGCAAAGCAAGTAGGCAAACTTCACTCGATGACTAACACAGGAATTCGGGGTTTTATATTTTTTATCTTATACTCTTGCTACACTGAGTCATGCATTCCATTCAGACCAAAACGCGAGACCAAAACGCGAGAAGAAAATTTCGAAAAATAAAAAGATAAAAATTGGTCTCGTGTTTTGGTCTGAATGGAATGCGGGGTCTGACGTTTTGTCATAAAAATATATAAATGAATGGCCACGAGCGGCAAGGTCTAGTAATTTTTCTCTACTAACTTTACCTTCTTACAAATTATCATTCCTACAATGCCTTCTTTCTCGAATTTGCACGAGAGGCTTACTGCCGCTAGAGCAACTCTTAGAATTCGAGAGCGAAATTTGCGACAACACCATAGGAACTCAATGTTTAGAGATATTGCCATCAACATCTTTTTGGAGTATAACCCACAAAATTTGGCTAATGAAGAGCGCTTCTTTAATCAGCTAAAGGTTAGTTAAAAAGTGTTTTTACATTATAAGGTTTTAGTTTACAAAAATCATATACGAGCGCACCAAACCCTTTCCTAGAACTACTATCTTCAAAAACGTCGCGTTCAAGAAGCAGAGAGGCGCTTGGTTGCTTATCGCCAAGATATGGAGCACCAACTAGCTGATATTCAACCAGAGGATAACCCGACTCAAGTACAGAACCATCCAGCTCAGCCGGGGAATAATCAAGGGCTTTGTCCAATCTGCCAACACGAACCACGGCCACCAAACGTTACCATGGCATGTTGTCGAGCTGTAGTTTGTGAAATATGTTATCGCACTGGAATTCAAGAGGGCAACATGGTTAGGTGCCCAACATGCCGCGCTGATATAGAACCATCTAATGCGCCATAATTATCAACATGATTTGATATCAAACATTTATTAAGGTAATAATTTAAACAAATATATCACCGCTTTGAGCAGGCCACATTTAGCCCAATGGAGTTTGGCCTTTGGTGTCTGAAAGTCTTTCTGTTCCTGTGTTTATTTTTCTGTTTCTAAAAATAGACAAAAATGTGCCCCGTTACAGATCCACGCAAGCTAAGAGAGTATACAATAGGTGAGCCCTAGAGTACAATGGAGAGGTATTTTGATACTAGAAGCACCATTCCAACTTACTAAAAGACAATCTACCTCTCATAAGACAGGCAGGTGCAGCCGGAATCGCAAAGACAGTCAATAATAAAAAAGCTGCCAATGAAGTAGGCGCAAAAGTAGCGAAAAATTAAGAAGACAAAGTATAATGATACACAGAAAATGCTAAAGTTGGATTATCTATAGAAATTTGCCCAAAAGAAAGCAAAAATGTTAAATTTTTCATAGAAAAATGGAAGCTAACCCAAATGTACGAAATGCACTGCCACAAAAGTATTATGATTCTATTATAAATTTCTCTCAAATAAAAACACCACTCGAAAGGCTCGACTAATTGAAGAAATTGATAAAGCTTACGATGAATATAAAGCAGAAATATTAAAACACACCGATTGTAAATGCCCCCTTATTTGTATTCATTCAGAGTATATCTTGCACATGTTGATAAATGGGCATTGATTTCGAGACAGCACATAAGGAATGATGAATTTTTCGTCATGCTTAAGTTGAACATTTTCAAACTCCCCATAACCCTTGAGAAGTACATTGAAACTGATGAATTATATTGTTAAATTTATTTTAAATAAAATGGAAAGAAAAAATCAAAACGATTCAAGTTTCTCTCCTGTGATCGTACAGGATCCGCTTCAAAACATGATGCCCACCACCAAGATTGACAAATTTAAAACAAACAAAATCGTACGATAAACTAATTAATCTCTATGAGAACTTAATTTTAATTCGGAAGTTGCAGTGTAACATGGAATAGTAAAACAAAGAAAAAAATACCGTCAGGAATGCCAACAAAGCAGATAGGAATTCAACCTCCCACCATTTCGACCAGGTAGACAACATGATTTGGATAGATACTAGAAACTCAAATATAACCGTAATCGATATTGATAATGCTGACCTATGCCCTGAGTTGAATGAACTGTGTATGACTCATTGTGATTGGGTTGTTCAGACAAACAAGGGACACCACTTTTACTTTAACAAAGTAGATGGATTGAAAGTAACGATTCAACAAAGTGTGGGTTTTGATATTCCGCTTAGTATTTGCTCCACCAGGTTTCTATTATGTGGATGGTGAAATAGGAATACAAACGTACAAAGTGCGACTTAATAGACATGCAGATGTAATTCTTGATGAGATAAATAGATTAATAAAGCCACGGATAAAAATGAAATCCAAGAACAAGATAAACAGGCACTAAAAAGCACCGTTCCATCACCCAGTTGTGAAGGAGCTTCAAAGTTGTTAAGTATAATACAACACAAAAACCAAGACTATGATTCTTGGTACAAGGTGCACTTATACTCCGCGACATAGACAGTGGTGATGAAATGTACAAAGTATTCACTGATTGGTCAAAAGTAAATTATGATAAGTTCGATTCCGAGGCATGTAAAAATGTGTGGAATAGCACCAATACCAGCTCTGCTGATGCACAGGACAGACTTACTATCGGTACGTTGAAGAAATGGGCTAGTGAAGAAAATTATTGTAAATATAAGGAATGGAAAAGCAAATATGATTATTATGGTAGGATTGAGTTTCTTGATGATAATTTCACTGACGTTAACATAACCAACTTTGTTTATGAATATAAGAAGAATAATATAATTTACAATAGCGATGGTATTTACTATTTTGATGATGATAAGTGGAGAGAACTAAGTAGTATAAATGACATATTTCTTAAAATATCAGAACTTGTTAGCAGTGAGTTAAACCACCGAAAGACTAGACTCGAAATTGCAATTAAGAAGGCGGCTGATGATAAAGAGAAGTTAAAAGCACTTGAAAAGAAACTACAGAGTACAATAAATATAAATTCAATACAAGGAGCCAACAAACTCAAACAGGTAACTACTTTGTTCAAAGAGAGGTTTACTAACAATGAAATTGAATTCGACATGAAATGGAATTTGCTAGGGTTTAACGATGGAGTATACGACCTCCTTACAGGTGAGTTTCGCGAGTATAGATATGACGATTACGTTACTAAATCGGTGGGATATAATTACTCGGATGTACTTGGAGTGAGTGATTACGACTATGGCTTCATTGTTAATCTGCATAACCAAATTCATCCCGATCCAGAAAATAGAAAAAGTTGGGAATCCGTTATAGCCACAGCTCTAATGGGTAAGAATGTTGAAAACTTTATAATGTTTGATGGCGCTGGTGGAAATGGCAAGGGAGTTGAGGACAACCTACTTCTTAGAACTCTAGGGTCTGATTATGCAGCACCACTGAGTCCTGATGTTTTGAATTTACCAATAAGAATAGACAGGCCACAACCAGCCCTAGCACAAATTAATAAAAAGAGGTTGGTTATCAGTCAAGAAGTAAGTGGTGTCTTGAACAATGCATCAATAAAATTACTAACTGGTGGTGGGGTTATCCAAGCTAGAAATTTATATTCAAGCCAGTGTAATGTCGTTTTACACAACTCTGATAGTCGAATGTAATAACAAGCCTGACTTTAGACAAAATATTGGAGATGCAGAAAAAAGACGAATTATAAATATTAATTACCCATGTAAATATACAGCAGATACCGACATCATTGATCATGCGAAACACATTTATAAAGCCGATTCATATCTTAAGACCGAGGAGTTTAAGAATAAATATAAGTTTGCTGAGATGAAACACCTACTAGAAATTTTCAAGCAAACAAAGGGTGAAATATATCGATCGAAAAGCGTAATTGAAAACACTAATGAATTCATACAGAATTGTAATTGGTTTGCTCACTTCTTTGAAGAGAATTATGAATTTTTAGAAACTGAGGAAAAAACATTTTTGCTTATTAGAGAAATTTACACTGCCGCAACAGAGAGTGAATACTATAGGACTCTAGCCCAACGTGAGAAACGTGAATTCCAACAACAATACATAACAGATTTCTTCAAGAATCACAATGACTATTGTAAGTATTATAAGGATAGATATAGGCGTAGGATAGATGGTAAACAGCAAGAAACTAGAAATGTTCTGTTTTACTGTGTAAAAAAATAAACGAAGATGTTATCAATGAGATTACATTGGCTGATGAGGAATAGATCTGATAGGATCCAAATAATATCTTTTATCATCTAACGGACTCATTGTTTGTTTCATAATCTCACGAATATATATTTTATTTTTTTCAGATACAGTCATACTTACTCTACCTCTTTGAATATCTTTGTAATCTGTCAATAGTATGTTTTTAAAGTTTCAAATTTATATTTGTACTGCTTTTATCAACCCCCTTGATCGTAACACACTCCCTGAAACTGTAGTGAAAGCATACTCCTTTGACCGCAGGAATACAGCTTCGGAAATTATTGAGCCATTCATTTCATCTTTCAACTTTCCAATAACTTTCTTGTTCGTCTCGGAGTATAGTGGATGCTCTCTTGGATAATCCGATGTGTCTAAGTGTTCTTTAATTTTTTCAAGATCCTTATAAACATCTGAGTAATCACTGAGAATATTAGCGAATCACAATCAGAATAGTGCAATTGACAGCTGTTCCAATTCTTCTCAATAAAATTGTAATAGCAATCGTACATTAGCATTTTTGCATAATCCAGAATAGCCATTCCTAAATAAATTGGCTTGTCACACGCAATTGTCTTTTTGTACATTTGGACACCAACTGCATCCTCACTAAACATAATGAAATCTTTGAAATTTGGTTTGGAAAAATAACGCCTTGCAGTTTTTTCTTCAGCTACAAGATGAAAGTTCGACCTATTCTTTACATTTTCGATTGTTTTACCGTAGAATGAATTGTTCAGTAGTTTCCACAGGTCTTTCTCAAATTTAGTTTTTGCTTCCATTCTGCCTGGTATTAAATTCGATGTATTTACTCAACCAGTTTGACTCTTTGAATGAAAGAATTCTATGAACTCTCATAACTCGCATGCCCATCTTCTCATAAAACTCAAGTAGTCTGTGATGTAAAACATATTTCTCCTTGTTGTAAAATGTCAACATCAACTTGGATTGAACAAACTTTTTCTTTTCGACTTCGATATTGCTTCTGTATATCAGATAAATCCTCAAACCTAGTTGTTCGTTTCTCAGGAGCCAGTGGATATTTACTTGTAGCTTTCTTACATTCCTCTGTATATTGAAGGTCAACTTCAAGAAAACAACCCCTGCCATTAGGAATATTCTTGTGATACTCTAGATCATTTTCAAACTTGAAATCTCCCACAGGTAGATTTTTCATCATTGCTTCACCATATAAATTATTCTTGTCCAAGTATAGCATGTACGACGATTCAGAATTGCTGTCATAACTTTCTAAATACTTGTTATTCATTTTTTTATATCGATCTCCAAGAACTCCAGAGAAACCGCCGCGAATACCACTTTCTACCATGGATATCATTTCTTTATCACCAAGTAATTCCAATTCCACATTAGTATATTTCAACCCACATGCCCACGATAATCCAGAAAGGGAAAAGCAATACGCAGGATCTATCTTGAAATATTTCAAAAATGTTGATCGAAACTTCTCAAAAGCGTTGACAAATGAGTAAATCTTTCTAATTACTGCTGTTGTATCACTGGGTGGCAAATATTTTATTTCTTCTTCAGAGAGTGTAAATGGTGGTTCCAAAAACCTAGATCCATCTAAAAACACAACACCACTGGTATAATTCCCCACTTAATTGCAACATGGTCTTCCGATGTTTTAGAAATGAAATCCAATTTATAAGCTGTATTCTTTATTCGTGTTAATGGAACTATCAAATAGTTTAGATCTTTTCCAGATTCATTCAGGAGAAACAACGGTACGTTTGATTCGCCTTGCCCTCCTTGGTATTACATGATTGACATGCTGCGCCGCGATATTTACCATTGTAGTGATTATGCTCTCGAATTTTTTTACTATCTACAAATGGCCTTGAGCAGAGAAAACATTGTTCTGCCGCTTTGTAATCAGTCTCTTCGACATCACTTAATCTTGGATGTTTATATCTATCCATTTCATTTTTTATATGCTCAAACTTTTTTATTACGGTTTCAACGAATGATTCCACTGTAGTATTTAAAATAATATTTGATTTTATAATGTCCTCATAGTCGGAACTAGTAAAAGTGTCCATTGTGATAGCTCTAGTGATTTATCATCCATCGTTACATAATCTAATATTGCATAAAACACAAATGGTTTTCTTACACTCATGTGGTAGTTTTTAAACTTTAATATCCTCTTATCAATCTTTGGAACTTCAATTGACACTTTGAAGTCATTACAGATTGCTTTATGATTATCCAGTGCATCCTGGGAGTATTTGACTTGAAGACACTTTCGACAAAGAAAAACCCTGTTGTAATTTTGGGACGTGAGGAATACACAAGTCTGTTATTAAGCAATAATGATTTTCAACAAGTAGTAAATCAATAACATTGGGGTTGTCGTAATCTTCTGTCAGACGAATAGAATATATTGACTCTTTAGTATTTATATCCCTCAATCCAAACACATTTATATGAAGACTGTTCAACTTTTCAATCTCAGAGATATCTCGAATGTCCACTGGAAATTTAACGTCTCCTAAGTTTATTTCATTTATATACTGTGTATACTTACCAACTCTATATCTATGTTCCTTCACAGGATGGAGCTTTGCTAAAATAGACCAGAGAAAGCACCTATTGTCTTTAGTGTTCTTAACATTTACTAATGCGTTTGATTTAATTGGAATTAGAATATAAGTTCCTCCTTTCAACTGATTAATGCCAACAACTTTCAACACAATTTTACTAACTTAACAAAATAATATCCTGATCCCCTTTCATTAAAACTATCCTTCCATCCATCGAATTCATCCAGAACATCCTGAATTGTACTTTCTATACTAGTTTCCACTTGGAGAAGATTTAACAAAGTTCGATACTTTGAATGATATTGGAACTCAATCCAACTGTCGGTAGTTCCTTATAAAATTCTGCGACAAAGGAAATTCTGTATTTTATTGAATCTCTAGCCATCAAATATTCGCGAAAGAATTGGGGAGATTAAACGCGAATTTCTTCAACGGAGTCGAGATCATATTCATAAGAGGCCGCTGGTATTTTCCTTTCCATTTTTAGAAAAAAAATTATACAAAATACTAAGTAGGGGGTGCACTTGGAGCATTTGATTGAAGATTGAGTGTTGCCGAGTACTCTTTTGGCTTATCGGCTAGACCCAATTTTTCTCTCAGATCTTTCTCAGCAGTTCCTTTTTAATTTTTTCCTTCGCTGAATGACCAAGTCTACTCTCTTTGAGAATTTTATCAACGACTTCCGAATGGTTAACTTCTTCAGGCGCAACCGGCGTCTAACAATTGATCTCTTTTCTCTCTGTATTCTGAATAAATTGCAGTAGCTGCTTGAACCTCTTCAAGAGTTAATCTATAATCATCAACTGCTTTTTGGAGTAAATATATAATCTCTCTCTGTATTTATTTGGCCAGATCTCTGAGAACAATGTATTTTGCCTTCTGCTTTTGGCAATGAATTTTCACAGTTGCAAACAACGACGTGGATTTTACAGCT